>JAFIDM010010028.1:25942340-25980299 GCA_023159025.1 Thereuonema tuberculata | reverse complement strand
AAAGGAACAAATGTATGATATAGATTGAAATAATAAATACAAAGCCAATACATCAAAGGAAGACATTATCGTTTGAACAATATACATGACTAATTACTAAAAATTGTTGATAACAAATGATAAGTAGGAATATAAAAACAAAGGAAATAAATTTACAAGTAAATAAATCACATGGTAATAATGAAAAAACTCAACATAAAGCCAATTCATCAAACGAAGCATAATTGTCTGAACAATCAAAATTTGATAAATACCCAATTAAAGAAATAAATCTATTATCTAATTTTGCTCCATCACTGCGGTTTAGATTCCTCCCTCTAGTGTTTCGAATGATAATGCTTTCAACAATTTTCCGGGTTTTGGATTCCTTTTCTGTGTGCAGAATATTCACTATTGAGCTAATCCGGTGGCCGAACTTTATAGAATGTTCCGCTAATTCTGAAATGATATAAATATTTATTAATTATGATATAAATTATGATATAAATATTTATTAATTAATATTAGTGTTGCTGTTGCAATAACATTATTTTAATTCAATTAATGTTGCTGATTAATAAAAAATTTATTGAAATTGCCTGTTTTACCTTTATTTAATCTTTTACAATTGAGTGCCCCCCCCCCCCCCCTTTTTTCCAAAAATTTGAGAACATTAATTTTTACCAAAAAGTAATAAAACATGAAAGGAGAAGGATTAAGTTCCTTTTTCCTTGGAAACATCATCACTAAAATAGAAATGACGTATCATTTTTTTTTTTCACAAAAAAAAATATGTTTTCATTTTGTTTATATTTTCTATTACTATTATTTTGAAAAGTTTTGTTAACATTTATCGTTACATTAATCAAAATTCATTCTGTAATTTTATTATGTTATGCATTACGTTTTCCAGCACATTTGACATTGTTAAACATTTATTAAAATAAACTAAGTTATTATTAAATTATACTATAATGTTTGTTAAATATATTGGTTTTGATTGACAAAAGAATTAATTTTAAACACTTAAAATATATTATGTTAGGAAATGAGGCTTATTCTTCCAAATGCTCAAAGGATGAACCGTGGTAATTATGAAATGAACCAGTTAATTCAAGCCTGCAGAGCAAACGATGTGACGGATTTTATTGTACTTCATGAACATAGAGGGCAGCCAGGTACATAGGGATTTATATTTTAATTTCTTTTTTTTTTAATTTCTTGCAGAAAAACATGCTTTGATGAGTTAATCTACAGCAATTACCATCAACTCTTAATTATAATCTTTTCAATAGAAAATACATATACAGTCAAACCCCGCTATAGTGAACTTCAAGGGACCGAAATTTCGGTTCACTATAACCGGGAGTTCACTATATCCGGTCCGTTACACGTGCATTGCATGGCAAGGGACCAAACATTTCGTTCATTAAAAGCCGTGTTCACTAAAGCGGGGTTTGACTGTATATTATTAAGTTTGAAGATTTCAATTTTCATCTCGTAATTTAAAATAGCTTAAAAATTTCCAATACTTTATTATTCAAAATTTAATGAAATTGTCTTTTAACAGATGGTCTAATTATATGCCACTTGCCGTATGGTCCTACTGCCTATTTTACAATGACCAACTGTGTTATGAGACACGATATCCCAGATATAGGAACTATGTCAGAAGCGAATCCTCATCTTATATTTCATAACTTCAAGTCTAATCTAGGAAAAAGGGTAAGTTTTACTAAAGGGTTGTTTATTATTGTTGTCTCATTAAAAACAAAGTACTACTTACAATTAGAAGAGTAGTTGATATGACAAAAAATGTTATTAAAAAACTGTCAGGAGTTCAGATTCCTTTTTGTTGGTTTTTCAAATTCACATTTTGTAAATTCAGTGTTATTGTTCGAAACTGAAGATTACTTTTTATGGCTTGGAGCTTATAGATTTTAAAAATTGTTATTGCTGCAGGTAATTCAAGGTTGGTTATATGTAAGAGTTCTGCTTCATTGTTTCCACTTCGAACAAATAAGTGTTAGATGCAATTCCCAACACTCTGCCTTGACTACCATCAGTTATCAGTCAAATTTGCTACGTTCATAGTTGATTAACCTCAGTGATAGGATCTTATATTAACCACTTAATGCCTGAATTTTGATTTTTTTTTTTTTTGAAAAAAAAAAAAAGATACAGGTAGATCTCGGTATACATGATAGATATGTTCTGCGAAATCGCCGTTTATACAGAATTCGGAGTCATTTTATATGATCAATATAGGGATAGGTTCTCACTTATTCACAATTCAATTTAAAATAATAGGGTTATGTAGTGTTTAGATTACCAACAACCAATATTATCTTTCTGAAACTTAATTTTAATGCAGAAAATAATACACTGAAAATATATTTTATTGCTTAAATCTTTGTTTAAATTCCTCTGTTCTGACTTCATCTGCCACAGCTGCCTCCCCCATCACTTTTATCTTGTGGAAGCCATAATGATGATTGAAAATATCAAACCAACATGAACTGGCCGAGAAATGTGCTGGATCGTCCTCTTCTTTCGACAGATCTCCATACAAACTCTTAGCTTTAGCTTGAATAGCAGCTCCAGTAACAGACATTTGCTGCTGGTTATGGTGCTCAATCCAATGGCTTAGAATCTTCTCCATTTTTCCATCACCTCCGAGCAAGATTTGGTCACTCTGTTACAATTGGTTGAAGATTGAATAGTTTTTCGAATTGATTCCGCATTGTCACAAATAGTTCTCACAGAGCATTAGCTAAGTCCCAACGCATGCTGAATATCAACAATACGTTCACCTTTCTCATAGTGATCCAGAACTTCTAACTTTATAATGAATACGACCTTCGTGGACCCTTCTTTTCCTCTCAATAACTTTCTGTCCTTTTGCTTGACATTTTAAATATAGATTCTCTCACAGCTGTTTTAGAGCTCTACTATCTGATTTTAGCACTCGTTTCTTGATGAAAACATCAAAAGATGTGCAAAATAATTATTGTCTCCATATAGTGTTAACAGATGGCCCACTGGACTTGAATCGCATATATCCGAAAACACAGATAACGAAACCCCATGTAACGGGCTCTATCTGTATTTTTTTATAGAAACCGTTTTTTTTTTAGACAATTGATTTTGATTATGAGATATATTGTTTATGTGCTTTGTATCAGTAAGTTACATCAGGCATTGCTGTCAAAAAAAAAAAAAAAGTCAAAAGTTTATTTTACATTAAAGGTGAAATTCAACACAACAATTCCTGTTTTCTTTGTTCAGCAGAATTAAATGTTACATTTTGTACAACTAACATCAGTTAAAGAGGAAGTGAAAATAAATAAAACGCACTTACTTACAAACATGTTGAGGATAGAATAAAAAAACAATGGCAGTAAACTGACAGTTTCAGAGTACTTCACATATTTCTTCATCAGGGATGGCACAAACATATAAGACATCACTACAACATTTAAGATGACACAAGGTGGCAATGCTCGTGTCGTCTTAAATGTTGTTGTGATGTCTTACATGTTTGTGCCGTCCCTGATGAAGGAATAAGCGAAGTACTTCGAAACTGTTGGTTTATTGCCATTGTTTTTTATTCTATCCTCAACATGTTTGTAAGTAAGTGCGTTTTATTTATTTTCACTTTATTTTAATACATGCACATACCCTCCAACTTCTACGGAGTATCCGTAGTTTGTACGGAAAATAAGTAAGTACTACGAAACTACGCGAAAATGGGGAAAAGCTACGGATTCAGAAATTTTTTTCTCAAAAAAAATAAAAATAGAAGTGCTGATCAATTACGTTTTCCTGTCAAAATGGACGCCGCCGTCTGTTATCGCCAAGAAATTATAATTAACTTATAGTAGGCTAACATTTAATTATCGGAGAAGTTCTAATTTATTAAAATACTTGTTTATTTATAGACTTTCATTTACAAATTATGTCTGTTAGATTTCAGGATTTATAAATACAATTCGCTTTTGATAAGCAACCAGCGATTAGCGCAATGGCGGACTCCTATCAGAAGATCAGACGGAAGTGCTTGACCAGAATAATCGATGCTACATGCGCAGATCTCACAAAAACCGGGTGGCCAACTCTTATTTGGTTCATAAATTTGTTGAAAGCTGCGTATGCTTATAGGCCTATCATGGATCGGTTTTTAAAACCCTGTAATAAGGATATAGATGTAGATCCGCCTAGAAAGAAAAAAAAAAAACAATCAAAAATTTCGAGAGGAGTATCGAAAGCTTTTCCCTTGTCTTCTACCAGGAAAGACTTATTTTGTCCGTTTTTTGATTGAACATAATACACCAATTTCGGCTGCGGATCATGGTGGTCCATTATTTTCAGAAATGTTTCCCGATTCTGATATTGCAAAGAAGTTTCGCTGTGGTCACACCAAAGCTATTGCTGATATGAGCAAAGAAAAAAGTATCAATAAACTCAATAAATAGTGCTTTAAGAAATGTGAATATGTATTGCTATTGGGTATGTGCTTAAAGACTATATATATATATATATATATGTGTGTGTGTGTGTGTTTTGCGGCACTGTCGCACGTTCTGTGTAAATGCATGTTGTTGCATGAGTACTACCAAGGGGTCGTCCATTAATTACATGAGGTGAAAAGGGGGAGGGGGGGGATCTGGCAAAATCTCGTGTCAACTTTTCCCGCAGCATTTTTTTTTTTTTTTGATAGTTAAAGCAAGATTTCCTTTTTTTTTTGTTAATTAATGGACGGCCCCTGATGAGATGATTTCCACTACAGATAGGAGGATGACCAATGTTGGAGGGTATGCATGCACATTAATACATTACGCCTTCTTGTTAACATCAGTTAAAACTTGCACTGAGGCTTTCTGCATCTCATTCTTTTACTGTCAATTTCTGACCAATGTCCCTGATTGTCAGCTCTCACTGTATATGTGGTATTGGATTTGCTGGCTCTCTGAGGTTTTTCTCTTCAAATTCTTCATCAGTAGATGAAGAACTTGATCTTCCTCTCTTTTTTGCCTCAAATTCCTGTTTTTGTTTGGCATTCTGAAATGGCTGTTCGCAATTCATCTTGATCAGAGAGCAGCAGCCACTGTATTAGGGTAAACCTTTCTGTACAACAGCCAGCTATTTATTATAGCTGGAGCAGCTTGGTGTGTCTGATGCGCAAGGCCCGCGAATCGATAATAATAAATTAAATTAATGCAATAACAAAACTACACCCCAAAGTTGTGGCTCAATAAAAAGGATTGAACAGACACTTACTCAGTGGGTAGGTGGCTCTTCGTTTCTCCGGATTCTGGCAGGTTTTCACTCCTGTGTATTTGCTTTAGCTCTCGCTCCCCGACCAGGCTCGGGATGGTTTCAGCGAAAGTTCCTGTTTAACCCTCGAAGAATTGTATCTTTGTCGGGCTATGGTTCGGTGTTTACTTCCCTCGCTTCGTTGCTGCATGGTGACCCACATCATTTGCGCAGTCGGTATTTTGGCATCGCGCCAAACAACTAGATTGTCAGGACTCCTATATGGACTCACACACAATGTCTCTGTCGACTGCCACGCACAAAATAATTGAGCCTCGCACTCGATGTCTAATCTTAACCCTATTATTAGGTCACAATAATGGCCATATCTAAGAAATGAAAAAAGAATCTTGATAATATTTTTTTGACCTTATCTTTATTCTGTAGTAGAAAATCAGTGCATCTAATAATTCAACTCCACCCATGATATATTTTTTCACAGGACATGTAAACTTTTGCCTTCTGCTGTTTATTTCAGTGAGGTACATTTTAGAGTAGCTGAGCACTAGCACATGTGCTTACTAATACACTTGCCTGTTGTCAAACCATTTGACAACTGTATTTTCAACTCCATCAACTGTGGTTGATTTTTCCTGATACTTACCCTCTAACCGTCTTCTTCAAATCTTTGTCTGCTCTCAATTTACAGCCTGTCAATCTGTTTGACCTTACAGTTCCTATTGCTAGCATACCTAGTTTATTGAATGCAACTAGCAGTGGGATTGAGATAAATCAGTTATCACGATAAATGATGTAATTTTTTTTGTTATGGTACTATTTGATATAAGTCAAGAACAATGTTTCCACTTGCGCCAATATTTGTAAATCCTGGTATAGGCTTTCAGCAAACATCATAAATAATTAAGTTGTGACACAAACCATTCTTGTCAGCCATATTTTATATCCTTATTTTTAAGGTTTCTTTAGGTTGTATTGTTTCAGGGATTGAGTGGCCAGTGAATGGTACAATCTGTTCATCGACAGCAAGTTCCGGGGTTTGTGGAAGATGCTGAAATTTTGGAACTAATCGAATAATAAGTGGTCTGATTTTGATCGATCAAGCTTGTCTTTGATTGGGTTATCAACACCTGGTATGATGGTGTTGTCATTGAAATGCAGATTTCTTTTTATTCATTCCCACCTGTTTTTAAACATGGTGTCTGAAATCTGACTAACTCTACATCTTGAAGGCCAGTTGAGTCTAGATCGAGGAAGCCCAAATATTGATATGTAAGGTATGCGCCAAAATATACAGTACTGAAACTCGCGCATCTCAAACACGTGGTTGCGTTTGTCGACGAGATATAGCTCCAGCTGCACTTATTCACAGTAGTGAAAAGGAAGTTGTGTTGTGCAGTTGTTGTTGGAAATGGGTCTCTCGATGGAGGAAAAAGTATTCATAGTTGAGCATTATTTCCGCTCATACGGAAGCGGTCGTGAAGGTGGACCAAGTTTGAAAAAGGTGGCAGAACAATTCCAAGAGGAGTTTAATAAGACGGCACCAAGTAACACAGTTATTCTGTCTATTGTTACGAAATTTTGCCGTTCTGGTAGTGTACTGTGAACGCTACAGGGGTTTAGTGATCGAGCCATTTCTTCAGGATTTGAGAAGGTTGTGTCGTGCAAGGAACATTCAGATGAATAGACAGTGGTATCAACAGGACAGGGCGATCAGCCATACCGCTCGAGCATCTGTAGCCATGCTGCAGGAAAACTTTCCAGGGCAAATCATTTCACGTGGTACTGACTTCCCATACCCGTCCCATTCCCCCTATCTTACACCACCTGATGCCTACTTGTGCGGAATGTTAAAGGAGAGTATGTTCAACTGTGAAGATCCACCAAGAACTGTGCCTGCATTATGTGAGCAAATCATCTGCTTTTGCAGGAGTCTGCAGCAACCTTTGTTTCAGGATATGTTTGAGAATATGCGTGAATGATATGAACACTGTCTACAGTGAGGCGGTGCACACTTTGAACCCTTACATTATGCATACCGTGGTAAATCAACACGCTAATAGTGTGTGTATGTATGTATATATGTAGTGTGTATGAGTGATTTTAAAAAGGTGGGGACAAGACATACTTCTTAACTTAAAGTTATCTCAGAAATTAAATTTAGATCTTATAACTTAAATTATTTTTCTCAGTAAATTTTTAGTTCTGTTCAGAGACAAGAACTGGTATCATTTATTACAGAAGTTTGTTGTAAATATCCTTAAATTAAAACATTTTAGCTACAAATGGTTAATTTGGACATCTCTTATGTTAACTGATGCTCTGCAACACCAAGGAAAAAAATTTCTAACGCGTTTTTAGAAGTTTCATAATCAAAATATTGAATGAATACAATAAAATGATGATTTGCTTACTATTTCGGTCGACAGCAGCAGTGTAAAATATTGAAGAATTACAACAGATATATAACACATATTTTCTTGCCAGTTTTGTTTGTCAAAAAGTAACGATGGAAACAACGCTATTTTGGATGCTAAAATAAATAATAAGTAAGTATCTCAACTCATTTATCAGGCTTTAAAATAATTTTTTCAATGTTTTAAAGCATTTTCATAAGTTTTTGTGCATTTTCTCTGCTGTAAATATACTTTTCTAAGTTATTGAACCACGATGTCCAAATCGCGTAACGATGGAAACATCGATTATTTTAATGTTTAATTTATTCTCACAGGGTTGCCAGTGTCCTAAAAATGTAAGAAAGTCATTAATTACAATCTTATTTCTCCAATTCAATACTTTTTTTTCCGAGAAATAGTGTATTTAGTTGAAATAATGATTAACATCATTAATGAGCACGTCAAACACGTGTGTAACGATGGAAACAAAATGGCGGGAGCTTCGATGTTTTCGGACATTATTATTTAAAAAGGAAAGTACGATGTATAAGGAGTAGTAAAACCTCTCTAAATTATTTTATAAATTGACTTTCAATGTTTGTAAGTGTTTTATTAGGAATTTTTTTTTTCCTTAGAAAATGTACTTAAAAAGATTATTTAACGATATTAAAATTGCGTAATGATTGAAACACTAATAATTTTTTCAATAAATTTATGATTACAGAGTCCAAATCACTTGAAAAAGAATATATTAAATAATATATATATATAGGTATGAACAAGACATAATATAATTTTTATTTAGAATTCATAGAAGTAAATCCCAAAAATTTTAAAAAGTATTGTTTTTAATTAGATCAAGACAGATCTTCATTTAGTAATTTTTGTTGCCCATCTAAATTGCTTTTAAATATTGCTCTTGACATGAAACAAAAAATGTTTCAAACAAAAAAAAAATTGCTAAAGTAGAATTTTGATAAGGGTAATAAATAGGAAATGAAATGCACTTCCATGGTAAACATGAAATAAACAGCATACCGATAGGGTGATAGTTTATTCCATCCTCAAGGACAGCACAAACATTTAGGAGACACAAGGTGAAGAGACATAGTAAAGAGGTGGGGTGGGTTAGCAATAGAGTGACAAGCGTTTTGTGCACCAGGGATGAGTTTGTAAGCATTAAGCCAGATTATATGGAATGATTCAGCGAGAAGGCTGTATGTGATAGTTTATTACCACAATAGGGAGAAGGGTTTGGCATTAGTGAAGTTGGGGGTGTGTCCAGTTTCTTTGTAATGTGTGACTTTGTATGAGTAAGCAGATCTTTGATGTTGAAGGAATGTTTGTGTTCTTTGATGTGTGTAGATAGGGAGAGCAGATTTGTCCCACGTATCCGTTTGTGAGATTGTTACGTTGTGTGTTGTTTGTAATGTGTATGTTTGGGGATTTGAAGGTTGTGGCAAGGAATTTCTTAATGAAATATTCAAAGGGTGGATAATATGGGAAGAGAATGTATTTGAGAGCATTCAATGCAGCCTGACTATCTGAGCAGATATAAATAGTCCTATTGACTTAATGACGTTTTCAAAAACACAAGAAAGAGTAGCATAAACCTCAGCCTGAAATACAGTACAATAGGCACCAAAGGCATGAAAGAAATCAGCCCTTGGTCTTAGCCCATATATTCTGGCTCCCGTCTTGTTACAATCCTGGAACCATCAGTAAATCAAACGATGCTCCAGGAGGGTAAGAGATCATGTCCCTTAGCAAGCCATTCTTCCTTGTTGGGGTAATGTCTCTGGGGATGAATATGCCAAGTATTCCAAAACTGTTGGTATCTCGGCCCTTTTTTATGCTGTTTATTTCATGTTTATCGAGTAAGTTTATAACATTTCCTATTTATTATCCTTATTTCATCAACGAACATTAAGCCTTCCCATTAAAGTAGAATTTTGCACATTAAGTTAAATATGGATAGGCAGCAGTAAAGCTGCCTTTGACGTAAACATTCTATTGTATAAAAAAAAAGCAAAAAAGTATCCAGTAGCTGAACTGGATAGTTATTTGTATTAAGTTCAGTTTTAAATAGTCATTCTCCAATTAGCTTATGTCCGAGTTCCCATAGAGTAGAAAAATCCTTATCCTGAAGAAGGGTTTTTACGAAAACATTTAAAAAATGAAAAAATACTATTAAAAAAGGTTTGAGAATTTTTTTCAATTTAATTTTGTTTAGTGAATTCAGCAGTAATTGTGTAATCATTAGTGTGTTTTCTGATAAAGATTTTACATAAAAGTAATTAAATAATTAAATAAAAATAATTAAAAATAAGAAAAGATTCACTTACTGTACAGTAAATGTTTTCAACATTACATAATAAAAGCTTGAAAATTTGATAAAAATAAATTGAGTATGTTTTGGTATTACTCCAATTTCATCCAAACTCATTTTAGTTTCCAGGATCAGCTTCCAGATTCACTCAACAATAGTTAACCCTAATGTTTGTAAACCACAGCTCCATTCGTGATAACTTCAGATTACACATTATACTGTAATTTTTTTTTAATTTAACACTTTGGCTTTTTGTGTGCTAATGCCCCAAACCCTCTTTACTACTGAAGGAGTTCCACTCACCCCAGATCTCCAATTACTAGTTGGAATTACTAGTATTTTGGTTATTTAGGCAATACAGTATGTAGGTTTATTTACATCTGACGTTCAGACAATGTCCCACTGGATGGATTATAATCTGGACACTAAGCATGTACCTGTAAAAAAAAAAATATATTTCTTTGCGAATATAACGAGAGGTTTATATTGGGATTTTGCACAGATAAAGTTTTTTAGAATCAACTTATAATACTGTCATTACAAGATCGTCAGTGTAAATAATTGAATCGCAAATATGAAAAGATACTAAGTCATAGAAATACCAAACTGAGAAAACACAAAAAAACCTTCCACATTCAAAACTAGAGCCAGCAATTAAAAATCCATTGGTGTGGTGTGAAGCGATTGTGAAGCCGACCCATGCCTGTCATCCGTTTATTTTTAGGTCAGTATGCAAATGTACAAAGACATAATTAAAAATTTCGACTTAGTACCTTTTTCCAGATTATGGGTGACTTAGGTACCTTTTTCCATGTTTTGCAATTATATTGTCGCATTTTGCAGTTAAAATAAAATGTTTTATTTCAATTTTTTTTAGTAGAAACTTAATCATATAAGTTATATATATATGTTATATATAGTATCATATGGCAATGTAACACTAGTGCTAAAATAAGGAAAAAATGTAAAGCAGTATTCAAGTTTTTGACCTCCTGAGACTACTGGAAAAGCCTGATTTAGTTCCCATTTAAATGATGCATGGGGTGAACACAATTGAACCCATTTTCAGTCCTAACTCAAAATGTACAAAAAGTTGACTTAGTACCTTTTTTCACATTTGCGATTCAATTATGATCTACTTTTTTTATCTGTTAAAAACATAATAATTTGTATTTTTTTTTTTTTTTTTTTTAACAGGTAATGAATATTTTAAAATATATTTTTCCTGTACCAAAGGAAGATAGTAAACGTGTCGTCACATTTGCTAATCAAGATGACTACATTTCTTTTAGGTTAGTATCTTTCATTTTTAAAAAGCTAAAAAAAAAAAAAAAATGTTTCAAGAAAAAAGTATCGATTTAGAAAAAAAATGGCATACTTTTTAAAACTAAGAAAATTAAGTTGTTGTATTTAGTTATTGATAGTTATATTTTATTTATTTATTATTGCAGACATCACATGTACAAAAAAGTTGATGGCAATAAAGTAGAATTAACAGAATTAGGACCAAGATTTGAACTGAAATGTAAGTTGTTGTTTTATGTATTCTGATTTAAAATTGTAGTGTTAAATGAAATTTCTTTTAATGCTTATTTCCATGATATATTAAAAAAACAAAAAAAGCATCTGAAAAATGTATTACCATTTCTCTCTCATGTTGTTTTCTGTGATTTTTATTCAAAGGAAATAACAAAAAATTTTAAAATGCACTTATTCTATTCTTTTGCAAATTTTTGAAGGCTATATATTGAATATTTGCCATCTTGAAGCCGATCTTGCCATAAATTTGACATTTTTAAGTTGGCTAGAATTTTATTATGCAAAAATAATTGTAGAATTTGTGTGTTGAATGTTTTACACACATGGCTACAGAAATTGCATGGCTTGAGTACGAAAAAGGCAATTGATTGAGGAGCATTGCTTCTCAATCCAGTCCAGTTACGTAATCAACAGCAAAGAAGGGCTGTGCTGGAACAGTAAAAAGTAGAAGTTCTTAGTGAAGTTAAGCCTGATCTAATCTAAGTCAGAAGGTCTTCCCAATACCATCCCCACACAAAAAGTAAAGGTGGCAGCACTGCCACCATCTGAATAAAAAAAAAAAAAAAATAGTATCCAAAAGGTCATTGCGATAGAAGCATCTGGAGTACTAGCCAGGTGTTTGTGGAAGGCATAAAGATATTGAGTGGGCTGTTCCCCGCACAGCTATGCAAGCAATGAAATGTGCTGGCATACTGTAAAGCAGAGTATCAAGCAAACTTTGAGGGATTGCATCCCACCCTTCACCAATGCTGTCCTCAGCTCGGTTAGCATTCGTGATGGTCCAGTAACTCGTCTTCCGAGAGCATCCCATGCATGCTCGATTGGATTCAGGTCTGGGGAACATGCAAGCCACTCCAAATGATGGATGTCCTCTTGTTGGAGGTATTTGTCCACCAGACAAGCCCAATGCGGTCGGACATTGTCATCCACGACTGAAAACACTGGACCAGCAGCATCCCTGAAAAGTCGCACATGTTGGTGAAGGACATTAGCCCAGTTCAACTGGGCAGTTACGGATCCTCAGTCGAAGATGTGCAGTGGCATACGAGAGCACAGGATAATGGCTGCCCACACCAATACATCGCCCCCCCCCCCCTTCCCAGACTGGTAGTGTTCGATGATGTTAACAAGATTGGCCCTGGTTCCATGCTCCCTCCAGTCGTGAATCACAGTCTAGACTGTACCAGGACTTGTCAGAAAGCATGACATGGCTCCATTGTGCCAGTGAATATGGTGCATGTTTAGTGCACCACAACAAATGTTCCCTCTGGTGGGCTTAGCACAAGGATTTACACCTCATGGGTCTCCTGGCAAACAGACCAACTGCATGGAGTCGCCTGTACACTGTTTGTCTGGATACAGTGGTCTGTGTTGCTGCTACCAGCTCCCTGGCAAGGTGGCATGCCGTGCTTCGGGGGTTCGGCTCTATTATTGCTTCCATTGTTGTGCAGTACACGTAAACCTTATGTTCTTATAATGAGTATCTGTATTTGAAAATTTTTATAAATAAGAATATTTCCTTAATATTTTTCCAGTCAATATTCATTTAAAAAAAAAAAAAAAGTCTTTACTCAGTTCAGAGGATTGGCCTTGTTTTTCCCCTCATCCCACTTTACTTGAATTCTAAATGGAGGGCTTATCAGCAGAGTGGTCTAACTAACATTTTTACTAATTTTGAGTTAGACCACTCTGCTGATTCTTGACAACTTGCTCTATTATTCTGTTGTAGTGGGCTACCGTTCTTTCGATCCTTGCTTGCTTTACAGCATGAAACAAGTTAGATCATTCTTACCAATGAAGCTAAATCTGCCAACTTTAACTGCATTTTTCTCAAAACTAACTAACTGTGACATAGACCACTCTGCTGATAAGCCCTCCAAATGTGACTGGGTTTTTTGTTTTTTTTTTATATTAAAGAAATTCAAAACATACTGCACCAATTCTGTATTTTGCTACTTGTTTTTGCATAAGTTGATGTTAATGCTCTGTATTTAAATTTTTAATATTTATTTTTATTTTCTATTTCCTAGTGTATTTAATTAAATTAGGAACTCTGGAACAAGGAGATGCAGCTGATACAGAATGGGCCTATCGACCATATATGAATACAGCAAAGAAAAGGCGTTTTCTTAGTGACGATAATGGATTTTAACATCAATATTACTGTTATCTGAAATACCAAAAATAAACTTATTTTCCTAATTTCTGGTTTCAAACTCTTTTGTCAATCTATAAATAAAATCTTCTGTTTGATGTCATTAATACTGTAAATAACTCTAGAAAAACTAACCTCCATTCTTGAAACCAGTATTTCGACTTTTATTAAAGATGAAAAAAGACTTCTTCAGGGTTATATCCATGTATAAAACAAAATTAAACAGAAATAAAAAGAAAAGAGAATTTCTTTTCTCATACAAACTAATAATAATACATAATAATCATAATATATAATCTCTTCTTCCAAATAATAAAAACAATAAAACATCACACTAGCAAAATAATAATAAAGTTTCACATTAGCAAACTAATTCATAACAATAATACAACGTAACACTTCTTTAAACAATAAAAATATTACAAACTAAATTATGGAAAATAGACTTATTTGAATTTAAAAATTTTACTTAATCTTTTGTTTTTCATCAGAGATTTTCTGAATATTCCTAAAGACACGCCACTAACTTTCTGTGATTTGTCCTTATTTATACAGATACAACAATTTATTATGCATGATTCTAAAATTAATCTTTTATATTTATCTTCTTGATTTTCATAAATGATATTTACAAGAGGTCTGGATTATGTTTGAACATAAAACAATGTTCTGCCCACTCTGACACATTCTTATACTTACATCTAAAAGCCCTAACATGTTCCTGCATCCGTTCTTTCAAGGTCCTCCCTATATAATCTACCCCACAATCTCTACATTTCAATGAATATACCGCCCCCAGTTTGTTCAATTTTTCTTCTTCCAATTTGTTCTTCTTAAATAATTTATTATCTTTGTAATACATAAATTTCATCTCATTATTTCTACATACTTCTTTTATGTCTTCATTTATTTTAATTCAAATAGAAACTGTAAAAACTTTCTATATTCTTCTTTCTCTTCAATCTTCTTACATCTTCTCTTCTTGAAAAATTCTCTAATAGTCTTTTTGATGACTTCTATTGGATATTCATTCATAATTAATTTTCTTTTTAAGTTCATAATTTTAAAGTTCCATAATCTTTTAACCTCTGTGTAATTAGTAAGTCTTCTTAAATTATTAAGAATTATTGCTTTCTTTGACTGAAATCTATGATTTGATGTAAAGTTCAACATATGGTTACTTTGATATGGTTTACTAAAGTGTTCATATATTAATCCTGAAACTTCATTCTTCACCATAATATCCAAAAATTTTATTTTTCCATCTACTTCTTCAACCTTAAATTTAATGTCGTGATGAAAAGCATTTACGTAATTTAAAAATCTAGCGAATTGTCTTTTGGAACCTTCCAAAATGATGGAAGCTAATTACATTTTCAAAGGGAAGGAAGCAAAGTTTCTAAATGTAAGTTTTGTCGATGATATTTTTATAATATGGTATAGGGCATAAAATGTAGCTTGAAATGTGTTGAATTTAATGTTTTTTACCACAGCTTTCTATCATTTTTCTTAGGTGAGTTATCAAATTTACCGCAACTGTCTGCAAAGGTGAAAAATGCCAGAAACCATAAAATAAAAATTTAAACGAATTCAAATAAAAAAAAAACATAATGCTTATTTTGAAGTAATCATGCATAGGGACAACAACAGTAAAAACATCAATTTTTTTAGAAATGGTCAAGCAACCAATTTAATGTTTTCTGGACCATTTGATATGGATTAACCCAATAGATAATGGAGTGTAAATATTTTCCAATAAACTAGATTCTTTAATAAGTAGTTTTACTGTTAATATAAATATGTAAATAAACGTTCAACAACACAAGAAAACCAAAACAATAAAAAAAAAATCATTACAGTTGATAACAATACTTTATGTTCAATAAAAGTTTTTTAACTTTTAAACACAGTACCAAAAAACTTACTTATTTATTTACTTATTTGGTGGGCTGCCTTTTGGAAAACTACATAATATTAAAAAAGTATTTTGTAAATATTATTTATAATAATTTTGAATAAAACTTTTAAAAAGTTTTATATAACGTTTAATATAATATTTTTGGTTTGGCGTGGGGTGAAATCGTTGGTGGCTTACACTTATAGTTATACTACTGTCCTCCCAATGAAAGATGGCCGCCCTGTTTTTGTGAGATCTGCGCATGTATCATCGATTAGTCTGGTCAGGCACTTCCGTCTGATGTTGTGACAGGACGCCGCCATTACGGTAAAGGCCTGTTACTTTGCAAAAGAGCATTGTATTTATAAATAATATATATTTATTTATTTATTTATTTATTTATTTATTTATGTAAATACTTATTGTTAGCAACTGGTATTGAAATAACGTTAAATAGTCGAGAGAAGTTTTAATTTGGCGTTATCAACATGTCTTTCTCAGTGAAAACAGACTCTGTCGTCCATTGTGACAGGAAAACATAATTGATCAGCTACCGGAAAGGCTGCGCAGTTCAAACTTCCGCCGGTCAACTTTCATTTTGAGGACAGTATATCTACTACAGCCATCTCTGTTTATAACAAATAATGACCAGAACTGTGCAGCGCTAAAACTAACGGAATGTCCACACTTTTTAACTCTTCTTTTTTGGATGAAGATTGCTCAGTGCGCCTGTGCATAACAGAACGGAATTGGGATTCATGAAGAACAAACACGTCGACAATGTCCGAGTTGTTTCAATGCAGGATATTTCTTTCTGATTGTAAAAATATTGAACTCTATTGAAGAATCAGAATTTTTTAATTTCTTTTAATTAGGAATTCCAAATTAATCATAATTGTACTATATAGATCCTTTTTTCTTTTTTTTTTTTTTTGAGGGATTTCCTCACTCCGGGATGAGATATTATCTCGATTTTCGGCCCGCTGCTCGGGTCTTCTTTGGGAGATGTATAAATATCAATCACATCAAGGTTGTTAGGAAGTTGTTAGTTCTGCGCTCACCTTGATGTGATTGATATTTATATATCACCCGAAGAAGGCCCGAGACACTGGGCCGAAGTATCGAGATAATATCTCATCCCGGAGTAAGGAAATCGCTGGTCCAGAATTATAGTATTCTAACTGCACCCATTACAGTATTGAGAAAATGAACTTTGAATACTTGAAGTCATATTGCTACTTTGATTACAATGTCAATTACTTCACACCTTGAACTTTTTCTGAGTGACTTGTAATAAAGTCACTCAGAAAAAGTACAAGGTGTGAAGTAATTGACATTATAATCAAAGTAGCAATATGACTTCAAGTATTCAAAGTTCATTTTCTCAATACTGTAATGGGTGCAGTTAGAATACTATAATTCTGGACCAGCGATTTCCTTACTCCGGGATGAGATATTATCTCGATACTTCGGCCCAGTGTCTCGGGCCTTCTTCGGGTGATATATAAATATCAATCACATCAAGGTGAGCGCAGAACTAACAACTTCCTAACAACCTTGATGTGATTGATATTTATACATCTCCCAAAGAAGACCCGAGCAGCGGGCCGAAAATCGAGATAATATCTCATCCCGGAGTGAGGAAATCCCTCAAAAAAAAAAAAAAAGAAAAAAGGATCTATATAGTACAATTATGATTAATTTGGAATTCCTAATTAAAAGAAATTAAAAAATTCTGATTCTTCAATAGAGTTCAATATTTTTACAATCAGAAAGAAATATCCTGCATTGAAACAACTCGGACATTGTCGACGTGTTTGTTCTTCATGAATCCCAATTCCGTTCTGTTATGCACAGGCGCACTGAGCAATCTTCATCCAAAAAAGAAGAGTTAAAAAGTGTGGACATTCCGTTAGTTTTAGCGCTGCACAGTTCTGGTCATTATTTGTTATAAACAGAGATGGCTGTAGTAGATATACTGTCCTCAAAATGAAAGTTGACCGGCGGAAGTTTGAACTGCGCAGCCTTTCCGGTAGCTGATCAATTATGTTTTCCTGTCACAATGGACGACAGAGTCTGTTTTCACTGAGAAAGACATGTTGATAACGCCAAATTAAAACTTCTCTCGACTATTTAACGTTATTTCAATACCAGTTGCTAACAATAAGTATTTACATAAATAAATAAATAAATAAATAAATAAATAAATATATATTATTTATAAATACAATGCTCTTTTGCAAAGTAACAGGCCTTTACCGTAATGGCGGCGTCCTGTCACAACATCAGACGGAAGTGCCTGACCAGACTAATCGATGATACATGCGCAGATCTCACAAAAACAGGGCGGCCATCTTTCATTGGGAGGACAGTAGTATAACTATAAGTGTAAGCCACCAACGATTTCACCCCACGCCAAACCAAAAATATTATATTAAACGTTATATAAAACTTTTTAAAAGTTTTATTCAAAATTATTATAAATAATATTTACAAAATACTTTTTTAATATTATGTAGTTTTCCAAAAGGCAGCCCACCAAATAAGTAAATAAATAAGTAAGTTTTTTGGTACTGTGTTTAAAAGTTAAAAAACTTTTATTGAACATAAAGTATTGTTATCAACTGTAATGATTTTTTTTTTATTGTTTTGGTTTTCTTGTGTTGTTGAACGTTTATTTACATATTTATATTAACAGTAAAACTACTTATTAAAGAATCTAGTTTATTGGAAAATATTTACACTCCATTATCTATTGGGTTAATCCATATCAAATGGTCCAGAAAACATTAAATTGGTTGCTTGACCATTTCTAAAAAAATTGATGTTTTTACTGTTGTTGTCCCTATGCATGATTACTTCAAAATAAGCATTATGTTTTTTTTTTATTTGAATTCGTTTAAATTTTTATTTTATGGTTTCTGGCATTTTTCACCTTTGCAGACAGTTGCGGTAAATTTGATAACTCACCTAAGAAAAATGATAGAAAGCTGTGGTAAAAAACATTAAATTCAACACATTTCAAGCTACATTTTATGCCCTATACCATATTATAAAAATATCATCGACAAAACTTACATTTAGAAACTTTGCTTCCTTCCCTTTGAAAATGTAATTAGCTTCCATCATTTTGGAAGGTTCCAAAAGACAATTCGCTAGATTTTTAAATTACGTAAATGCTTTTCATCACGACATTAAATTTAAGGTTGAAGAAGTAGATGGAAAAATAAAATTTTTGGATATTATGGTGAAGAATGAAGTTTCAGGATTAATATATGAACACTTTAGTAAACCATATCAAAGTAACCATATGTTGAACTTTACATCAAATCATAGATTTCAGTCAAAGAAAGCAATAATTCTTAATAATTTAAGAAGACTTACTAATTACACAGAGGTTAAAAGATTATGGAACTTTAAAATTATGAACTTAAAAAGAAAATTAATTATGAATGAATATCCAATAGAAGTCATCAAAAAGACTATTAGAGAATTTTTCAAGAAGAGAAGATATAAGAAGATTGAAGACAAAGAAGAATATAGAAAGAAGAATATTGGAATTAAAATAAATGAAGATATAAAAGAAGTATGTAGAAATAATGAGGTGAAATTAATGTATTTCAAAGATAATAAATTATTGATATTTAAGAAGAACAAATTGAAAGAAGAAAAATTGAACAAAATGGGGGCTGTACATTCATTGAAATGTAGAGATTGTGGGGTAGATTACATAGGAAGTACCGACAGGACCTTGAAAGAACAGATGCAGGAACATGCTTTTGGATGTAAGTATAAGAATGTGTCAGAGTGGGCGGACCATTGTTTTATGTTCAAACATAATCCAGACCTCTTGTAAATATCATTTATGAAAATCAAGAAGATAAATATAAAAGATTAATTTTAGAATCATGCATAATAAATTGTTGTATCTGTATAAATAAGGACAAATCACAGAAAGTTAGTGGCGTGTCTTTAGGAATATTCAGAAAATCTCTGATGAAAAACAAAAGATTAAGTAAAATTTTAAAATTCAAATAAGTCTATTTTCCGTAATTTAGTTTTTAATGTTTTTATTGTTTAAAGAAGTGTTATGTCGTATTAATGTTATGAATTAGTGTGCTAATGTGATACTTTATTATTATTTTGTTAGTGTGATGTTTTATTGCTTTTATTATTTGGAAGAAGAGGTTATATATTACGATTATTATATATTATTATTATTGTTTGTATGAGAAAAGAAATTCTCTTTTCTTTTTATTTCTGTTTTGTACATGGATATAACCCTAAAGAAGTCTTTAGTTAATAAAAGACGAAATATTGGTTTCAAGAATGGAGGTTAGTTTTTCTAGAGTTATTTACAGTATTAATGAGATCAAATAGAAGATTTTATTTATAGACTGACAAAAGAGTTTGAAACCAGAAATTAGGAAAATAAGTTTATTTTTGGTATTTCAGATAACAGTAATGTTGATGTTAAAATCCATTATCGTCACTAAGAAAACGCCTTTTCTTTGCTGTATTCATATATGGTCGATAGGCCCATTCTGTATCAGCTGCATCTCCTTGTTCCAGAGTTCCTAATTTAATTAAATACACTAGGAAATAGAAAATAAAAATAAACATTAAAATTTTAAATACAGAGCATTAATGTCAACTTATGCAAAAACAAGTAGCAAAATACAGCATTGGTGCAGTATGTTTTTTTTTTTTGTTTTTTTTTCATGCATGTTGACTGGAAAAATGTTAAGGAAATATCCTTATTTATCATACATGCTCCAATAAACGCCAAGGCTCTTATTGTCGCCGATCTCTAATAAGCGCCGGGCTGCAGAGGGGACACGGCCAAATAGTAGCCGCTCTCTAACAGTAGCCGGGTCTTTGATATTTGCCTACCGGTACTAGTGTAAGCATCCATATCTTTATATTATATTATTATATTATACATCTCACTGCGTAAACCTTAGGGTACATTGCCTTACAAAATGCCGCCGAAACGGTCATTTGACATTGCCTTTAAGATTCGCGGTGGAATACACGAAAGAAACTTCCGGTGAGACGGCTGCCCGTCACTGCGGATTCGGACGACGAATAGCAGCGAAAGGTACAGAAAGACAATGCCATTTATCTTTAGCAGTCTTACATAGCATGTGAAATTCAAATAAAGTAGCTGTTTGTAATATTAGCCGGTATTTAAGTGTAAAAATATTGCGTTCTGAAGGTTTTTGTTAATAATGGCCGGCCTCTAATAGCAGCCGGCCTCTATTAAGCGCCGGGAGCCGAGGCTAGTTTTGCAAATAAATGCCGGGGGCCTCTATTGGAGTATGTACGGTATAAGAATTTTCAAAAACAGATACTCATTGCTTTTGTGAATTTTGGAGGGCTATTTACTGACCATCTAAAGATATACATAGAAAACTGAATTTCAAAACTTTTCACTGATCTGGCTTTCTGCTTATATCTGTAATGTACACTGATGTCCTTAAATTAAGGGTTCTTGAAGAATGAACTGTTCTTGTTGTCCGGTAGGACCAAACTTGGTAGGTGGGTGCAGAAGGTTTTCCAATACCATCCCCACACAAAAACTAAAAATGGTAGAACATATTCTGCCTGAATAAATAAAGTTCAGAAATGCCACCTGTGTAGTAACAGTGCAGGACGAATTGTGTGACAGTTTTAGTCACTGATTGTACAGTACTATACGCCAATTGTTAGCTGTGGCCCATTGTGTCCATTTGGACCTGCAAAATGAGAGGCAGAGTGATAGGATGTGTTGATGCAAGCCAGTCACAAGTGGAAATGTCTCGTGCACTGAATGTTTCAACCAGCGTCATCTCTCGCTTAGGAGATGTTTCCAACAGGAAATATTGCTCGACACTATAGCAGAGGATGTCCACATGTCACCACAGACTGGAAAGACCACTATCTATTGCTAACAGCCTGATGGAACCCCCGAGGCACGGCATGCCACCTTGCCAGGGAGCTGGTAACAGCAACAGCTGCTACCACTGTATACAAACAAAAAGTGTACGGGCGACTCCATGGAGTTGGTCTGTTTACCAGGAGACCCATGAGGTGCATCCCCTTGAGCTAAGCTCACCAGAGGGAACATTTGTTGTGGTGCACTGAACATGCACCATATTCACAGGCACAATGGAGCCATGTCATGTTTTCTGACAAGTCCTGGTACAGTCCAGATTGTGATTCTTGACTGGAGGGAGCAAGGAACCAGGGCCAATCTTGTCAAACATTATCGAATACTATCAGTACGGGGAGTGTGGGCAGGCATTATCCTGAGCTCTCGTATGCCACTGCACATCTTCGTCTAAGGATCCGTAACTGCCCAGTTGTATTGGGATAATGTCCTTCACCAACATGTGCGACTTTTCAGGGATAATGCTGGTCCAGTGTTTTCGTTCATGGACGACAATGTCCGTCCGCATTGGGCTTATCTGGTGACGAGTACTTCCAACAATGACATCCATCATTTGGATTGGCTTGCATGTTCCCCAGACGTGAATCCAATCGAACATGCATGGGATGCTCTCGGAAGACTAATTACTGGACACATTCCACCATCACAAACACTACCAAAGCTGAGGACAGCATTGGTTGAAGGGTGGGATGCAATCCCCCAAAGTTTGCTTGATACTCTTGCTTTGCAGTATGCCAGCACATTTCATTGCTTGCATAGCTGTATAGGGGAGGGGGAACAGCCTACACAATATCTTTATGCCTTCCACAAACTCCTGGCTAGTACTCCAAATGCTTCTATCACAATGACATTTTGGATATTATTAATTTTTATTCTGATGGTGGCAGTGCTGCTACCTTTACTTTTTGTGTGGGGATGGTATTGGGAAGACCTTCTGCACCCTCCTGGGACCAGTTTACCAGAACAGATTTTCATTTTGCAAGATCCCAAGATAATTTAAGGACAACAGTGTACATTCTTTAAAAACTTTAATAACACTTTGCTAGAAAACAACAGATCTTTAATTAGAGTTCTGTTCCAATTATTTTAGGAGCCCAAAATAATTAAATGCTTATGTACATAAAATAGATATCAATTCTCTGCAATGAAGTGCATTTTATTAGCAGACATTGGTAAAGTCTTCCAAAGGTGAAGAATCTTAGATTTCACTGTACACCTCTCATTGATCATCATTTTAGAAGCTCTCATATGTATTTGATTATTTCCTTCTGAGAGAATCTCTGCTGTCAGCTGAACTGGACTTTCTTCACTGTGAACTACTGCTGTTGTTGTTGTTGTCATTCTCCGCAGCCAATCAGATCAGACTTACTTCACTAAGAACTTCTACTTTTTACTGTTCCAGCACAGCCCTTCTTTGCCGTTGGCTCCAGTTGATTACATAACTGGACTGGATTGAGAAGCAATGTTCCTCAATCAACTGCCTTTTTCGTACTCAAGCCATGCAATTTCTGTAGCCATGTGTGTAGAACATTCAACACACAAATTCTACAATTATTTTTGCATAATAAAATTCTAGCCAACGTAAAAATATCAAATTTATGGCAAGATCTCCAATTCTGCTTCAAGATGGCAAATATTCAATATATAGCCTTCAAAATTTGCAAAAGAATAGAATAAGTGCATTTTAAAATTTTTTGTTATTTCCTTTGAATAAAAATCACAGAAAACAACATGAAATAGAAATGATAATACATTTTTCAGATGCTTATTTTTGT
Organism: Thereuonema tuberculata; assembly: GCA_023159025.1. Lineage (NCBI taxonomy): Eukaryota > Metazoa > Arthropoda > Chilopoda > Scutigeromorpha > Scutigeridae > Thereuonema > Thereuonema tuberculata. The sequence goes on along the minus strand of JAFIDM010010028.1, from coordinate 25,957,023 downwards.
TTTGTTTAATATATCATGGAAATAAGCATTAAAAGAACTTCATTTAACACTACAATTCTAAATCAAAATACATAAAAACAACAACTTACATTTCAGTTCAAATCTTGGTCCTAATTCTGTTAATTCTACTTTATTGCCATCAACTTTTCTGTACATGTGATGCCTGCAATAATAAATAAATAAAATATAACTATCAATAACTAAATACAACAACATAATTTTCTTAGTTTTAACCCTTTGCACTCTGAGCCGATTATCCCCCTTCTCACCCCTCAGCTCTGGGGGTATTCTATGGCAAAACGCTAACTTAATGTAAATTAGGAGAAAAAAAATCTGGAAATCAGTATTGCAATGATTAATACAAATTTATTTATTTTCTATTTCTATTACTAATATACAAGTACTACAAAATATTATATTAATTAATATTTCTGTAATTTTTTAATGTATGATACCGTTCAAAACAAATACCAGGATGCAATCCAGGTTTTATTTTACATGTATTACAGTAGTGAAGTGTTTCCTTTCTTCCTCCCTTCTTCTTTCTATCACTACAAACTTTGCAGTCCTTAGTTTTACTTTTTGGATTTGCATATAAACAATGTAGTTTCCCATTCAATCGTTCCGCATCATCAGTATTCGTTACCAGTCCTGAGGGGCGGGATACATTTCTAGTATTTTCTACTAGTTGTTTTACTAGATTTTTTCTGAAAATTTTTTGACTTTTCTTTTCTTCTGATGATTGGTTCATGCTAAAAAGAATATAAGAATTCACAATACATACATCCAATAACCAAAAGAAAAGCTTTCTCCACCATTTTAGTGATTTACGTGTGAAGGAGTAACTGGATATGTAGTGATCTGCCATATCCACTCCTCCCATATTTTGATTGTAATGACAAATCACTGTAGGTTTGGATACATTTTCCTGTATCCCATGCTTAGCTTTCCTTGCTAGAATCTGGCTTGAAGGATTATGATAAGAACTCAGCATTGTGACAATTCGCTTATCACGCCATGATAAGACCAATTTGTTGTCATCTTTTTGTAATGCCACAATGCTATGTTTTTGAATTCTTTTGAGAGAGGAATTTTTTATTTCACCTGGTAGACCTTGTCTATTTGTCATGACAGTTCCAGTTAGGTGAATTTTCATTTTCAGCAATTCATCAGCAAGGACAGGGCTTGTGTAGAATCGATCCATGAAGATGTGATATCCATGCCCACCTGTTTCATTTGTTATCTTATTTATCAAATGAAGAACAATTCTACTTGTAAAATTTAAATCTGATCTTATCAATTGTTCTGTTGTTTGTTTGCCAAAGTAAGGTTCAATAGCACTAATGTAACCAGTTTTTGATTCTGCTAGCACATATATTCTCAACCCCCACTTTACAGGTTTCAGTTTATTATAACACTTGAACAGTATCCTTCCTTTGAATCCAACTGTACTCTCATCTACTGACAGATTTTCATCCGGCCAGTAAACTTCTCTAAATTTTTTATCTAAATAATTAGAAATGTTCTTAATTTTGTCACATCTTGTCCTTGTTGGCTGATTATGTGGAGAAGACAAATGTAGATTCCAAAATATTTGGCAAAATCTGTCTCTTGAAAATATTTCTTTGAAAAATGGCTGTCTGTCAAGCCAGTCTTCAGAAAAGTAATCTTGTAGAGAAGGTTTGGAATTCATTCCCATGTTGATAATTAAACCAAAAAATGCCTTTAGTTCACTCATAGTAACATCAATCCATGAATGCCAAATCGAATTTTTCTGAAGAGGTGTATTTTTCAGAATTTTTTCTTTGGCATAAGTATTTGTTTGAGCTATTATTTCAGTAAAAAGTTCATCGGTAAAAAACAATTGAAAATAATCGATCTCCTTTTCTAATTTTTTACCTGGTGGTGGCCGAAATCCAGACGTAAAACACCGTTGAAATTTGACAAAATCGGCATCCATTTCTTCCCATTTCCTCCACCCATCGACAGGAATATTGTGATTATCCTCTCCTATCGAAATATTCGATTCAGAATCACTTGTAAATTCTGAATTTTCATCAGAAGAAACTTCGTAATCTGAATCACTGCAATCACTAACCATTTCCACATCATTTCCACTTAACAAATCGAAAATTTCGGAGTCACAGAGACTAACCTTTTTGCGGGACGCCATGTTCTACACGTGGTCTCCTCTAACAGTAATTATTTGCATTTTTTTAAAACTAGCGCCGTAGAAATGTTTCTGATAATTGCTAATAGGTGGCAGCACATTACAGACCACTTTCCTGAGTCGAGTGACGCTCGACAACAGAGTAATGAGAAAGAAAAATGCGTGTCGACTCACACTCGACACAAGAGTGTTCACCGGAAATTCTGTATGTCGAGCTGGAGTCGACACAAGAGTGCAAAGGGTTAAAAAGTATGCCATTTTTTTTCTAAATCGATACTTTTTTCTTCAAACATTTTTTTTTTTTTTTTAGCTTATTAAAAATGAAAGATACTAACCTAAAAGAAATGTAGTCATCTTGATTAGCAAATGTGACGACACGTTTACTATCTTCCTTTGGTACAGGAAAAATATATTTTAAAATATTCATTACCTGTTAAAAAAAAAAAAAAAAAAAATACAAATTATTATGTTTTTAACAGATAAAAAAAGTAGATCATAATTATTTACACTGACGATCTTGTAATGACAGTATTATAAGTTGATTCTAAAAAACTTTATCTGGGCAAAATCCCAATATAAACCTCTCGTTATATTCGCAAAGAATTTTTTTTTTTTTTTTTTACAGGTACATGCTTCGCGTCTAGATTATAATCCGTCCAGTGGGACATTGTCTGAACGTCAGATGTAAATAAACCTACATACTGTATTGCCTAAATAACCAATTAGTAATTCCAACTAGTAATTGGAGATCTGGGGTTAGTGGAACTCCTTCAGTAGTAAAGAGGGTTCGGGGCATTAACACACAAAAAGCCAAAGTGATAAATTAAAAAAAATTACAGTATAATGTGTAATCTGAAGTTATCACGAATGGAGCTGTGGTTTACAAACATTATGGTTAACTATAGGGTTAAATTGTTGAGTGAATCTGGAAGCTGTTCCTGGAAACTAAAATGAGTTTGGATGAAATTGGAGTAATACCAAAACATACTCAATTTATTTTTATCAAATTTTCAAGCTTTTGTGTAATGTTGAAAACATTTACTGTACAGTAAGTGAATCTTTTCTTATTTTTAATTATTTAATTACTTTTATGTAAAATCTTTATTAGAAAACACACTAATGATTACGCAATTACTGCTGAATTCACTAGAAAAAAAATTAAATTGAAAAAAATTCTCAAACCTTTTTTAATAGTATTTTTTCATTTTTTAAATGCTTTCGTAAAAACCCTTCTTCAGGATAAGGATTTTTCTACTCTATGGGAACTCGGACATATGCTAATCGGAGAATGACTATTTAAAACTGAACCTAACACAAATAACTATCCAGTTCAGCTACTGGATATAGGCCGACACATCGTTCTTGACGATACCGAATTTTCGCGATTTCACATGATTGATGCGAGAATAGCCTCTATCCATGTCTTCTCACAAAATGGCGCGAAAGAAGGCTTATCGACTCCGGGGAAGAAGCCCCATTACTGATGTCGACGATTTTGACCGATGCCTTATTCGCCGCTGCATCCATCGCCTCTACGCTGAAGTTAAAATTCCAACTTTAACATTTTTTCTCTAGCATTTTCCTAGTGACAGACATTCACAATACTACATTCCTTGAGACCTGCTGAAGAGGCTAATGGCCAAATCTCGTAATTTCCGTGATTCCCACGCAAACGCGAACATCAACAAACATGTGTCAGACAATACTTTTTTTGCTTTTTTTTTATACAATACAATGTTTACGTCAAAGGCAGCTTTACTGCTGCCTATCCATATTTAACTTAATGTGCAAAATTCTACTTTAATGGGAAGGCTTAATGTTCGTTGATGAAATAAGGATAATAAATAGGAAATGATATAAACTTACTTGATAAATATGAAATAAACAGCATAAAAAAGGGGCGAGATACCAACAGTTTTGGAATACTTGGCACATTCATCCCCAGGGATATTACCCCAGCAAGGAAGAATGGCTTGCTAAGGGACATGATCTCTTACCCTCCTGGAGCATTGTTTCGTTTACTGATGGTTCCAGGATTGTAACAAGATGGGAGCCGGAATATATGGGCTAAGACCAAGGGCTGATTTCTTTCATGCCTTTGGTGTCTATTGTACTGTATTTCAGGCTGAGGTTTATGCTACTCTTTCTTGTGTTTCTGAAAACATCATTAAGTAAATAGGACTATTTATATCTGCTTAGATAGTCAGGCTGCATTGCATGCTCTTAAATACATTCTCTTCCCAAATTATCCACCCTTTGAATATTTCATTAAAAAATTCCTTGCCCCACCTTCAAATCCCCAAACATACACATTACAAACAACACACAACGTAACGATCTCACAAACGGATACGTGGGAAAACCTGCCCCTCCCTATCCACACACATCTAAGAACACAAACACTCGTTCAACACCAAAGATCTGCTTACTCATACATAGTCACACATTACAAAGAAACTGGACACACCCCGAACTTCACTAATGCCAAACCCTTCTCTTTATTGTGGTAATAAACTATCACGTACAGCCTTCTCACTGAATCATTCCATATAATTTTCAACTGAATTGTTCATATAACCCTAACCCTATATTGTTCATATAAATGATCCCGTTCTATGCGAATTCTGTATAAACGGCGATTTCGCGGAACATATCTATCACGTATACCGAGATCTACCTGTATCTTTTTTAAAAAAAAATAAAATAAATAAATAAAAATTCAGGCATTAAGTGATTAATATAAGATCCTATCACTGAGGTTAATCAACTATGAATGTAGCAAATTTGACTGATAACTGATGGTAGTCAAGGGAATTGTGTTGGGAATTGCATCTAACACTTATTTGTTCGAAGTGGAAACAATGAAGCAGAACTCGTACAAATAATCAACCTTGAATTACCTGTAGCAATAACAATTCTTTAAAAACTAAGCTCCAAGCCATAAACAGTAATCTTCAGTTTAGAACAATAACACTGAATTTACAAAATGCAAAGGAAAAAACAACAAAAAGTAATCCGAACTCCTGACAGTTTTTTAATGATATTTTTGTCACACCAACTACTCTTCTAACTGTAAGTAGTAGTTTGTTTTAATGTGACAACAATAATAAACAACCCTTTAGTAAAACTTACCCTTTTCCCCAGATTAGACTTGAAGTTATGAAATATAAGATGAGGATTCGCTTCTGACATAGTTCCTATATCTGGGATATCGTGTCTCATAACACAGTTGGTCATTGTAAAATAGGCAGTGGGACCATACGGCAAGTGACATATAATTAGACCATCTGTTAAAAGACAATTTCATTAAATTTTGAATAATAAAGTATTGGAAATTTTTAAGCTATTTTAAATTAGTAGATAAAAATTGAAATCTTCAAACTTAATTATATGTATTTTCTATTGAAAAGATTATAATCAAGAGTTGATGGTAATTGCTGTGGATTAACTCATCAAAACATGTTTTTCTGCAAGAAATTAAAAAAAAAAGAAATTAAAATATAAATCCCTATGTACCTGGCTGTCCTCTATGTTCATGAAGTACAATAAAATCCGTCACATCGTTTGCTCTGCAGGCTTGAATTAACTGGTTCATTTCATAATTACCACGATTCATCCTTTGAGCATTTGGAAGAATAAGCCTCATTTCCTAACATAATATATTTTAAGTATTTAAAATTAATTCTTTTGTCAATCAAAACCAATATATTTAACAAACATTATAGTATAATTTAATAATAACTTAGTTTATTTTAATAAATGTTTAACAATGTCAACAGTGCTGGAAAACGTAATGCATTACATAATAAAATTACAGAATGAATTTTGATTAATGTAACGATAAATGTTAACAAAACTTTTCAAATAATAGTAATAGAGAATATAAACAAAATATTTAAAAAAAAAAAAAAAAAAATGATACATCGTTTCTATTTTAGTGATGATGTTTCCAAGGAAAAAGGAACTTAATCCTTCTCCTTTCATGTTTTATTACTTTTTGGCAAAAATTACTGTTCTCAATTTTTGGAAAAAGGGGGAGGGGGGGGCACTCAATTGTAAAAGATTACAAAAAAAGGTAAAACAGGCAATTTCAATAATTTTTTTATTAATCAGCAACATTAATTGAATTAAATAATGTTATTGCAACAGCAACACTAATATTAATTAATAAATATTTATATCATAATTATTTGCCTCCTTCCGCCAATCGTGAGAAAGTTCAAACGCACACTCTTTGACAAAAGAAATCGACATACCAAGAAGGAATTATCCAATTGAGACAAAATTTGGTACGTTTAATGTAGATGTACAGAAAATGTAGATATATAGGTCAGTATGGCGTTATGCCACCTCTGGTCTGGATACTAGCTGTTATGTGATGTGGCACTGATATAGTTGGCAGATGGTGTTCTGCGGGATTTCTTGCCAAACAGCCTCCAATTGGAAGGCTAATTCTGGGATGGTCGCAGGTGACTCCGTATCACATCCCAAATGTGCTCAATAGGAGAGAGATCTGGCTAGTCAAAGAAGTGTGTCACAACCACGAAGACAATCAATGGAGAGGAGTGCTGTGTGGCACCGGGTGTTATCTTGCTGAAAAGTAAGCCCAGGGTGCCTTAAAAAGAAAAGGCAACACAACGGGTCATAGAATTTTGGCAACATACCACTCTGCTGTGAGGGTGCCATGGATGACTACCAAGGAGGTCCGCCTATCAAACGATATGGCACCCCAGACCACAACTCTCTGTTGTCGGGTCATGTGGTGTGAAACAGTAAGAATGGAATCCAGATGATATCTAGGCTATTTCTAGATACACTGCACTGGTCATCGTGGCCCAGTTCAAAATGGAACTCATCACTGAAGACATTTGAAGACAATGCGTCGTGCCATAAGGCCTGTGTTGTCAGCTCCTGGTTTCCGAAGAATAATATTCAGGAACTTCAGTCCGGACAGAGTCCGGACTCAAACCCTATTGAACATCCGTGGGCTGAATTGGAGCACTGGATTCGTGTGCGTCCGATGTGAACCCAACCATGCAACTTCTGCAGGCTTTGAAGGGGGAGTGGGCAAAAATACCAGTTGTTTGCTATCAGAAACTGGTGGAAAGCATGCCACGGCGTGTGGATGCTGTGCTCAGGGCAAAAAGCCACAGTATGCGCTATTAGACACGCTGTAGATAAAGCGTCTGCTCCATATCCTAGATATCCACTTTCAATTGAGCAGGCAGTACAACATAATATTCTTCGGAACCTCTGAGAGAGGCTTGTGCTGATAAAATGGGGATCTGAAATATTTCAAATCATCAGTTTAGCATGATTGCACTATTACAGCATCACGAGTCTCACAGACTAGAATTATCTTGACAACAGCAGTAAGGATTAACTTACTTAGAGAATATTATCATCTAAAAAAGTTTTTAAAAATGAAAAACAGCAGGTGAAGGAATTAATTTATTTGTAGCACTTTCTGCCTGTAACTAGAACTTCTTTAATAAATTCACTGGTCGCTGTGTACGATAAATAACTTGACAGAGAATGAAACAATGTTTTTAAATGAAAAAAATATGTAAATTCTACAAATAAATAAGGTTGATATTATTAGAAATAAAAGCAACAACATCTTTTCTTCTTCTTAAATATATTTCTAATAATAACTGTCACATTCGTGTTATATATATGGATACGCCTAAGGTTGATATTTTTCAAAAATATTTAGAATGAGATTCAAAACTCCCTTCCTATATGTCTCTCATAACTAGCTATAGCAAAGCAGTGAACAATTTTTGAATCTTTGTTTTGTAAAACAAGTACCTTTATGGAGATGTTATCTGTAGTCATTTTAAGCTACTTTATTTACCTACACAGCAACTCAAATCCAATATAACAAGTGCAAATGTATTCTTTTCTTATTTGCGGATAATAAATACCTTAAATAAATTACCTTTGCAAATTGCTTCAGTCTGGAACTAGGTTCCCTTGAGGTAGTCACCATTATCTTTGGATCTTCTACTCCTGCCCACCTGTACTCATCATCGACATGAGTTGTATCCCCTGTAACATACTTCCTTAGTTAGCAACATTTTATTATTCAAAATCACAGAAACAGTAGAACAAAATAACATATTTCTAATATTTCTGTAAAATGCTTTTTAAGCACAAACATTCATTCATTTAAATAAACCTTGTAATTTTAATGAGTTAAAATTGAAAATCTAATCATACAATAGTTGACTTTTGTATTTTAATGCATTCCTTGATATATATTTAAATTCAATGTAAGCTACAGTTAAAACTAAAAGCAGATACATCAAGAAACAATGCAGTCTGTCTATAATTAAATATTCACCTTCTGCTCCTTCGTCGTCCCATTCCAAGGATTTTTGAAGAAAAAGAGCCTCTTTTCTTAATTCCGAAGCAATTGGTCTGTTATCTGGAAATAGAGAAAAGATAGTATTAAAAAAAAAATCCCAATAAATTTGAAAATAGATGAAAGAACAGTTGTGTATCTTACTAAAATCTACGTTACCATTTTTTTAAAAGTTTGTAATACAAAATATTAACGTACAAATGTTGTGTCCTGCCCTCTGCTAAGATCAATTTGAAATTTTGACAGTTTTCTGTATATTTTATGTGATTACAAATTATAAAGACCAATAAAAATCTAAATTATTAAGGATCATTTCAATCATTCTTCTTCTATGCAATTGTATTTTGGGGAATTGTCAATTTCATGTCACCGATACATTTCTTTATATGATCGATAAAGTTATGAGTGTCTTACAGAGAGGAGAAATCAAGCAGAACATGATCTAGAGTTTATATGTGATGGTTGGTACATTTTGTATAAATACAGTGATTTGGACAAAAAAACAAAAATTTTGAAGCTAATGCAAAGTTAATAGGACTAAAGACAAATTTGGAAGGGTGGGGAGGGAAATGATGAAAATAAATCTAACTACTCAAAGTCAACTATAGGTTACGGCGACAATATTGAAACAACTGCAAGTTCAGTTATCTTGGCAGTTTTTTGATGAGAAGATGTCAATGGAAAAATTCAGAAATCAAATGGACTTTATTCCAATTGTACGAAATATCAAAAGTCAGAGATTACAACATCTGTTAACTTTGAATTCTTAATACCAACACTGTAATTTATAAATATACAGGAAGCCTTCCACAGATAACAAAAGCTGTGTGAACCTTATTAACATCTTACGAATAATTTTGGAATTACGGGAAGATGTGTTTATTAGCATTTATTAGCCACAGTTACCATGTAAATCAACAGCTCAGAATAAAGGACTCACTATTGAAGATAACAGTGCACTCTATAAAACGAGAAAAATAAATGCAACATCAAACAAGCTTTACAAAAGAAAAGAAGTGCAAATTAATCTGCATAAGCATATTATTAAATTTGATTAAGGCCAACACACTAATTTAAATTAAACATAGATTTATACAAAAATTACAGACACACAACTGGTTTCGCCTCCATGCAAGGCTTTTATCAAGTGATGAAACAGAAATTTCTATTTCATCACTCGATAGCCTCACATGGAGGCAAAACTGGTCGTGCATTTGTAATTTTTGTGTAAATATATTTTTAACTTAAATCAGTGTATTGGCCTTAATCAAATTTAGTTGAGACCTATCAGGACTTTATTATTAAATAATAATAGGTTCTCAACATTTGGTTTATCAATCATGTAATGTTAATCTCAATCATTCAATCTAAAGATTAAAATATTTTTATTTGAAGTAATTCTATCAAATGAATAAATTTCATTTAAACTTGCTTTAAAATGTTAATGAAAATGAGTATATTCTTAAATTTCTACACATGTACTCACTGAAATTTATTAATTGTAGTCTTACATAATTTTCAAAAAAATTACTTTCCCATTAACCATGTAATCAAACTTACCTTCGAGAGCATTTTTTAACTTTTCCTTTTTTTCTGCAATTTTACGTTGCTTCTCTTCTAGAGACTTTCTGTACAGATACTCTCTTCGCTGCCTTGCTTGCCTTCGTAACTAGAAAACAAAAAGTCAAGGAATATGGTATTATTTTAATGCATTCTTAAGAAACAATGCTGATTAATTTATAAAAGATTTATAAACAAACAACTTTTTGATCATTAAAAAAAAAGCCAAGACAGTAATCTCAATAATATTAAATAAAAATGTGTTCAAGATTTTCTTTTCAAAAATTTTAAACTGCAACATTTTGTTCTTCATATTAAATTTTTTTTGTACTAATTTGAGTAATTTGAATTTTTTTCAATCATTCGGATTCAGTTTCTCAATTTAAAATCGTGCAAAATATAAATAATTCACAGAGACTAACGATCGGGGTTTAATAGTGACAAGGAAATTTATAATTACATGTTTTTACAACCTATAAATACTATACACTTTTCTGATATTCATTATCTTACAATCTTTAGAATTGTCAGGACTGGTTAACAGTAAATATAAAAGTAAAGATTCAACAGAAATACAAACACTTCACCAAAAAATCCTATTTAACTGTTCAAAATATCCTTTAATCCTTTAAAGCCAACAAAGGATTTTCTTTTCCTTTCATTCTCGAATTTGAATTAGGGTTTCATCTGCAGATAGAAATGGTTAACTGAAAAACAGAGAGATTTTCTATTTTGCTTTAAACCTTCATTCTTTGTATTTATATAATCTGAACGCTTCAAAAACTAGTCCTGTAATTCAACAGGACAGACAAATACGTAAACTAGGAACATAATATACGATATTTTCAAAAACTTCAATGTTATGAGTTGACAGTTCTGCTGACGATGAAGTAAATTCAAAACTTTTTTTGTTTTTAATTTCAAACTAAACGTTTATTTATATGTCATTAAACAGTGAAATGAAATTAGAAGGGGGCAAAAACAATCGTATATTATTTAAAATTTGAAAACATGAAAAAGTTTAAGTTTAAAAGAAGTATTAGCTTAAAAGGCCAACCACGAGGTTGAACACAAATAGAAATATTTTATAAGTTTACTATTTAGAATTCTATTATTATTGCAAAAGATATCCATTTTACCATTCTGTAGCGTTAAAGGTTTTCACTGATCACCAAACAGAACTTCGACTTTACAGTAAGACCACATGGACACGCATGTTGTTTTCAATCGCCATTAACCGGATATTGATGTTCATCTGTTACAGTTTCCTTTTAAAGCCGCATGGTGGCTTTTGGTTTCACTCTCGCTGCGCTGTTTTAATTAATATTTTACTAAAAGACTTGAAACCGCTATTTCCATCATTATTTATTCTATTAAATAAAATTATCTAATTTTAAGGCTTACTGAAATTATAAAAATATAATTCCGATTATACTTAAGTTCTTCAAAGTTGTTCTGAAACTAATTAATGGATTAACTTATCTTTGGTTGAAAAGTGTTGTTAACTTTGTAGCTCGAGTGGAAAAGCTGTCTTAATTAATATTTAATTTTATAATATTACGGTAATAAAAATTAGGCTTGTAATTTTTACAAATCTTTTTTCATTCCTTAAACTCTATACAATTCTACTCTTTATATCGATAAATTATTTATTTATTTCAACTTGTTAATCAGCAGTTTAATATTTTGTCCACCACTTAAGATGTGATTCCGCGGTTACATTCTATGGAAATTGTATATAAATTGTAAAATGGGATACTTGTAAAAAAATATATACATATCGGTATGTCGCAACAATCGTTATACAGGGTGTACCTGAAATGTACTGCCAAACTTAAGGTTGTATTTAATCATGCAAAACAACGAATAAATGTCGTGTAAACATGGGTCTGGAAATGCGTTATTTCCAAGATATGAAAGATGAACGATACAGTTGGTCTTTACGTCGTGTCGTACAGTCAGTAAATTGCTCCTCAGTAATCGTTGGATTGGAAGAGGGGGACGAACAGCATGGCCTGCACGTTCCCCTGATTTAAACCCTCAGGAGTTTTTCGTATGGGGTTATCTTGAAGCATTAGTGTACACCACACCGGTTCCTGATGCCCATGCACTGCATAATCGCATAGTAGATGGGTGCAACACAATTCGACGTGCACCTGGCATCTTCGATCGTGTTCGGCAGTCGATGGAACGACGTTGTGTTGCTTGCATTGCGGCCGGTGGAGGACATTTCGAGCACTTTCTGTGAAACTGAGCGACTGTACGGCCAACACCTCTATATTGTTGCATCGTTCATATCTTGGAAATAAAGCATTTCCAGACCCGTGTTTATATGACATTTATTCATTGTTTTGCATGATTGAATACAACCTTGAAGTTTGGCAGCACATTTCAGGTACACTCTGTATAAGATTGAAACATCATCGAACAGTGAATTCTGCGATGAAAGAGCATTTGTTACAAAATGTAGATCATACTAGTCTTGTAACTGGGATGAAATACAAATACTGTCAAAAGACAAAAATTCCTATCGTTTAACAATAAAAGAAGCATTACTGATTAAAACATTTGATAAATTGTTTATTAATTAGGAAACATGAAATTTCTGTAATTACAGAATTATTAAATAGTGAGTCGATATAATTACGTTGTGTGAAGAACTGTATTTAAGTAAATAAAGGAAAAGAAAAACAGCACCTGAACAAAAGAAGAAGAAAAAAATTGCCGTTAAATTTATTTTTCATATTAAAGAGGTGTATTGTTAACTAGAATTGGTTGATATTACATTTCGTACTTCATGTTTTATTTCTTTAGCATATCATTGTTTGCATTAAAAATTTGCTTTTCTCTGTGAAAACGGATAACGGCTACCCCAAACATATAGAGAAAAATATTTAAATTTCTATGAAATATTTTATGATTTTAAACTCTAGTGTCGTTCTGGGCTTGCATTAAAATATACATTTTTTTTTCAATTATTTAAAATGTATAAATAAATTTGATATATTAATCCAACTCCTGTGGGTGTTAATTATATATTTATTTCTTTTGATTTGATTTTTTTTATCTGTAAGCAAATTTGAATCATTTTCAAGTTTATAACATTCACTCTAAAGCCATCCATAAGAATAGAAGTTTTGTAAAGGGTGGAACGAAACGATAAATAATTGCAGGAAATGAAAACAGGGGAATAGAAATTCACAGTTGAGAATGAAAGCATACGGAAAAATTAATATGATTCGTATTTATTCACTTTTCTATTATGTCAGTTCTTTTATTGAAGTGTTTGAAATATCAGTGAATAAATACATCCTCAACATATCTACATTTCTGTCGGGTTTTCCCATTGCTTAACAAATGATGTTTAATTTCAATATGGCGTATGCTGATGTTGAAATAGGAACCGAATTGGTAAAAGATATATAGACAGAATATTTTTACCAATTTAATGATTTAATTGTGTTAGCCGATTTTCTTCAAGATATTTAATTTAAAAACTAGTAAAATTGCATATATTAAACTTTCAATATTTAAAGTTGTAAATAATAAATGAAAAAATAAATAAATAATATTTAATAAATTCAACTTTAACATGTGGAAATGAGTATTTATCAAAAACCATACAAATACGTAAAAAATAAAGCATAAATTAAAAATAACAAAAAGCAAATTACCATAAAGCAGGACGTTTCGACCAACGGAAAACTGCAAGATCATCTTCAGCAGAAAAACTGCCAAACAAAATATAGCACATCGTCTCTCTTCAATGATACGAAAATTTTAAAGATTTGTAATATCGACTTTAATGTAAATACATTTAAAGTTTTTGGATGTATTTTTCCAGCACTTACAATAAGGAAATATCCAACCAGAATATGAAATTTTATTTTGATTCTTTAAAATTGCTGGACAAAAGAAAAGGAAAAAAAGATTTAGTTTTCTTAATCACTATTAGAGGGCGCTGTAATACATGTGCATTTGTTTTTGTCTGATTTGAACCAATCCTACTCCTCTTTATCGGTATTTGACCAATTATGCAACCTTTCGCGGTTTTTGTTTTCTTTGCTGTTGTAAATACACTTAAGAACATTTTATATATCTCTGCACAACAATTTATACTTCTTTTGTATAGCCTTTGTGCAACCTTTGTGCAACATCTTTGTATCCCGTGTAATGTGTAACTCATTTTATAATGATATATTTACATATTTTTCTATTATTATATCTGAAGTACTGTATATATCATTTCTATCTATACAATCTTCTTTTTTTTGTTTCATTCATATAGATGTAAATATATCTAATAAATACAGTGAAACTTGGATAATTCGAAATTCTTAATATTGTGAGCGGCGATTTGCTCCGTGCTCACATTTTTTTTTTATTTTAATTTATTATAAAACGGTTCCTTTAAGTCACGGGGATGAGGGTTAGAACGTCGTAAGTTTAGTATAAGAGCACTATGATGTCTAATGTAATAAGCTTAATATAAATTCAGTGTTTTCAATTTATATTTTTATGTAATATTTATATTTTTGTATAATGTAATATATACTTACATGTAGATATATGTATATATACCTTAC
>JAFIDM010010028.1:25915293-25927340 GCA_023159025.1 Thereuonema tuberculata | reverse complement strand
ATATTGCTACTTTGATTACAATGTCAATTATTTCACACCTTGTACTTTTCTGAGTGACTTGTAATAAAGTCACTCAGAAAAAGTACAAGTAGTGAAATAATTGACATTATAATCAAAGTAGCAATATGACTTCAAGTATTCAAAGTTCATTTTCTCAATACTGTAATGGGTGCAGTTAGAACACTATAGTTCTGGACCAGCGAAATCCCTCAAAAAAAAAAAAAAAGGATCTATATAGTATCATGTCTCACTCCTCCTTCAGGACCAAACTATAATCATAATTGATATTTTCGATTCTCTACATTCACAAGTTTCAGTTATTGCTTCAGCTTCAGCCAAGAAACAATGGTTCCTCGTACTTGGACATTTAATTTTATATTTAAGAAGATTGAGATAACTTTTATTTACTGGAAATATTAATAGATACAT
Organism: Thereuonema tuberculata; assembly: GCA_023159025.1. Classification (NCBI taxonomy): domain Eukaryota; kingdom Metazoa; phylum Arthropoda; class Chilopoda; order Scutigeromorpha; family Scutigeridae; genus Thereuonema; species Thereuonema tuberculata. Next base: position 25,926,911 of record JAFIDM010010028.1, on the reverse strand, counting down.
ATTTATTGTAGAATAAAAATAGTCTGAAAAATTTGTCATTGTTTCCTGTTAAGTAGTGGCATAGAAATATTGACAAGAATAATTTTAAGAGATTATAATTAATAATTTAAAACCCAATCGAAGATAGTGATGTATATTATTATTTTTATTTTAGGGATTAATTCATGTTGTAATCTGATGCCACCAACTTTTTCTGATTTTTTTTATTGATTTCTGAGAAATGTAGTTGTAAATTTTAAATTATCCAGAAACTACAATATAAATAAAATAATTTTTTATTTTATTACATATCGTGTTAATTCGAAAAACTTTAGTTAAACAAAAGATAAAAAACATTTAAAAAAGATCAAAGCCATTCATATTAATTTTGTATATTAAATCTCATGTTAATTTCCTTGTCTTGATTTTCAAGTTGATGCCCTAGGAAAGATAAATAATAATAAAATATAAATATATAAAATATAAACTAAGAAAAAAAAAATTCAGTTGAGACAAAAAATAGTAACAGAATAGTAGTAATAACCAACAATAACAATTCTACATATTTTTTTATTGTTATTGTACTATTAGTTACAAAAATAACCCTAAGAAATAAGTAGTCGGCGTCAGAGTCGCAAAATTTAAGGTTTGTTGGCGGAGTTAAAAAAAAAAATTTCCGACTCCAGAGTCCTGGAAATAAGCACAAAAACAACAACAACAATAATACACTCACTTCAAAAAATTAAGCACGGAGAGGAAAAATGTTAATTTTCGTAAGAGATCTGAATTAAAGAAGCTGAAATTTGCTGCAAAGGTAGAAGTAAGTATGCAAATTATATAGGTAACAGCCAACCATGGTTTCGTGTCGAGAAATGTACAAAACAGGGAGTCGTATAAGAAGCCGGCATTGTGAAGGCTTACAGGAGTTGCATGTAAGTGCTGATGAAAGGTGTTTAGAACGTTCGTACGATTTGTTTTCAAGCTAGACGTATTTCTAAGGCTTCCAGAAGACGAATGGAAATTTCTGAGTGCTGTCGGGCACATTGAAGCAGGACAGTCTATAACAATGTTGCTCATTTCTTCAGCGTTCATCATTCCGTCATTTCACGATTATGAAAGCAATTCCAAACCAGCCAAACAGTTGTCGAAGATCTGTAGCCGGTCATCCAAGGGTTACGACCCCCGCGGAAGATCAATATATTGCTGTTGTAACCAAGCGGAATCAAAGATCGACCTCCACACGTATGACAGCTATGGTTGTAGCGGCCATTGGTAAGACAATATCTGCCGCAACTGTTTGTCGAAGGATACACATGAATGGTCTGTACGCCTGGGTACCACGAGGTTTTGTTCCTTTATCCGTCCAATCCAGAGGGGCAGTGGTTCTGCCAGCATGTGAATTGGACTATGTCTGATTGGGGTAACGTTATGTTAACAGATGAGTCCAATTTCCCTACAGCCCGTTGATAAGCATGTAAGGGTCTGGAGGGAACAAGGCACACGCAATTGGCCCCAGAACATCACGCATTCCGCGGTGGAAGCTCATGGTCTGGGCAGGGATTTCATTGGGATATCGCACCGATCTGCACATCTACAGGCGAGGTTCTGTAACATCTGTACAGTATCGAGTTGAAGTCCTAATCCCATTGTGAAACTGTACGCTGTTCAGTTGATCCTTCTTTCATTTTAATGGATGATAATGCGTGTCCCTATAGAGCTGCCATCGCTGACAACTTTCTGAAGAGTGAGGGGATTGGCCAGCTTACTTGCCGGACCTTAATCCAATTGAAAATCTTTGGGATGCCTCGGCTGTGCTGTATGTCGACGTTGCCCACCTCCAGCCACTCTCAGAGCTTTCGAAACTGCCCTACAGGAGGAATGGTGATTACTGGACTCTGCGGTGGTTGATCACCTCGTAACATGAATTATCACACGCTGTAAACTTCGTATGCAAGTGAGGGGTGCTCACATATCCTATTAATGTCGGTTTTTTATTGTTTGTTTTGAATTTAAACATCATTTTGTTAATGACGCAAATCTGACGTCATCTTATAATTTAGGAAAATTCAATATTTTGTTTTTATCTCTGTATGTAATTCTTTGTTTTGTTTCATGAATAAATGTAGAGCTACTTACTTGCAGCATTTCATGTCAATCAAAGCAGTATTTGTCCATTTTTTTGCTTTTTTACCGCTCTGTGCTTAACTTTTGGAAGTGCGTGTAATAATAGTGCCCATCAGCAAGAACATGCAAAAAACTCACACAGCCAAGATCAGTAAATACACCAATCTAGCACACGAGCTCCAGAAGCAATGGAGGCAGGACCGAGTACAGGTTGTACCATCGTACTGTCCGTCACTGGTCTGGTGCCTCACATATTGCACCACAGCCTCAGCAAACTAGGACTTCACAAAAACACTTATGCACAACTCCAGAAGGCTGTGATACTCAACACAACACGTATAGTAAGGAAATTCATGGACACAACCACACATCTCTAATCATTCCTGCACACGTCTTTACACTTGGAAATATGGGCTTTGGTCCTTGACCCGCCATATTGTCTATACTGGGGAAACCCAAGGTATGAAACTTTTACATAATAATAATAAAACAGCCACTCATCCCTAACATCTCTTAATCCCCCCCCCCGTAGATTTTTTTTTTTTTACACTAGCAACATATGCTTTTGTTTTTAGCTGTATTTAACCCTCCCTCCCTCCCCTCGAAAGAATCGAGTAGTTAAGTGGTAGTAATAAGTTATTAAATAAGTAATCACGGATGTAAATCAATAAATTTACCTTGGAAATGATATTTTTTTGTCTTTTTCTTTTTGCTATAATACATTCCCCCTTCTGGATGGAACTTCATAACACTATTTTCATCTTTAACTAGAACACAAAAGATATATGTTATAAAATTAAATTCAACTTTTTATATATCTTCATAAATTATAATATTATCAAAAGTAATAAGTTTAAATGAAACTTTAAAATCCTTTAAAATTTAGAAAATGCAGATGAATATTATATATTTATAGTAATTCGTCGTGTATAGATGTAATATATAATATATATGCAGATGATTATTATCAGAATTTAAAAAAAAAAAAAAAAAAAAAATCTATAAGTTAAATTAAAGCAGCTGATTTTCGTATATTTATATTAAGCTACCGAACCGTCGAAATAAACTACAATTTTTTAACTTTGTTAGAAATGGACATATCGTAATTACCATCCTTCATTATTTCATATGCAGATTAAAATTATATTTTGTATGATTAAAATTACAAGAATCTCAAACTGCCACAGATTGTGGTGAAAGTCAGCATCAGAAGTTCATCATTTTCACTCAATTTTTAAACAGAATTACCAACTTACTTGATTTTTACGAAGCAACTCAAGAGTTTATATTTTATAAAGAACAAGATTAACAACTCGTACTACTGATCATTTCCACAAATTTGATACTTTTAATTTTTAACAAGATTCATAATTGAAGCTTAATTGATAGTTAAAGAATAACAACTCTTCGTAAAAGTCGATAATTCACTTTCTAAATATGTAGATAATTGTTTAACTTGTATTAATGTATTAATTTTTATGCATTATTATTATTAGAAAAGTTAATATTTCAAAGTTTTGAATTGTTGATAATTGTCACATTATTGATAAAGCACAGGAATATGAAGTTAATACAAACTACTTTTTAATTTTTTCATACTACAGTGTTACCTCCTTTAACGGACACCCTGAATAGCGGACACCTCTAATTAGCGGACATTATTGCGGGTCCCAGTCCCTTACAATAGGACATTCCATGTTATCCACTCTGAATAGCGGACAGTTATTTTAACAGTAAAAAAAAATATTTTTTTTTTTTCGATTAACATTTCGACAAACACATCATGGTTGTATTTACCTCGGTGTCCCATACATTGATACATTGTATCGGTGTCCCACCATACATTGATATGTTGTATCTGTGTCCCATAATTCAATGCATGAATCTGAAGCCCTTTTTTCACTGCAGTTGCTTTGTAAATGTCAATACTTCATAAAGCTATCCTATAAACGTGTTGATTAAATTTAGTGCGAATTAAAATGGCGTCAAAAAGGAAGAGATTAGCATTGAAAGAAAAAACTGTTCACTGTTCTTGAAGTTGCTGAAAAAGAAAAGCTGAGTGTGCGTTGTCTTGCTGAACGTTTTAAAGTTGGAAAAACTCAGATAAGTGAACTTTTGAAGGACAAAGATGAGATTAGAAAAATGTGGATGGTGAATTCAAACGAAAATTCGAAGAATTTGAAGTTTCGTAAAACTGAAACAAGCAAAATCGACGAAGTGGTCATAAAATGGTTCCGCTCTGCTCTGCTCATGCAAAGAACATTCCTATAAGCGGGTGTTTTGCTTCAAGAAAAAGCCAGAGAATTCGGTCAAACTTTAGGATTGGACACGTTTAAGGCATCAAATGGATGGCTAGAAATTAATTCTCTATATACTGTAATTAATTTTGTCATTATTTTAAGTAAGACAAACGGATTAGCACTCATTTAAAATGGAATGTAGTAAATAAATTGCAATTGTTTATATTCTCTCATAGCGCAATGGTAATTGTAGAAATTTAATTAAGATTGTACGTAATTTTTCATTAAATGACATGCTATAAGCTAAAAAATGAAAAAAAGATAGTCCTCCCCAATAGCGGACACCTCCCAATAACGGACGAAACTTGCGGTCCCGTGACTGTCCGTTATTCGGAGGTAACACTGTATATATTAACACGTTATATGGGTAAAAATTAGATAAGTGGCTAAATCTAATTCCTGACATTTATAACCCGGAAAAATTGTTTATTTTTGAAATTAAATGTTTAAAACATTTATAATATCTCCTTATTAATCATATCATATATGTTTAAGATAAAAAAAAATAAAAATTAGGCATTAAAATTTCAAGGCAGAATATGAAAAGTCATTTTCCTGCCGGGCGACAATTCCATGTTCGCACCTTCAGTTCACTATAATTTAAAATATTGTTATTTCCAAACATGAAATCTGGGTTTAAAATAATTATTATATGTTATAAAACATAACATGAAGACTAAAATGTAAGCTAATATGTAATTTGATAATATTTCAGAGGTTTTGTAGCGGCGACTATACTACTCGTCATTTTCCTGCTCCAAATTAAAATCACATTCATTGTTCCATTTCTTTAAGAATTATGATTTATCAGAGGCTTTGTTATGTTGATTTTCCTTCATATTGTTCTTTTATAGTAAGACATTACAGTTTAATTATGTTAGTAGTTGATTGAACTTCATTTTCCAATTAATAAGAATGGGAGTGATCATTATGCTGTAGCTTGTCATTCGGTTGTCAGGGGACGTCATTTTCCTGTCAGACTGTTCATTTTCTTGGCATACCACTTTTAAAAATTCTATATTAAAACTATAATATCTACTTAAGTGTATGAAAAGTGATTTTGTTATCAATAATAAGTTAACAGTAAGTGAATTAAAAATTAATAAATGCATATTTCTTAAATTTTTTCCAATAATTTTCTGTGTTTCACTTTAGCCACTTATCTAATTTTTACCCATATAGAGATCATACAGACTAGGCCTATATATTGTATATAACAGGGCTGGCCACAATGAGGCTCGCGAGCCGCATGCGGCTCTTGAGTCAGTCTCGTGCGGCTCTTGACACCAAGATTTCAAAAAACTAACAGCAAAAATGAACACTCGAAAAAGCACTTCTCAAAAGTAAAATCTCATTCCTTGATGTGTACCTGAACAATAATGTTCTGTGTAGTGTAGAAAAATAAATGTTCCTTCATTTGTTACAAAATGAAAAACGTGTCTTCATTTTATAAACCATTTTATAAACATGATCTAAATTTTATAGCCTCTTAACAATGCGGCTCGCTTCAAAACAGCTCCATCAGTTTGTGGCTTCCGCGGGTAATATTAGTGGCCACCCCTGGTATATAATAAAAAAAATTAGTGTCCGATCACGGATAAGAGATCCCTCGACAATTCTATTCATATTAGAAGAAAGCGAATCCATTTCAAAAATAAGGTAGTCAATCCTTCTCGCGGGAAGTTAGATCGGTATTATTGTTTATTATTAAACATTGGAAATTAGCTTTTAATTTTTTGAACTTTATAGTTTTATATTAATTGTAACTATTTTGCTTAATAGTTGAGAATTTTACTTATAATAAAATTTAAAAAATGTTATTGTCCCGTAATCGCTACTCCCCTTCAACAGAAGTGGACTGTTCTTTGAACTTTGCCAATTGGAGGTCTCACATCCGTGGTCGGACAGTATGTAGTCGCCATTAAGTTGATATTACTCTGTCTATCAATAATGCAGTAAATATCAACCTGTTTTATAAATTAAATGATTTCCATTTCTAAAAAGCTACTATATAGTATCAAAAACAGAAAAACATTTTACAACTAAGGCATTTAAATAAATATTTTTTTTTTACCTTTGTAAGTAATGGATCTTGCTTTATAACTGTTTTTTATTACTTTATACCCACATAAAAAGATGAATAAAGTAATAGTAATCTCCCACCACATGTTGAGAAAATTATGCAACAAATTTAAAAAAAATCGTCGTTTTTACTCAATTTAGAGGCACAGAATTACCAACTCGTGAAATGATGGAACAATAACAAATCTTCTAATCTAAAAAAGTAGAAAAGTCAAATATTAAAAAAAATTATTGATAGAATAAAGAAAATACTAATTTCAAGCAAAATCTTAATAAATATTTCAAAAATGGGAAAGTAAGAATATAAAAAATCTTGTTAATGTGAATTGTTTACTTTTCAATGTCACATATCATGTTAAAAATCTTACCAAATCCAGTATTAATTTCTGGTTAAAACGCCTTCGATCTGTAGAAAAGTAATACGCCACTCTCAGAGAAAATTCCCCCCCATTTGCAGTTGAATTAAAATCCGTTTCGTATGACGAACTGATGTATATTTGCGCAGATCCCCAAATCTCTAGCAATTAAAACTATTAACTAGATTTAAAAAAAAATTTAAATTGCAATTTATCAAAACCGTCATAAACTAAATTTGTCATTCATTACAAAAAAAAATAAATAAATAAAATTCAAGCTTAAAGATATCGTTTAATTTTGTCGAAAACTTAAGACAAGTTGAAGCCTTTTCAAATCATTTGTGGACACAAAGCACATGAAATTCATGATCACAATTTAAAATTCGCGCTTTATCTGAAACTTGAAAAGAATCTATGCCAATGTAACATCACATCTATTGGTAAATTGAATGATATTTCATTAAAACGTTTTATTGTAAAATTAGACTACTATGTTATGTTATGTGTGGGTAGCAGGGAAGCCGTGCACCGCGACCGTTGGTCTATTGTGCTATCCCACGGAAATAAGGACAGACGGAGGGAAAGACTGAGAAAGAATGGTGGGAGAAGTGCAGGGGAAGCGGGAGAACCCCGAGAAAACCTGCCCAGTGCGGGTTGTCCACCATAACTAATATTATATTACTAAATAACGAATGAGATATTAACATTACAATTTGATCATCGTTAGGATTTATAAAATTTCTTAATAAAAGCTCTTGTGCCGTTGTTTTCTCCTTTTCTTCCTCTTTTTTTTTAAAAATACGATGATTGAATAAATTAGAAACAAAATGAAAATTGAATTAAAATAACAATTAAATAATAAATAAAAAGCTGAAGCTTTAAATTGCGTTAGCAATTATTAGCGATTCATATAAGGACTTCTGTAATTGGGACTGTCCTTGTCTGTTCCCTCCGTTATAACTCCCGAATGGAAGATCGGATTGGCAAACGGACTTCCCCATCGTGTTCAGAGGCCGAAACGCCGTAGGAATATGGTATTTATTTCTATATATACGGAAAAATGCGGACAGAGTCGACAGTTTTTTCCGCAGTCGACTATGCCTCAAACGGTTGTAGATATTGTCCAATAAAATTATAGATTGTATAGTAGACATCTTAAATTAAAGCATATCCAAATTTCAAGCCGATCGAGTCAGTAATTGCCCAGGAACAAATTCCCAAACTTCACCTTTTTCCGGTGGACAGTCGGCTGTCGTTGCGCGACAGTTCATCCTCCAACGCTCCTTACATCAAGTTCTGGTCAATATTGGGACTTCTTTTACTTCGAAAACTACTGACCCGACCAACTTGAAATTTGGATAGGCTTAATTTATTCGATCGTATCTACATCTCTAACAGTTTCCGTGCAAGGTCGACTGTTTCAGGAATTGCCAGAAATAAAATATATATATATATATATATATATTCATTGTATAGTAGACACTCAAAACTAAAGCATATCCAAATTTCAAGTCGATCGAGTCAGTAATTGTTCAAGAAACAATTCTTAAACTTCAACTTTTTTCCCGTGGACATTTGTCAGCTGTCATTGAAATTTGTATTAAATTTTATGCAACTAAGATTTTTTCTAGGGTCTAGCGATCACGTGATCCTGTTCTCACATCGTAGCTTCTTATTCTCGAAAACTTTGCTTAGAATTTTCACTTGAAAATGAACCGTCGGTCGTTTTGAAAACGTTTGTGAATTTTTAATTTATAAACTTACTACTGTATAAATGTATTGGTGGCCTTGATTTCTTGCTATAAACATTTTACGCACGTTAAACTATTTAATATAAAATTTTTCGATGTCTGTTGTTTGAAATTGATTATGCACACATTCAGTGTCCGCATGGGTTTTAATGGGTCACCCTTAATTTTATGATTTAGCACAGTTTTTTTTTTTTACTTTTTGAAACTTCTTTTTTGGATGAAGTTTGCTTAGTGCGCCTGCGCAGTAACAGAATGAAAGTGACCTTGGAGAGCAGACATGTTGACACTGTCTGTGTACTAGGCTTGAGTTGTTTCAATCCAGGATACTTCTGTATGATTGTACAAACATCTGATTTTACGTGTTTTTTTCTTCTTTTTTTTATAATTCTCTACATTCACAAGTTTCAGGCATTGCTTCAGCTTCAGTCAAGAAACAATGGCTCCCTGTAATTGGACATTTAATTTTATATTTAAGAGGAATTAATATTTATATTAGTAGATAGATATTTATGTTAGAATAAAAGACGTCTTAAAGATTTTCATTGTTTCCCGTTAAGTAACGACATAGAAAGATTGACAAGAATATTTTAAACAATATAATTCATAATTTCAATCCTTTTGTTAGTGACTCAAAATATTTATTTTTATTTTAATTACTAATTCATGTTATAATCTGATGCTACCAATTTCTTCAAACATTTTTCTGAATTTTTTTTTGGTTTCGCAAAAAATGTAACTAGATTTTAAATTACAGTAGAACCTCGATTAACCGAAGTGCTGGTCGGTACCGGACGTCCGTTGGTAAATCGAAAATTCAGGATAAAAGAGAGCACCTAAAAATGGTCGTCAGGAGACCGCAAAAATTTTAATACTGGATTTTAAACATGTTCACTTGTACAAAATAACTAAATACGATGTTTCTAATTACATTACTATAACTATAAACAATAAATTTGTTCAATAGATGTCATACAAGTCAGAAAATGCAATGTAAATATTTAAATGACATACGATACATACTTTACATTGGTTTAACGGAAGTTTGCTTTGCCAAAAGCATGACTGACGTCGATTAGCCGCTCTGTCCCGAAGTTGTTTCAGTAGCATAAGTTCTGTAGAATCAGAGTCAGTCTTTGCTCCAACCACATTAGCCCTTTAGCAAAATATTCAAAAGCATCGGAGTTAGTTATTTTAGAAGTTTCACCTGCTTCAATTCTGCTCACAATTTGGAACTTTTGTTCCATTGTTAACAAAATGCGTTTTCGTTTAGTTGGCTCTATGGCATAAATGAATGTTCTACATTTCGGTAAAGCCAACGCTTCTGAGTCGGACAGAAAGTAGTCAACAGAAAGGCTGAAGGCAGATGGTCTTGGAGACGAATGGAATTTACGGCAAAGGGGGACAATAGAATGGAATTTCCGACAGGAAGAGGGGTGGGGTGTATCTTACTTTCTTTTTTAACTAAATGAATCAACTAAATGATTTCTTTATTTATATTAGCAGATAAAGTCATTCTCTTCTCTTGGTTCAAACTCTTCGTTCATTAAAGTCGTTTCAAATTACTATGGTGCTCAGTGCAGCTGCGCAGTAACAGATTGAAAGGGACTCATGGAGAGTGGACACGTCGACAATATGTCAGTTGTTTCAATTCAGGATATTTCCGCTTGATTGAACAAGTATTGAATCCTTTTGAAGAATCATGATTTTTTTTTTCTTTTAATTAGGAATTCCGAATTAAATATACTTGATATTTTCGATTCTCTACATTTAATGATGCTTCTTGTTAAGTAACGACAGAGAAAGATTGACAAGAATATTTTAAACAATATATAAATTAATCATTGCAACCATAATTTGCGTTAGTGACTCAAAATATTTATTTTTATCTTAATTACTAATCCGATACTACCAATTTTTTCAAACATTTTTCTGAAATTTCTTTTGGTTTCGCAAAAAATGTAACTGTCGAGTTGAAATTACGCACAAACTACAATATACTCCTGCCGACATAGGCACACCGTTTCCGGTAGAGTTAGGCCCAACACCGGCCAACTTCGGTGCCCAAGAAACGGCCCTAAATGTAAGGGCCTGAGGTCGGTTGGGATGGGACACGTAGGTACCCATCTAGCCTTCCACCCACCCAAGTGTTGTGTCCCTGCCCCCAACAGGAGAACGAATGTTTCACTTTTTGCAATAGACTTGGAGCCCGAGAAGGGGCCCTAAATACCAATCTTTAATACATCTTTTATCCTAAAATTAATATATATCTACGAATATAAATATTACTTATCTACTTCTTCTTAAATATAAAATTAAATGTTCAATTACGGGAAACCATTGTTTCTTGGTTGAAGCTGAAGCACTAACTGAAACTTGTGAATGTAGAGAATCGAATAGGTCTATATCAATTACGATTAATTCGGAATTCCTAATTAAAAGAAATAAAAATATCCTGATTCTTCAAAAGGGTTCAATATTTGTACAATTAGACGGAAGCATCTGGATTAAAACAACTCACACATTGTCGACGCGTCTGCTCTTCATGAAGGTTACTTTCATTCTGTTACTGCGCAGGCGCACTGAGCAAACTTAATCCAAAAAAGAAATTTTTTGTACTAAAGCATAAAATTATGGGCGACCCATTAAAACCCACGCGGACACTGAATGTGTGCATAGCCAATTTCAATCAACCGAAATATTGAAAAAAAAAAAGAAAAAAAAATATATATATTAAATAGTTTAAACGTCCGTAAAATGTTTGTGTTTACACACAAATACATTTATAATAAGTTTATAAATTAAAAAATCACAAACATTTTCAGAACGACCACCGGTTCATTTTCAAGTGAGAATTCTAAGCAACATTTTCGAGAATTAAAAGCTAGGATTCATAGTAAATAATCCATTAGTAATCTAATGCTAAATTTTTTTTTCAAACATTTTACTGAAATTTTTTTTGGTTTCGCAAAAAATTTAACCATAGATTTGAAATTATGCATAAACTACAATATAAGAAGTAAAAATTT
>JAFIDM010010028.1:25861516-25888653 GCA_023159025.1 Thereuonema tuberculata | reverse complement strand
CCAGTCCCCATTTTACAGAGGCCTGTGTAAACCCAGGAACCTGTATGAAGGAGAAATAAATAGGGAAAAATTCTATACCCTCGCCGGGAAATGATCGGTTGGCTTCGACACAGCAGGCTAGAACATACATTGCTGAACTATCAGACTACAGGATTACCAAGTAACCAGAAATTTCTTCAGTGGAAGCAAATACACAATTTTCTATGCGACACTAAATATTGTTGTTTGTTATCGTCTTTTTTGCTGTTTTCTTAACAAAAAGTTAATTTTTACACTACTGTTTGTGAAAATTGACCAAGAAAGAATCACGCTATTCGAATGAAATTTATATCACAGATTACTCATGTTACAATAGGTAACTGCTTATATTTGCAGAACTAGACAAGATTTTATCGCTTCAAAATTAAGAATCATGTGAAGCCACCTTGAGCAGCAATAACAGATTTTGTATGAGTGACATTAAAATGGAAGAGGTTTTTGATATCATTTTAGGGAATAGCCTAACCAGGCTTCTGTGAGAGTCTAGAGTTAATTTGTGATGGATGGCGGAGGCGATTGACGAGCCAGTTACTATCATGTCCCAGACATGTTCGATCGAAGACATATCAGGGGAACTAGGAGCCCAGTGAAGAAGCCATATCTGCCATATGTGAATGGTCTTGGGCATTCTGGGCCACTTGTGGTCGATCATTGTCCTGCTGAAATATACAGCCAGGAAAACTCTGCAAGAAGGTCTGTCACCTCTGTCTCTAAAGTATTGCTAATTATCCTTGAAGGTTCCCTCAATTCGTATCATGCGAGATTGCGAAGAATGGGGCATAGTTTCACACAAGAAACACCCTTCCGACCCAATGGGAGTTCTTCATTGATTGCAGCCTCTCATTTCATCTACTATTTATATCCAAGACTGGAAAGTTTATATGTTGCTGAGCTGAAACTGCATTCGCATCTTCACTGACATCATAATCATGTTCATTTCCTAACCTGATGTACATATCCTGTACGTTTCAACCTATTATCATCTATCCTTCATGGTGTTGCAATTTTCATAAACACTAAGAAATCAACGAGTTTTATGAAATAAAATTGGAAATTTCAATAATTATGTCTGGATTGTAGATTTCATACATTACATTAATATTACTAGATATCTGAAAATGGTGATAACACTAGGTCTACATGTATTTTGTTAGTCTTATTTTGACACTTGTTTTGATATAAAATTGCCTAACCTGATTATAAAAATATCATTAATTATTTCCACAGCACATATAGTATCATTCAGTATTGTATAATAATACAGTGCTCTAATACTAATATTAGGTTTCAAGAACATACTGAGGTAGAGTTTAGTGGACCCTGAAAAAGCCTCCTACAGCATCAAACTGGGGTTAATAGAATAAATTGTTAAGGTTCTATATGCAAATGAAATTGTTTTGAATATCTAAGCTGCAAGATTCCAGTACTTTTGTACAAAGTGAAGGAACGAAGTCTTTATAGGATCACAAATCAGGGCTTTAACCAAAAATACAATGTTTGAAGAATCTATGACTCCCGTTTAAAGAAACGATTGGATTGCCTTTAAAGAAGAAATTGATAAAATAGAAAAATTATGAAAGATATTGAATAATTTCAATCCCAATATTTTAAAAATAAAAAAACATTAAAAATTTCTGTTGTAATTTTACATCAAAAATTAAAAAAGGTTGAACGTTTCAACCTCATCTAAATGATTGACAATTATCTACTATTATCTATTGGGATTCAAATTATTGAAGTAATTGATTAGTTCTTGGCAAATAATAAAGCTCCAAACTAGTAATAGATTGTTAACAATATGCTAGAAAACTACAGAGAATTAGGATGTAAAAATGAGCAAGAAAATACACTTCCTCTTCTCCCGCTTGGACAAGTTTCTAGAAATCTACGTTTAGAAGGAAAAATGTGAAAGATTTCATCCAGATTTCGAAGAGATGGAAAGGCGATACCAGAGACGATGGAATGTATCTACGATGGCGGATAACCGTTGGATGCTTCCCTTTTCAAAGCAAGTAACAACGATGTTGTTGAAAGATCTAACTAAAGTGAAGCTTTAACTCATTTTAAATAAACTTAATGTTTAGTGTGTGCAGTCAAGATTGTTTTATTTTCCTCCCTATGGTTGCTGATAAAAGTTTAATGTAACCTAATCTGGTAAAAATGGCTTCACATATATTTTTATTACTCGAAAAGAATAAAATGAAAACAAAATTCTCATATCCTGATAAAAGACAAAATCATACATATATGATAGCAAAATGGTATCAGTTCATTTAATAATTTTTATAATATTTGGCGTTTTTAATTTTTTTTGGTGAAAAATCCAAATGCAATACAGAATCTTGTATTCAAAATATGAGAATATTGCAATCTCGATCAGTTCTTTGGCAAGTTGTTCTAATACTCTGATGTATGGAAAAATGAAGAAAAAGAGAGATGGGGAGAGGACAAATGAAAGGGTTAGGAAATGCAATCTTTTTTTTTTTTAGGAAAACCATGGTAGTACATGGTTGTCACAGAAATGCAATCATTATAACAGAATGAGATGGTTAATATAATAAAAGACTGCATTTACGTAGAAAATGATGAGTTTCGTGCTCAAGGATGAGAGGGTGGGCAATGTCTATTGTATGACCAGTGTCACTGACATGCAGTGAGGTAAATAAATCCTTAGTGCGAATAGCTAAGACAATGCTGCGCTGCTCGGCTTTTTTTTAATATGCTAAATGTTCTTTATCCTATCTTATTTGAGTATTGCCTTTTTAATTAGATTCTGTATGTCTTTTGAATTTGTGAAAAAAACCGATGTGATAGAGGAAAATGAAAATTACTAATGCAATCAGCAAGTTCAGTTATACAAAATCAGTGATTAAGGATTTAATATTCATCTTCCAGACATATTATCATCAAGAGATATTATCAGAAATTGGATAGAAATCGTTTGCTTTTAAGCTCTCTGATTATAATTTAATTGAATAAAAAAAATTAAAAAGGAAAAAAAATGACTTTATTGTAGAAAATAAGATTAAGGGCGTCGCGCACCAACACCCTACCAAAGCGGTGGTTAGTTGAAGAGCCGCTACTCGCGTTGTGAGCTCAAAAGATCTTGAAATAAAAGTTATTCTGCACCAAGCACAATTAAGCAATATAAAACATATTTTAAATATTTTATTTATATTTTAAGGATGATGTGATGTTATTTAACAATTAGTCAATACTTTACAGTTGCATCAGTGATAACGTGTCGTGTTTCTAAAAGTCGATTGGTTAATAACATTTAACGTCATTTTCGGATCATTTTTGCAGGCGCAAGTATTTTTTGAAAACGGCAGCTCCGATGGAAGAGTAAAAAGAAACAAAAAGCATGTGAGTCGATTTTTTTTTGAAGAAAGAATCTTGAAATGTCATATTATTTTCGGAATTTTTGGCAATGTCTCTACATCTGATTGCTCGTAAAAATCACAGGAATCGGAGTCAATGTCAGCCATCTTGTAAGATGGTAGACAACGCGGGGGCTAATGGGAGTTTTAAAATGAGAAACAATAGAAGAGTATTACGCAGCCAAATTTTAATGATTGAACATGGATTTATCACCTATGATATTGATACACAGAAAATATACATTAAAGAGAGATTTGAACAACCCACAATGTTAACATAAGCTTGGTGCACACCGCTGTAAATGTTGTAAGTAATTCTATATTGAAAGTGCTTGCTCGTACAGATTCGTTTTTACTTTTACTTGACTAAGCTTGTATCTCTTTATCGTCGAAATCAATGTGGAGCCTGAAAAGCTAAAATAAACAATAAAAAAACTCGCCAAAAGGATAATTGGTGAGAAAATTCATGTAAACAACCCTTTATTTATTGTATCTCTTTATTTAAGTCAGATAATTTTTACCATTTTTCTAAGAGTTCAGAGTTCTAAGATTTAAGTTAGTCAGTTTGTGAATGTAATCCCTAATGACTTTTAACAGGTCAGCAGCCTTGAAACTTGACATGCTGATTTATGTATAAAAGATCATCTAATTTTGGTGTTTGAAGATTTTTCCTTGTTGGCCCTTGTTGAGAAATTTCCTCTTGAAGTTAACAAAAATTCCCATAGAAAAGATTGGATATGAAACAATGAATTTCTATCGATGTTAACAACGGTTATTTATCAAGTTTTAATCTTCGTTTGCTTACTGTGATACGATTAATATTAATTGTATTTAAAAAAACTTCAGTAAATAATACGAACTGAATTATTATTTTAAAAAAATCAGAAATTTTAACCGTTTCTATTCGATAGATTTTATAATTTAAATATAAAGGAAGATTTTATGCTTATGGGTCACTATCATAAAAACGTACAATTTGACCAAATCATATTGTAATTTTTATTTTTTCTTAGAAATGGTTTATATGATTTTCTAAGGTAGTTTTTGCCTTTCTATATAAGATCAATTATAGTCGGTAAGATCGTATGTTTCAGTTTCAACACTAATTTAAATTTGAAAATTGCAGGTATGATATTCTTGTTCAAAACGTGATTAGGATAATTAATTTTTGATTACTGCTAAATTTGTATGTTAACTGCCAATGGCTGGTTACAACCAAGAGGAATGATTTTTAACACTATTCAAAAATGCTATTGTTACTATTACAAAATGCTATTTTTATTGGGTCTAATAAGGTAACATGAATTGATCAGAACTTTGGGCATTATGACTTGCAACTAATGAAAACAAAGCGACTAGCTATAGCAAATATTGAAAAACAAGGCACAAATGTGAAACACTAAAATGCTTACTCGAGTAATGTGCGTTAAGATAGCAGTCACATCTTCATTGCAAAGACAGGGTTTTGAGATTATATTTATAAATTAATATGCTCAGTCCTATACCTTGAGGATTACATGAAATTTAATTATTAATAGTCACCTGCCTTACATTCCTCTTTTGTTAGTAGACACAGATGTGATCTTGACACCAATAGTCACTTCAACCATCAGATACAACAGCAAACACTGAACACCAAACATTCACTTGTTGCTTTTCTGCACAAAACGGCTACTAACGAATATAGATTATCATCAGATTGCATGATACTGCCATCAGGTGTATTTTTAAAGAAATTCAAGTTTTTGTCCAAGGACAGGATACCTAGATTGGTGACAAGAAAAAATTGAAAAAAAAAATAATGTTTTCAAATAAAAACAAGGTAATTAATGCTTTTAGACAGTGTCAAAAGCAAAGCGGTCCCATAATATGCACAATTGCATAAACAAAATAATTAAAAGCAAGAGCATATAAATGCAGGACCGTTCCTTTATGTTTTACACGCAAGCTGTAACCTAGGGGCCGCTAATACAATTCTTAGTGCATCATTTGGATATGTTAAAGAATTTATGAAAGAATATGTTTGTAAATATTAACAATGACGTCCTCTTGCCAATTGTTAATATTGTTATGTATGAAGCATCAGTATTATTACTGTGTTAATTGTTATCATTATTACTAACACTGCTATGGAAAACGTTAATTTTGGGGGTCAGGGAGGGGCCCTACAGATCTGATTTTTTTACGTTGTCACCCACTTTTGGATGCTGAACACAATGGTGAAGGGTTCATTCTAATATATCTAACCGTTTGGCCGCTACAGTGTGTGACATAAAGTGTGACAGACAGACAACACAAAAGCAGGAGCGGTTCCCTATGTTAACTGTAACATGGGACCGCTAATGAAACCTACTAATTAAATTGATGTAAATACGTATTGAACATATTACTAAACTGCTGATTTGATTGTTAACTTTAAAATGGATTTTCTTATAAAGTATGATTGAAAGAAAAAGATGGTGATAGTTCACAGATGTGACTTATCACAGTCTGTGGACACATTTTAAACAAAAGAAATTCATTTTTATTTACATTTTTTCAACATAGATTCCTATTAAAGCGATTAGTTTTTCACAGTCTTCATTGGAATTCAGCATTAAAATTATAGTGACTACATAGAAATTAGCAGTTACAGAATATTGTATGTCTTTTTTTTTATAATGACCCTTATATGGACTTAATTTTCAGAAAATAAACAGAGAAAAAAAATGTAGTATTATTGTAATGGAAGTACACTTTCACAAACTTCACGAACTTGTTGTTCCCCAACAACAAACTTTTGTTCAGAAATATCAGTAAATGGAAATGTTTTCAGTTAAAATAAATTATCTTAATATTAACAATTCCAAGCAAAAAACGTTTTTTTTTTTAAATTAAAGTTCTAGTTCAATAACACAAAAAGTATATTAATAAAGTTGTACATAGCCGTGCCGGCGTGGCCGAGCGGTCTAGACGGCGGTCTGCCGTGTGGCCTGTACGCCGGACACCTGAGTTCGAATCCCGGCGAGGGCATGGCTGTTTCTTTCATCTTCTGTGTTTCGTCCGTTTCTCCCCTGGAACTTACTATTTCAGGGTTATTCTGGTCGAGATGAGAATCTCGTCCCCCCTTTGACTGTTCTAGCCTCTTCCTGACGTTGTCGGATCAGGCTAGCGCGTGGTCCGTAGTTGGCCGATTCGCGATCAAAAAAAAAAAAGTCGTACATATATTAATTTTCTTCAGATCGTCAGTAAATTATTGAAGAAAACCTACTGACATAGACGGTTTCCATAGTAACAGTTAACTATCTAAACTGTATGGAAATAGTAAATACCGCTATGTTTTACAAATAAGATATTAACAAAAAATAATGTTACAGACGAATCCACTGTATTGCTGAAATTTTTGCTTGAGAATTGGAGCAGAAATAGAGATCTGGGATTGTTACAAAAATATCAATTTATGACTACAATCTAAATAAGTTAAATTGAAGGGTAAAAATAACTGAATAAATATCGTAATATATATTTATACCGTTTTATTTTCTTTCATATCAATGAGATTTAAAAACTGTCTTTATCTTATGCTAATTAGAAGTAATGGTACGAGAAAGGTATCATTTTACTTTGTAATCTTACTATTACGTAATATTACTAATAGTTACTTGAAATATTTGCAGTGAGCATCCCACGCATTTATTTTTAGTCATATATTTTAAATTCTATTCATAACAGAAAAAAAAAATATTTTCTTCTTTTTAGTGCATTTTAAGCAAGGTTTTCAAAAGTTGTTTTTATATATTTTATTAATCTTTATTTGTATTTTAAAGTCATGAAAAACAAATAAAAAAAATTTCTTTTCTAAGAAAGTGAGATTTATCAAATCAATCAGCCAATGTTTGTTTCCCCTCCATCTCCAACCCTTCGTAACGTTTTGGATGAATCTTCTTGAAACTTGGTCTACATTTTTAAAGACAAAAGGCCATCTAACTTTTATTATTTAAAATTCTAACTTTTCTATTTAAAATTCTTTCCATTGTCAAGAAATAAACGTGAGAAGGAAACAAATACAAGGTCCCAGAGAACAGCATTTGAGTTAAAGAATTCCATTCCATATTAGTATGGATTAATACGATTAAGAGTAAACCGCTTTTTAATCCTCTTAATCTGTGCGAGAGCTGTAGAAATAATTAAGTAAATAATACGATTTAATATTTGTTTTTTCAGAAACTGAAAAATCTTTACTGTTTATAGTCAATAGATTAATAAATCAATAAACGGAGTCTTATCATTTTGTATTTCTTCAAGATTTAAAAAAAAATAAAATTTAATTTAAAGATTTAAGGAAATGTCTCAAAGACATTCAGGAAGTTCTTGTTAAAAAATTTTTAACTTTTTTTTAATTTCTTTTCCATTTTCTTTTTGAACATGTGTTTAAGCTATTTCATCTTAATAATTCATAAAAACATACAATAAAAGATTAAAAGATTTTATACATAAAAATAAATAAAAGAAAGCGCATGAATCAACCCGAGTAGATGTGCAGTCACATTGCTCCTCCATATTAAGTATTTTTAAATTTAAGTATTTTGTATTTTCTTTATTTGCGTGTATTTATAAACACTCATTAACAAAAAAAAGACACACCTAGAAGGAGTTGTCCGATGGAGACAAAAATTGGTGGAGAGGAAGATTATGTACAGAATAGAAAATGATTAAAATTTCAGGCAAATTGAATGATTTATTTCAGAGTTACAGAGTTATAAAGTAACGAGCTCAATAAGGTGTTGACCCACCTCTACCCTGAATGCAAGCTGCCACACGACGTGGCATAGAGTGATAAAGCTCCCTGATGGTCTCCTGCGGTATTTCTTGCCAAATTGGCTCCAATTGTCGGGCTAGGTCATCCACATTCCCTGTTGGATGCAGTCGCATTCCCATTATATCCCAGACATGCTCGATTGGAGAGAGATCTGGGGATCTGGCTGGCTAAAGAAGTGTTTCACAAGCTGCAAGACAGGTTATAGCAACACGTGCCATATGTGGTCTGGCATTATCTTGCTGAAAAATAAGGCCAGGGTACTGCAAAAGGAAGGGTAGCAAAACAGGTCTCAGAATGTCGTCGACATACCGCTGTGCTTTAAGTGTGCCGCTAATGACGACCAAAGGGGTCCGGCTATCAAGGGAAATGGCACCGCAGACCATAACTCCTGGTTGAGGGCCTGTGTGGAGTGCAATAGTGAAAGCAGGATCGGCACGCTGCCCTGGGCCTCTCCAGACAGTCTGCGACGATCGTCAGGACACAGTTGGAAGCGGGATTCGTCGCTAAACACTACACGTCCCAGTCAGCATCATTCCAACCGGATCGAGCCAAGCACCACTGTAATCTGGCCCGACGGTGTGCAGACGTGAGTGGCAGGTGGCGTAGCGGTCGGTACGAGCGTAGATGTCGCTCTCACAGCCGTCTGTGAATGGTCATGGTGGACACTCGTGTGCGGGTCGCACGTCTGATGGTTGATAACGATGATTTCAGGAGCTGTGACAGCTGATCTGACAATCACTCTATCCTCCCGCTCTGCTGTGGCCCTAGGTCGACCGCTACCTTCATGACGCTGAAATCTACCATTGTCCACCCATTCCTGCCAGCATCTTCTAATCGCCGCATCACTTCGACCCATATGACGAGCGATTCTCCGATTTGCCCAACCTGCCTCTTTCAATCCAATGATACGACCTCTTTCAAACTCTGACAGTTGCACGTAATGAGCTCGAATCTTGTGGCGAGGCATTTTTTCAGTCGTTGAAAGGTATCCTAACTCGCAATGCAACAGAAATTTTGACCATCAGATTGAGAATCGCTTCTTATATACATCTGCTGAGTGCGCAGTTCTGATGCGCTGTAGCTCTCGCTATTCATTCATTGGACACCAAAGTTTAATCATTTGTATGGGTGGTCCCAATGTCTTTCCATACAAAATTTCATTACAATCGGACAACTCCTTCTAGGTGTCGTCGTTTTTTTGTTAATGAGTGTAGTTTATTTGTGTGTCATTTATACTCCAATAATGATTATTTATGCCAAACTCAAACTTAAATGCAGTGAATGTGAAGTTATTATGAAAAAAGCAGAATTACGCTGCAAATCATGCAGAACAACATTTGAAAAATGTGTTAATGAAGATAATGGAATGGATATATCAACGCTCACAAGAAGAAGCCGCTGGATATGTTTAAAATGCAGAAGAATAACAACCAGAGGTAAGCAAGAAATGGCAAAGAAGAATTGATATAGAATACCTATCGAAAGATCTCCTTAAATAGAACATACTGTATTTTATTATTACGACTTGTCTCAATGGACTACTTGAGGATAGGCG
Organism: Thereuonema tuberculata; assembly: GCA_023159025.1. Classification (NCBI taxonomy): domain Eukaryota; kingdom Metazoa; phylum Arthropoda; class Chilopoda; order Scutigeromorpha; family Scutigeridae; genus Thereuonema; species Thereuonema tuberculata. The sequence continues at coordinate 25,878,881 of JAFIDM010010028.1, read as the reverse complement.
GGGCTTCATAGTTCCAAAATATCCCACCAGGCTACTGCTTGGCGTGTGGGATAAACAAAGCCCTGTGCTTCGTTTAACCCGCGTTGATATTGAGGGTGAACTAAAAGATTTGATTTGGATGAAACGATTGTAAGCCTTTCTAAATGTTCATATCGGATGTAGAGTTGATTATAGCCTATTAAAGAAGACGACAGCAATATATTATCAACGAAATATATAATTTAATGGACCACTTGAGAATAGGCGGGGCTTCGTAGTTACAAAATATCCCACCTCCCTGGCTACTGTAAAGTTAATAACTTTCGTCAATGAAATCTTTCAAGAAATATTGCAAAAAAACAAATATTTATTTTATTTAAATATTTACGATTGAAGTAATTCAGGTAATAGTTTAATATTGTAAATATAATGGATAGTATGTTCTCATTGTATTAAGTTTTTCTTTGTTGATTTGTTCCGTTTTATTTTTCCAAAATGTAAGCCTGATGAAGCAGGAAAAGCCTTCCTGGGAAATATTGCTGATGTTATTAGAAGGAAGTTTTAAGTAATAAACTAGTTTTGTAAATATGTACTACATGAATATATTTTATTGTTTTATTACTTAAGAAATATAGACAATTCTAAACTTGTTATTTATAAATCATTAGTTGAGTCTTTCTTAAATTATGGTTTGGAATGTTGGTGTTTTCTAAATAAACAACAGTTAAATAACATGAATAGATTGATAAACAAAATTTTTAATAATATTTTTCTTAATTACAAGTACCAAACTATGAAAAATAAATTAAAAATATGAACCAAATACAAAATTTTAAATGTAGAAGAAAAGTATATTTATAATATTATTCTGAAAAATATTTATAAATATAAAAATACAAAAGAAAATTATATCTCAAACTGTTCTACTAGATCTAATTGGTTAAAATTTTTTGATATAACTAAAATCAAAAATAATTTGGTTTTAGAATAAATGATTACATTTATTCTTAACTTTTTAGTCAACTAAATTGGGATAATTACAATAGTAGTTGTATAAAAGCAATTAAAAATCAACTGGTTTATGATATTATCAATAATACAATTAAAAAGAATTTATAATATTTTAATGTTTTTTAATATTAATAAGTGTATAACGTGTACTATATTAGTAAGGAGTTTAAACTCTGTAAACTTAATTTTTATTAATTTTTCTTGATATTAATCTAAATGACATACATCAAATTTCCAGCACCTGTAATACAGGAGTAATTATGTAATGACACCTAATAGAACTGGTTAACATTTAATAAAAAAAAAATGAAAAAATTACATACAACGGAAACCGGTTTTCAGACCATTGAAAACAGCCTGAATAAGACAATTACAATAAAATTGGATTAGGAAAATTATAACCAACCAATCCTTAAACCGTATGGTAATTACAAGTGAAAGGTAACACTACATCAATCCTTGTGTTGGCAAGATCAACAATACAAAATAGATATTTCCATCACCCCAGCAGTAGATCAACAATAGAGTATAGATATTTCCAACAATGTAACATATAATTTCCATCATCCAAGCAGTAGAAGATCTAACATAGGATATAACATAGGAGATTTCATCATCTCAGTAGCAGACATTATAACAAACCTAGCCACCCCCAACGATCCTTCACCGCAGACTTTCGATGACGAAGGATACATACAAAAATACGTCACCTGAAATTTTCAAATACCAACACAAGGGTTGCTCTAGTGCTACGCTTCGTAATTACCTTATGTTTAAGGATTGGTTGGTTGTAATTTTCCTAATGTATTTAACCCCGATTTTATTATAATTTTCTTATTCAGGCTGATGGAAAGACCATGTTGAATAGTCTAAAAACCGGTTTCCGTTGTATATAATTTTTTTATTTTTATTTTTATGTATAAAATCTTTTAACCTTTTATTGTGTGTTTTATGAATTATTAAGATGAAAAAAAAAATTAATACTGTATTCAGTTAGTTATTTTTTTAATAATTAATAATAATTAATACTTATTTATAAGTAATAATTATTACTTATTTAATTCATCCCAATCAATTTAATGATAGGAAAGCAACGAACAGGATGATTATTATATCATTGTTAAAACATGGAAAGAAACTGTTTTTTTTTTACTTTTTATGGAAAGTTTTACGCATAAATATGTCGAGAAAGACCAACAGGCGAAAAGTTATTCGTTGATATCCAGAAATACGGATGTCAAGTTTCAAGATCTATTCAAAGTTATTAAGAACACACAAACACACACACACTGACTTGTATTATCAAGTCACTTAGAAAATAAAGGGTAATAATTTGTGTTGGTTTTATTTCTTATAAAAATGGTTTCATTAAAAAGTCATCATATCATTAAATGTTTGTATTTTCATTTCTACCTACTTTCCTACCAAAGTAATACTTCTTAGATCTTTCAGTCCGTACGTGAGTGTCTTCTTTTCTCTGATAACTTCTGAACCGCTGGATGGATTTCCATGCCAGAGACTAGATAGGATCTATTTTATATACTTGGAATCTTTTCCAAATGGATGCTTGTTTAGAAATTAATGCCACAAGGCGGCAAAAATTCCCAACAAACTTAAACAACGAATTCTACGGCTGTCTTAAACTATGGGAAATATGTTTTAAACTATAAACTTAGCTAATTCATTGCGTGTGGTTTGATAAGCTTCAAATTAATCGGATTCACCAATTTCTGTAATTAATGCGATAATTTTTTTTTCTGTTTTTAGGAAGTTGAAGTTTGTAGAGCCCAGGAGACATTAATAAGTTTTATATAAATGTAAGTTTTTTGATGAAGTTTCACGACATTAAAAAAAAATAGAACCAAGAAACAAATAAACAAACATTGCAATTAAATTTTAAGCAAAGTAGATTTTATGTTCTTTCGAACAGTTTGTTTTGGAACATCAGTCCCTGATTTAATAGGGAGAAATTTGAAAGACGAATTCTACATCTTATCAGAGGGTTCAGTTTCTCTTGTGAAATCGAAAAGGATTCAGTTTGTCTTGCGAAATTAAAAAGTAATATCAAAGCAACTGATTGGTTAAGCAGTGAATTAGCTGAAGGTTAAAGACTACCATTACTTCCTTGTTGAGAATCGAGACAAAATTGAAGAAATAAATCACGAAAAGTTATTCAGAAGACTTTGAAAACTTCAGTCAATTCACAAAAACGTCCACATTTAAACTAAAATTCCAGTCTTTATTACACCAGTGAGTAGAAAATAATATTTTTTTATTTGGATTAAAATTTAATATAAAACAATCGTAGCATTATTTGGATTGTACAATTTTATTTTCTGCCGATTTTCTGCATTTTCTCTTTGTATAAAAGAAGTGATCCTAAAAAGTAATATTTCTGATTTATTTAATTCCTTAATTAAGATTTTGTTTTTTTATTTAAGATTATTTTCCATTGAAATAAGTTGGAGAAAGTCACAACTGAAGATTAAGATGATGAAATGGATTATCGTTGGATGTAAGTTTATGGATTTCTTTATATATAAAATATTTCTTTTAACTTCAATAAATCTGAAACTAGTTTTCAAATAAAATTTGATAAATAGTTGTGAATTATAATATCTTAATTTTATCATATCGGAAACACGCATGCAGGACAAAAACTGAGCTATTATTAGCATTATTTAGCTTATTATAATTATTACGTTGAGTTTCCCCAGCAAAGACAACATGGCGGGTCAACGACCAAAGCACATATTGCAAAGTGAAAAGAAGTGTGCAAGGAGAGTTAGGGATGTCTGGTTGCGTCCATATATTTCCTAACTATTGATATTATTATTTTGAAACATATTCCCATTTTGAAACACAGTCAAAAAAATCGCTGACTGGAGCCTTTAGTTGATACAAGTTTCAGCCAGAAACCTAAGTATTTAATTATCATTATTATTATTATTATTATTATTATGTAAAGTTTGAAATTTGGGTTTCCTCAGCATAGACAACATGGCGGGATCAAGAACCAAAGCACATACTGACAAATGTAAAAAAAGTGTGCAAGGAGTGTTAGGGATGTGTGGTTTGCCATCATTATTATTATTATCTCGAAAAAGTTTCAAACCATGGGTTTCCCCAGCTAAGACAATATGGCGGGTCAAGGACCAAAGCACGTATTGCCAAGTGTATAAAACAAAACAAAACAAAAAAAGGTTGGAAGAATAGTTAGGGTTGTGTGGTTGTGTCCATAAATTTCCGAACTATGCGTGTTGTGTTGAGTACCACACCCTTCTGGAGTTGTGCATAAGTGTTTTTATGAAGTCCTAGTGTGTTGAGGCTGTGGTGCAATGTGTCAGGCACCAGACCAGTAGCGGACAGGATGATGGGTACAACACGTACTCGGTCCTGCCTCCACTGCTTCTGGAGCTCGTGAGCTAAGTCTGTGTATTTACTTATCTTGTCAGCGTGAGTTTTCTGCATGTTCTTGCTGTTGGGAACTGCAATATCAATGAGATAGGTCTGTTTGTTGACCTTATCAACAAGTGTAATGTCAGGTCTGTTGTGATGTATAGTTTTGTCTGTGTGAATGGGACGGTCCCAGTACAGCTTATGTGAGGGTGACTCTAGTACGCTTTGTGGTGTGTACTTGTAGTATGGGACCGTGTTCTTAATAAGTGAGTGTTTGTGTGCTAGCTGTTGATGAACGATCGACGCTACCTGATTGTGTCGGTGGAGGTAGTCTGTTTGGGACAGAAGGGGACAGCCTTATATTATGTGGTCGATCGTCTCATGTGTAGTGTGGCATTTCCTGCATCTGTCGTCTTGTGTATTTGCGTCGTGTAGAATGTGTTTCTTGTAGTTGAGTGTGGGGATAACTTGGTCCTGTATAGCGATCATGAACCCTTCGGTCTCCCCAAACAGCGCACCACTCGTCAGCCATCTGTTCGACGCTTCCATGTCGACATGAGGTTGGCTGAGTTATTATTATTATTACTACTACTACTAGTAGTTAAGCTGGTTGTCCGTGAAGTGATAGTTTGCTGTTATTTGCTAGTTGCGCGGCAGTGTGTGATTATTGTTGTAATTGCTTTGCTGTTGTAAGAAATGGAATCAAAAATTCAACAAGACATAAGTAAAGGAAAAATAAAACATTAGAAAATGTTTCGATGTTAATTTCAATTTTGCATATGAAGGGCTTAGTGCGAGAAATGCATAAGTCCAATTTTAGCTAAATTGAGTTCAGATCGGTTTGGCAACTTCAGGGGAAGAAATGTGTAGGAGCAAAAAGGTTTAAGTGAATACAATACGTAAATACACATTTCAGCAGCCCTGATTACAACAATACGGAATGAATTCAGAGACAGAAATGCGTTTGTCCATTTCGCGGTCACTCGCAGCATTTGCTGATATCCATTCAAGACCACAAAACGTTCTCAGACCCATTGCTGAAGTCTAGGTTCCTCTACAGAAAATCACAGGTACTCAGTTTACTCGAGCATCTGAACCAAAATCTTGGAACAATGACAGGCCCATTCCTTGACAAAATCGGGCTCTGGAAAAGAGCCGTAGGAAGAGCTTCGATCAAGCCATGCCTGATCAATGGCAAACATAGGATTAATAAGAAAAATTTGGAGAATGTAAGAGAATTAGGCGTAGCGTTCCTTTTCATCATGTAAGCTTTCGTTTTTACGAATCGTCAACTGTTGGCAATGATGCATTGGATGTAGATTAATTAGAGACTCCTCCTGAACGAATTTTTTCTAATGGTGAATGCGCCCTATAATTAGTTTTTATTGGCTTTGCTAATCCATTTTCTATTAATACACATACTTTTATATTCTATTTGGTAAAATATGCAGTAATTCTTAACCTTGTTTTATATTACAATACGCCTACAATATTGATTTTGTTTTAATCTTCTTGTGTTGAAGTCGTAGCTCTAACTTTAATTTTAATTAATTTAAATATAAATAATCATTACAATTTCAGTAGGGGAAGGTGTTGTACCTTTGACCAGTTTTCACTAAATGAATTTTCTAATTTCTTGTACTGAAGTAAATTCTTACCTGATTGGATACATGTGATCTTCACGCATCTTGCCATCAACTGCATGTGTTTTATATATATATATATATTGAGTATAAGTATTTTATTTTTATTTTACAAAAAAACTATACCTTGTGGTCAAAGGTACAACTACGTGTTGTACCTTTGACCAGGTGGTAATAGAAACTGATATTTAGATGTAACTTATTTAATTAACATTTTTATTGTAGGGAAATATATGCAATTCAAAGTAGAATAATAAAACATGAAATAAATTCTAATGGCTTAATTAGCCTACTTCTGCCCATTTACTCGACTTTATACAATGAAAAATCAACTCCAAAAATAGACATTCTTTTAGTCGAGCTGTGCCGCCAGCTGTGATTGGATTTGGTATACTGGCCACAATATCTTGTAGTTCTATGTCGTAGAGCTGGTTATTTTCTTGGATGAATTTCACCATCTTCGGTAGTTTTTTTTCAAATATTTAACTTAAAATAATCACATGCTGCTTCCTTTATTTGGGCCACAAAGTATTTCTTGTTTGTTTTTTTTGTTGTTGTCAGCTTGACAAGGACATAACTTTTTTCAACTAAATCTTCTTTTTCAAAGTTTAATTCCTTCTCCAACTCATGGCATTCATCTGAAAGATCGAAAACACTTTCCCCGAAGGAATATTCAACATCAGACTCAAAGTCGTGGACAAACAATCGATAGTTTACTATCTTTGGATAAGATTTGGTAAAAAAACAAAAATTTGGCAAAAAATATATAAATTTCCATCTTACGTAATGCTAAAATGACTGTAAATAAAAACATTTACTTATTATTAAGTAATGTTGTACCTTTGACCTGGTCAGAGGAACAACACCCTGAGGTGGTCAAACGTACAACATCAATCGAACTTACGTTTCACGCCATGCTACAATTTTTAGGTTAATCCAGTCATCTTAAAAGTCCTAACAATGAATCTATAGGCGTTAAAATAATAATCAAAAGAAAACAAACAATGTTATTAAAGAAACATTCACTTGCAAAATACTTACTTTTCGATTATGGAATTGGTAAAATATTTTTTACTCCTTGCAAGTCAAAGATCTAACTGCTACTGAAGGCTTAAAGGAGCAAATAGTGGGAATGTTACACATTAAACAGAAGAATTGTAAAGTATGCTCATAGATGGCATCACTACCAAGGGTGGTCAATGGTACAATCGGTCAAAGGTACAACACCTTCGCCTACTATATATTGGTTTAAGAATCTGACTTAAATCGAATGTTTAGTGATATTTTTTTTTAATTACAAATGGTCTTACTTTAATCTGTGGCGCGGACTTGCGCATTTTTGGGGCAAAAATGCGTATGTGCATGCAAATTATTTGTTTAGCATAGCAATATGAATATGTTCTGAGCGATGAACACCCTTTCATTAAAGGAGCCATCGCTGTTTTGCTGACACAGTTTTTATGCTGAAACATATTTTTTTTTTATTCGCATCCTAGTTTGATTTAATAAAAGTTTTCACTTAATTCATTCATATTCCCGAAAAACATAAAAATCGACATAGGCATTTCTGGCACTAAGCCCTTCATATATGATTCATTTCCAGAATAAATTTAACATTTATTCCATAACAGCTACTCAGTAATTAAATTCAACAATTGTTTTAGAAATATATAAAAAAAGGGGACCGACTTCGTAAATGTTCACTTACGCATAAGGTTACAGAACGATCCGTTTGCTTAAGTTGGGAAAATCCTGTATTTATTTGAAAAAAAAAAATTAAAATAGTTGATAATTATCATATAAAATTCCTTACAACTTTAAAAAGGCATAATTGACTTCTTGACGTCTTCAAGTTCGGTTTCAAGTTTGATGCTAAACTTTGTAAAGAAAAATTTAAGAATGTTTTCTTCCTATTTAGGTATCTTGATGTCACAAATCTTACCACTGAATAACAACCTGATTTCAGCAGATTCTGTAATAGTACTAAATTACAACAAAGACAAAGCACTGAATCTAGGTAGGTTTATTGCTATCCTTCTATGGAAATTAAACAAAACGGAAAAGCAGAACAATATACAAATGAGTGTTTTCTTCTGGTACACTGTTCACTGAATGGATTCGTTTAATTCTGGTACATTTCTTATATATTGTCCAATGAGAACAGAATAATATTTTGGTTTAGCCATCTCACAAAGTGATCCCGAAATCTCTTTCACTGTTCAAGTGCCAAAGTTAAAAGAAAACAAAAAATCATGAATTCCTTAAGGGACACAAGAACCACTGACATTGGGTCTAATTATTACCATGAACTTTGCAGCACTTGGAATTAATCAGGTTTAGCCTTTAAATTCCCACAACTATTCCACTGCCATCTTGCCATTTATTTAAACTCAAACTTATTAAGAGGCAGTTGGAAATAGCTTTGAATCGGTTACAAAACTGGAATGTTTCTAACGAATTTACATTCTCTGCATCAAAGACTTGTATAATTTCACTCAACGTCATGTGATCTTTTCTGAGACAGACCTGATACTTGGCAGCCTCAAAGTTCTCTTACATCTAAACATAAATTTCTTGGCCTCCTTTCTAACAAAAAATTGAATTTTCAGCAGCTTAGGATAAGATGAATTGTGAAATTAAATTACTGAAAAGTGCTTTCTCTTACGATTTTGGCTAATAATCTACTAAATATTTGGAAAACCCTTATCCAATCACAATTAGATTGAAAATGGCTTCATTGAATACGATTCTGCATGGCCGTCTGTAGTCTTGATCCTCTCCATCATAAGTCCGTCCGTTTATGCTACAGTGCTACTCGAACCTACAGTGCTAATCTTTGTGGGCAAACGTAATCTTCTCAAAAATTACACAAGCATTTCATCTATTCTAATAGTCCTGCTAACTTACGTATACATTCGTCTTTTTAAACACGACTTTTTATCAATCCTTCTGTTATATCACCATTTGGATCTATAACTCACAGATCTAAAGCCTATATCTAATTCACTATACGCAAACTAGAAAAATAAAACGCTAAACAGTGATTTTTCATTTTGTAAACATCGAAGGATATGTAGTCTTTCAGCCTCTGAACCATGAACATTCATGACGTCACTTAAATTTCACAACAACTTATACAGATAGATTGAAAATACGTGGTGTAAATACCAATAAATTTGCCGATTCTCTTGCCAAGACTCTCGCCAGTGTATTGTAACTGCAACGGATATCCATTCTTCAATCCTACATTTATATAATAACCCGTTATCTATTAGAAACTGTCTGGAAACAATAGTGGTATGATCTTCATAATAACAAACCTGATCTTCTTAGTTCATTTTCTCCTCCCATGAAAACAGAATGTCTAAAACTCGATGGAAGTTGTTCTTCTGGAGGTCTATGAATCGGACATATCAGACATAACACACCACTATTTACTGCTTAAATATCAGCTTCCTGTGTCTGTTGGTACAACATTGTTTTCACCATTCATCATATTTTATTTGAATGTCCTTCTTTTAATCAACATTCTCACTGTTTTAGTCCTATTTTTAAATCTAGTATTCATGTCCTTTCTTTTCAATGTCAACCTCGTCGTTTTTAAGATTCATTCATCTGTGTGAGCTTGGCCATCTTTTAATAATTTTCAGAGTTTTACTAAATTTGATATCCATTAATATAATATTTTTACGTTGGTCATGCTCTTAGTCCTACTATTATTATTTTTTTATTTATTGTTTCTTTTGTATGTCTGTTGTTCAATATCAATATTGTATAAATCATCCTATCAAGTCTTATTTACGTGAAATTAATTTTACAGACATTTTAACAATGTTTTTATTTCAGGTAATGTGTTGAGAAATTCCAATTGTCCTCCAGGCTTCGATGAACTGAGCACAGGGTATTACTACTTCAGCATTATTGAAACTAATTGGTACAAAGCAAGACTGATCTGTCGGACATTGAAAGCGGATTTATAGGCCGACACATCGTTCTTGACGATCCCGAATTTTCGCGATTTCACGTGATTGACGCGAGAATAGCCTCTATCCATGTCTTCTCACAAAATGGCGCGAAAGAAGGCTTATCGACTCCGGGGAAGAAGCGGCCACGAGCAAGCCCCATTACTGATGTCGACGATTTTGACCGCTGCATCCATCGCCTCTACGCTGAAGGTAAAATTCCAACTTTAACATTTTTTCTCTAGCATTTTCCTAGTGACAGACATTCACAATACTACATTCCTTGAGATCTGCTGAAGAGGCTAATGGCCAAATCTCGTAATTTCCGTGATTCCCGCGTAAACGCGATCATCAAGAACCATGTGTCAGACAATAGCAGCCATTGAAACTGAGGAAGAGTTCCAAGCACTACAGGAATTCGCAAATAAAAGTAAGTGTTGAAACAAATATTACAGGACCATACACACCAATAAAAGAGAACTAACTTTATGAACCAAGACTATACCTTACGTTAATATTAATTATTATGTAAATGATTATTATTTACGATGTTCTGTATTTTGAGGCTGTTATAAGCCTATATGTTTTCAGTTTTGTTTATAGTCTGAGGATGAAGATTCTTCGAAACATGTTACTGATATTATGTCTTTGTTCATAAAGTTAGTTCTGTTTTATTGGTGTGTATGGTCCTGTAATAATTATATTACACACACTATGGATAATAACAAATATACAGGAACTTCCAGATTGAAGATAACTTTTTAGTACTGTAAAAGCTATTACAGTGTATTTAAGAAACAATGAAAAAAAATGAGTAGCCTATACCAATATAATAAAAAAGCAATGTAATTCATTACAGAATGGATTTTATTGAAATATTTGAAATAATTTAAAGATATTTTAATTAGCCAACTACAATACTTCGTTAAGAAAAGTAGGCTGTACTTGTTTTTTAGTTAAAAATTCATAATAGTTTTGTTTTATTTTTATTTTTTATTTTTGTATTTTTTTTCTTGAAAAAAAATGACACAAGAGAATAAAACTAATAAAAATAAAAGGAAGTCGTAAAAAATATTAATTGAAAACAAAATTGAAAGAATATATAATCAATTGTAGTCAGTAAAGCTAGAATCCCGTAAAATATATAATGAAATTAAAAAAAAATTCGTAATAACTTTTTTGACATTAATTGCGACGAGTAAGACCATCTAACAGTTTTTGAATCACTGCTATTTTGTTTTTGCTATTTTTATTGGGGGATTGATTTACTCAAATGTGATATAATTTAGATGTCGATTCAAAGGAAATAGAAAAATAGATTCTTGGTGGAAAATTTAGTAATTATTAGTAGAAAAGTTATTTATTTTTTTTTAACAAAAATTGGACAAAGGGTTGCACAGGTTGGTTTACTGGAAACTGTGAACCAAAAACCAATTGAAGAACTAAAAATCTTACTAAACTATTTTTGCATAATCATATTTAGTCGATTTCTTTTATTATTAATAATAGAACAGTAATAGTATGTAAAGAACTGTATGATCGCTATAATCTTTGTAATATTTTTGAGATTAACCCTATTGCATTTATAAAACTAAGTTTAAAGCTTTTGACTTTATTATAGGATTTCCAGAAACATTATTTCGTCTGTGGCTGAGTGGTTCCGATGAATTAGAAGAAGATCAGTGGATATGGACAAGCACTGGAATACCAATTGGACACATGAAAGAGTCTTTTTCTGGCATGGCTAATGATAACACTCACAATTACCGAGAAAATACTACCTTGATTTTTATCTGTGAGTTTTAAATTATAATTTCAAATTTTTGGAAAAATATTTTTTTATTCAATGAAAATAAAATGATACAAACATCCTCGGCAGAACTGTTTAGTTTACAACAGTTTATAATTTTCTTATGAATTCTATTTCTAAAACAATGCATTATATAGGATGGCCCAAAACAAACAGTACTGAAACACGAACGTCAAGGTTTCAGTTCCGCCAGTGAGTCTGATGTCTGCAAATGACATGTTCCCCCTCCTTGACAACATAAAGAGTTCGTAGCTGTTCACTAAATTTTGTAGCACATCCCGAAATGGAGAAATGGCTGTTGCATTTCGTGGAAGACACGAAGAACTTCTTCTCTGAGTTCCGCAATATCGGTGGGATGTGCACGGAAGACATGTTCCTTAAGCATTCCCCAAATTTACGCATCGGGAGGAGTAAGGTCTGGCGAATGTGATGGAAAATCTATGAACCGAGAGATGACATTTCCATGAAAACTGTTGATGAGAAAGTCTCTGCACATCCGTGTTGTATAACAGGTTGCGCCGTCCTGATGGAACCATTGATCTGCAAAGCGAATATTTCTCCCTCGGCAGAAGCACGAAGGTCATTGACGAACGGCAATAGGCATGTGTTCATGTAGGGATGTTGATTTTGTGCCAACGGAACCCCATCTTCCTCAATGAAGTAGGGACCAATGACGCCGTACCCTGATACTCCACAACAAATGGCTATTTTTTCCGAATGCAGTGGAAATTCCTGCATGATATCGGGATGGGGAAAGACAATGAACCGGTTCAATGGTCGATTAATGTAACACGTAACATGAATATGCGCCTCATCGGAGAACCAAATGTTATTCATGAACTGCGGGATTTCACAAGTCATGGCGAGAACACGGGCTCAGTACAGTGCAGTTTCCGGGTCTCCTGTATCGCCCTCCCTGAGCGAATGTGCAGTCTGGATGGTGTAGGAGAATGCTCCGAGAGAATGCCCTTCAGGTTTCTTTGTAAGGATGTTCGTGAGATGCCAAGCTTCAAGGCTGTTTTCCGTTGATTACGCCGCGGCGACTGCAACACTTGATCCACTACACGCCCTTGATTGTTACAGTTCTGGGACGCACTGTACATTCTCGACGCTGCATCAATATACTACCGGTTCGTCTAAACTTGTTAATCACTACTAGGATGACGCTATTACTAGGTTCAGGTTTGTGGAACTGCTACGCAAACAATACTTTCACTTGCTGTATACTACGACCATTATTACGGCCTTATCCGTATGAACGATTATATTACTCCACAATAAACGCCTTTTCCTCTGTTGTAAGCACCATTATCACATGTCCAAAAACAGCCACGGTAATGGAATGTTCCACAGCATAGTGTGTTCACGCGCAGTCATGTTTCTGACTTATTCGGCTCGAGGGGTGCGGCACCGTGTTTCAGTACTGTTTGTTTTGGGACATCCTATACAAAAAAGTCTTTTTTTAGGCTTCACGGCTATTTTTGCATTTTGTGTGTGGGTGTGTTTATCAAAAAAAAGCAGTAACGGTATTTGGATGTAAGGGCATTATTTTAGGGAAAAGAAAAAGTTAGCGATGCATTAACAAGAAATTCGTGAAAGAACATGAAGTCTACAGCCAGTGTTGGCCTTGATTTTTTTGCTACGAACATTTTACGTACGTTAAATTACTTAACATGAACTCTACTTTCCATAAAATATTGCGAATTTTGTGGTTTTTTTATTTCTTAGCAAATCCGTCTGAAGGAGAGCCGTGAATGTCTGTATATATACAGACTTTATATATATAAAGTCCTCCAAAATCCCAAATCGGAAGTCGGAGACTGATGAGTCATAGGCACGTTATATTTCTTCTGAGTTTTAGAAGAAAAAAAACTGACTTCCTGTTTAGACCACTTCCGATTTTAAGTCGCTGCAAACCAGGTTAGATAATAATAGTCATTGCGCAGAATTGGGGACTATTCACTTCCCGACCCGATTGATTGTGAGTGATTGGGCGGCAAGAACTCTCGTGCAAGTCCATTTGTAGGATATTGATGTACCGAGGAGCACGTGATGGAAAATGTACTTTAATTACAACATTTGGATAGATGAGTTTAGCGTGCCAATCATTAGTAATCTATCATTGACACTAAATATAAATGCCAAAACGTAAATGTTTAATAGATTGCTGACAATAAATTAAAATTAATATTTAATTGTTTGTCTTTGCAGGAAAATGGAAAGAGAAAATAAATGAAACGTAGTAACTTAATAGAATATATTCTATTGACTATTCATATACATTAACCAAAGCTCGAAGAAAACAAGTATGCTTAATTTACAATAAAAAAGTCGTCTGAGTTCTTAGTTCCCCAAAATTGAGTTCTTACTATTCCTGAGCGATTCAGTATAGCCCTATATCAACCTGATTCAAGGTGACTCCACTAATTTTTATTAATTATTAAAGAATAAAGTCATGTTCCTCATAATAACTATCACTAATCATTGTAATTCCTGGATTAAATAAATCACGATTACGGAGTTGATCACGGTGTAACCTATTTTTAAACATTCACATCGCTTTCCTGGAATGTCGTGAATTCTAGGAAATTTGTAATTTACCGCCATCCTTTGAATTATTCTTGCAAGACTTCATTTTAAACTTAATCCACTGATAAAGTGATATTCACTTGTTTTATTCACTAAACATATCTGATAGTTGAATATTATAAACAATTGTTATTCCTGCAATAGAACACTAAAGATGTCGTCTTATTCGAATACAACATGATATAACACAACATGTCTGACGCTATTCCGCGAAGATGTATTTCACTACTTGAATGTTTATTTTTCCTTTTTATTGTGCATCTGTGGGATACATAAACCGCTATGAACTTACAAAAACTTGAGTTACTGTTAGCATAGATTCCTTAGCATAGGTTCCTATCCATCGCCTTCAGAACCTTTTCTGGTCACCAACACTTATGTCTATATTCTAAAAAAAGTCAACAAACATTTTTCCCTGTTTTATCTTTGTTTTAGAGTTCAACTGTTAACGTGAAGTTATTTTATCATACAATGAACTCACTTAACAGTTCATGTGATGATATTATCGTTATCACAATCCGGCTTTTCTTCTTTTCCTAAAATCGCGGTACACTTTACTTCCAAATAAATAGTTTATGATATTTCCCACTTAAATATTATTTGCTTGTTGGAAAATATTTATTTCATGTAAGTAGAAACTAAATCACTTAATATTACCACAATTGTACGGGGTCGTTTGGTTTTTGTTTATTATAAAACTATCAATTAATTTGTATGGTTTTTTTTTTTGGTTTTTTTATTTCTAAAGTTGTGAAGACAACACAAAAGAAAAAAAATATCTGTGAATATAACTTACTACCAAATTTCTCATTTGTTGAAAACAAATCAAATCCGCAAAATTCAAAATCCAAATAAATTGTTTTAACGAAAATAAATCACGAGTTAATTGAAAAGGTTTTTGCTGTATCGTTGGGAGTTGAAAGAAATCCAATAAGAAGCAATTGGTTCGTTTCTAATGAACTTTCTCTTTCTTTTTTTTTTTTTTTTTTGTTTGTCACAATATTTTCCACCGAAATCCACACAGATATTTACACTCTCTGCAAAAGATAGATCATGTCTCCACCATAAATATGCACATGAAGTTTCAAGAAGATACATTCTATAGTTTGTTACGACTACTTTCCCTTCTACCTAATACACACACACACAAACACACATACATATCTACTAAACCAAATAACTTGGGAAATTAGACTAAATAAGTCATCATTAGTCAATGATTTTTCTTAAACAAATATATAGCCTGCACACCTCTTTAATTAATAGAATAAAAGTTATAAAACATAACCGGGTTTCCACTTCAATACAGAGAAGTCATTTTCAAATGATTTTCTGATTACAATGAATGAGAATATATGTATGCATATAAGCCAATAGGAAGTTGAGGTTGTAGCCGGATTGGAAATTTGTATATATTTGCGTGCTGATCTGTAAGACTCTGGTGGATCATCAGAACCAAGAACGTAAACATCTCAACGTAGACATTTGAAAATGACTTCTCTCTGTTGAAGTGGAAACCCGGTTGTTTTCTAACTTTAATTCTATTAGTTAACGGGTGTGCAGGCTATATCCTTGTTTAAAACTTTGATCAGCACACGTAAAGTATATCCTTAATAATTAGTCAACTGATTGTTCACAACTTTTCATATTTTTAACATAAATAGTGTTACCTAATTAATGAATCATTATTAAAGGCTTGTTAACTGTGCTATTGAAATGTAATCCATTTAATAAAGACTGGTAACCAAATAGTCATTATTAAAACCAATATTAGAAAAAAAATCATATATTTCATTAATATATTCATAAATTTATTTCACAAAACAATCGACGCCCAAAATTATCTAATTGAGACAAAATTTGTTTACGTTTAATATATATGTACTGAAAAGGAAATGATTAGAATTTCAGAACAATTGGATGATTTATTGGACAGAAGAGCTACATAAAATGAGCAGGTCACGATTGTGTTCGTCAACCTCTGACCTGGGATACAAGCAATTACCAGACATTTAATTCATACAGCATTGATTCATATAGATGGAACATGGTCTTTTGCGGGATTTCTTGCCTCCAATGGGTGCCTCCAATTGGTGGGCTAATTCTTCGGCATTCTCAGATGGTCGCAGGCGACGTCTCATCACATCCCAAATGTGCTTAATAGGAGAGAGATCTAGAGATCTGGCTGCCAAGGAAATGTGTCACAACTACGAAGACAATCAATGGAGAGGCGTACCGTGTGTGGCCGGGCTGAAAAGTAAGCGAATCTGATGCTGTTTCAGCTGATTTGATAATCGCTCTATCTCTCTTCCTAATCTGTCGTCGCCCTAGGCCGTCCGCTGCCCTCTTGTCGCTATGATCTGCCGTTCGGAACCCATTCCTGCCAGCATAGTCTAATTGCCACAAGGCGACAAAAATTCCCGTCTAACCTAAACAATCGAATTCTACACATGTCTTAAACTATGGGAAATGTGTTTTAAACTATAAACTTAGCTAATCCATTGCGTGTGATTTGATAAGCTTAAATTAATCGGATTTAGCAATTTCAGTAATTAACGGGATTTTCCTTTTAGAAAGGGAAAATTTGTAGAGTCAAGATGATATTATGATAACCTATAATATAAAAGAGAAATTTGCGGATGTGTGTGTGTGTTTCTGTTCAAAATGTTTATCATACTGCCAAACATGCTACAAACTTGAAATTTCGCATGTAAGTAGATTCCATACGATAGGCAATGTAAAAAGTGTAAAAATAATCTTCTTTAATTTGTTTTTTGTTTTGTTTTTTTTTTTTTTGGGGGGGGGGGACCATGAAGTGTGCGACAGGTTATGAAAGCGCCACATATTCACCTGGAACTGACAGTTAGAACTACAAAAATATAGTTGTTCAACAATTGGAACTAAAATATTGTTGTGCATAGTAGCACCACAGAATAACCTGATGGCAACAATTGGAACTAAAATATTGTTGT
>JAFIDM010010028.1:25825018-25852601 GCA_023159025.1 Thereuonema tuberculata | reverse complement strand
CTGCAGAAATAAGTCAGTAGGGAATTTTCAGTTTTCTTTCTCATCTGTAGAATTAAGCCAGTAGCGAAATTTTCAGTTTTCTTTTTTCCTCATCCTTAAATTCAAGTGCTATTTTTAAGTTAATTGTTAAACTGTTTAAAAATGGTGTAGTAAGTAAAAAATAGATAGAGAGGTAGAACATTGATCCACTGAAACGTAAGAGGACTTTTTGTTTTGAACTGATGTTAAACAGTTTAATCAATCGCAGCCACTTTTAGAAACATGACATGTAATTAACGACTTAGCAGTGAAGTATTGTTTAATTGATATTGGTGCACACAACTTGTACTGAAGTCCTCTTGTACTTGTAGTGAAGAGTTCGAATACGAGTAAAAATTAAAAGAAAATCGGTTCTGTGTTCTAATAATTCTATAAAAATCATTAAGCTAATAGAAAATTTTATCCTTTTTATTTAAATGTCTGTTAACCTTGTGAATTCATCAGAATAATACATAGACTGTTTCAATATTTTTGAAGGCTAAATGAGCCACTTCAATCAATGATTAAATCTACAACAGAAATAAGACTTAATGTGGAATTCGTCTATTAATTTTCTGTTGGAGTTTCCTAAGGAATTTGAATTACTTGATTACTTCGTGGAGTTTCATTGAATTTTTTTCATTACTACATGAAAGCGGACAAAACGCATGCCTCTTAGCTTCGTGTTAGAATGAGCGATGATGTGACGTCATACATTTCTGTTGAGAAGTATCAATTTCTACGATTTCACGAACATTCTTCTTTAAAAAAATATATTTCTTCTAATTAAATGGGATTTTCTTTTAATTCTTCATCAGTTTCATCTCTACTTTCTCTTGTAATATTTTCAAAAAATTGGAAATTCTCTCATTGTTATCTTTACCGATCATATGTATCATTCCTTGCATTATCCATGTGATTTGTCTAATCGTACAACTAAATTACCTTACTGTATTGTTCAGTTCATTTGTACATATCTTAAAATAATTGATTTACATTTTTTCGAGGAAATATTGATCGAGCTTTTCGTTATGAGCCCTCACAAGTTGTTTTTTGTATTATTATTTTTCTTTTAGATAAGTTGCAAGTTATGTTTAACTGTCCACCAGGATTCGATGAACTGAGCACAGGATGTTACTATGTTAGCTTTTTACCAATGACGTGGATGGAAGCAAGACTGTTCTGTCGATCACTGACAGCGGATTTAGCAGCCACTGAAACTGAAGAAGAACTGAAAGCTCTATATGAACTTCTTAAAACAAAACGTAAGTTACCTGTACTCAGGTGTTCATCTTAAATAGTCTATAAAAGCGTTTCCACAGACAGTTGATTTCTTAATAATAAGAGAACAGTTAGAGAACTTAAAAATGATTTAAATAGTTTAATAATTTAAAAATGATTTTAAATAGAAATTTAAAAAAATGAAGCCCGCAAAGTTCCAACTTTTTTTTGTAACTTAATAACGGTAAGTAGATGCACCGTTGGCTTACGGTAAAGGCTCCGATGTTTCGTGACCATCAAGATCAGCTGAGGTGAACTGTTCAGCCAAATGTTCGCCCCGCTTTATCTCTGGAAAAGAAATCCATTTTCCATTTTTACCATTTTACACAGGATTGGCTATGGCCTGTGTGGAAAAGAAACAATCTAGTAAAAATTCCCCGTTGGGGATTGTATCCTGTTGCTGCAACCCGCAGCCTAGTATCGATACCAGTAGACCACTAACTCACAGCGTAAGTAACGTCGCATATTGCATAAAATTCAAATTTGAATTAATCTAGCAAACTGGATTTTTACGATAAATACCTACATTAACATTAAATTATTAAAACTGTGAGAAAGAGAAAATTTCTATTACTAAAATACTGATGAAACTTTATTTTTATGCCTTGGTGTAGATCAGATTCTTACAATTGTTCATTATAGATAATTCTGTTATTAAACGATTCAGCAGTAAAAAAAAAATTGACTGGAATCTCCCGCACCAACAATATTTTCATTATCATACAAGCAAAAGCTAATGGTAGGCAATACGAGAAAGTTATTAGTATACAAAAATTAGTTCGGTGAGAAGCTGCATGAGATTTCTGGGTCTGCACATAGAGAATTCTGAGAATGAGAATTGGCAGCACTATGCTGTAGGGATTCATTTTGACTACTTAGCGTCGTAGTTTTGCTTCTGAGCAAATTATGAGGATTTTTTAAGTAGTTTACTTATCTGTTTATTTGTATTATTACTGAACTTTTTATTTGGAAAAGATAGAAGCACATCCAAAACAAGAATGTACACATGCAGGACTTAATAATGTCTGGAAATGCTTCTCCTATCAATGAATAGTAATTAAATGGAAAAGGACACTTTCTTAAGTTAGAAGTAAAATTAGATATTTTAATCAAATGAATTTTAGCAGCGTTGACACAATTTTCGTATTTGTTGAAACAGTGACTCCCGAAATGGGCGATAAAGATTCCCTGTGGGAGTTGGAAAGATCCAGGAGGAAGGTTAGGGAAAAGAAACAGCAGCGAACATCAAAGAGTATTAGACTTTAATTAAAAGGAGGTGTGTTTGTATGTGTGCATTCAGTTCAAGCTAGAGAAGTGGGCGGCAGCCGAAAAAGTTTGGTTACCACTGCGCTTATATGTTATTTCAGTTGATAGGAGGCTTTCCCAGAAAATGAAACCCTCCCACAAATCAAGTGATGGATTATATATAAAAGCATTATTAACATTAATGTACTATTATTCATTTCTAATCTAATCTGATACTTCCTATATTCTATTTCAGTTCAAGACAATGTGCGTGATAGTGTTTGGGTGAGCGGTTTTGCGGGTTTCCAAGAAGGAGAATGGATTTGGGAAAGTACAGGAAGACCCGTGAAAGATCATAAGTGCCTAGAAGGAAAGCAAAATAGCTTAGCTTTACATAACATCGATTTCCAGTATTGTTTACGTGATTTCAATGAAACAAACACATTCCCGTTTGTCTGTGAGCTTTAAATTCAACTGTATGGATTGATTTAGCCATTATAAATTCTAATGTTTTAACATCCTATATAATCAGTTCATTTTACCTTGATTTCTTCACCAGTTAACCTTCGAGAATAATAAATTTGTTTATTATTATTAATATTATTATTTATTCAACAATTGATAGAGATCTAATTGCAATGTTGGTTGTTTATTCGGGCACCACCCGTATCCGGAGTGGTCTGTAATTTCTGTCCATAGAAACTTAGAATCCTATGAATCCATACAAAGCAGCAACTTCTCATTAGAATTGTATCTTTACAGTTATTTTTAGAGGTAATTCCTGCTTTATAGTGCTGATTAAATGTAAATAATGATCATTATTTTTTTGTAATTATATTTGTTTTGTTATAAATTTTTTTGTAATTATATTTGTTTTGTTATAAGTCTGAATAAATCTATAACTCATTAAAATTGTTAGTTTTATATGTTTCTTAATTTTTTTCAAAGTTTTGCAAACTTATGTTGAAACTTTGTTTACAGAAATAAAGAAAAGTATTATTATTTTTATTATTATTATTATTGTAGAGAAGAACTTAATTAATTAGATGAATGAAAAAAAATTCCGTTTGTAGTAGTAAATTGAGCAGGAGATGGTAAATCATGTGTGACTTTTTCTTTTTATCGAGAACGCAGAATTATGACCGACCAAGTCCCCACCAACGCTTTTATAACGAACCTCCTGACCTGCCCGATCCACTTCGTCGGAAGGGTGTCCGAATACTTTTTGTCATATAGTGTGTTAGACTCTGCATTAATCTTGTCTAATGTATCCAATTTAGATTATTTTTCTTCTTTGGATTGGAGGACGGGAGCGAAGACAAAGTAGAAATATTAAGATCACTGAATTGATAACACAAAACATTAACTGATTAATTAAGGCCAAGAAATATTTTGTTTTTATTGCATTGTTATTTAATTTCTTATACGTAGTTGTTCCAGGTCTTCCAGATTAAGTCGGACTGAATGATTCAGATGAGATAGAAGAAGATTATTGGAGTTGAACAAGTGACGGAAGACCTTCTGGACAAACGAAAACAGCATCAAACTGAATCATGTCCCATTTAATGACATGGCTTTGACCGAATAATGTTATTTCGAATAGCAATAAGTTTAAACAATGGATTTCTATCTTATTCTATTAATAAGACAACGGTGCAAAAAGGGAACAGCTCCAATTTTAGACGAATTACATCTTAATAGCGAAATATAGTAACAAAAGGACTCTCATCGATTGGTGCAAGAACGACGAAACTCCTTTGATTTCTTAGAAAGTTATATTTATTAGGAAGTTAGGAAGTCATATCCTTTTTATCAATTCGGTACATGAAGGCGGCTGCTCCTTTAATAAGTCATTGATTATGTCGTTTTCCTGGTACAGTGCAACTTGGATAATTCGAAGCTGAAGGGACCACTACAAAACTTCGAATTATCCAAGACTTCGAATTAAACAAGTTACATCTTTTAACTGTAATTTCAGGTCCACTAAATGCTTGAAAAGATTATTCTGTCAATAAGTAAATATTTATTCAGAAAGATCATGGTATGAAAGACTTAAAACACTATATGTATGTAAACAAAATAAGATTTATATTACGTAAGCTACAGTACATATTACATTCAATACAGAAATTTATAGCTTTTCAAAAAATTGTGCAATGTCTGATTGTTTTGTAGAATTCAGTCGCTTAAGGTTAGCAAAATCATCAAGCATGTTTAGTGAACGGAAAACAGCTTCACTTACGTTGGTTTGTCTTTCAATGTACCGACGAAATTCGGTGCTATCCCGTACTCGTTGCCGATTTGGCATTTCTTCTTCACACCCTTTTCCACCTCGCGAATGACGGCGACCTTTTCAGCGAACGTTAAATTCTTGTACATGCGTGGTTTACTGAAATACATGGTGACACTGACAGCAGGAAGCTCGAATAGCGTCTGAAGCGTCAAGTGTCGAATGGCGTCACATGTCGAACGGTGGCGGGAAGGGGATTTCAGTTGTCACGTGTCGAATTTCTTAACGATGAAACGCCGAAAAGTCGTTACGGTTCGAAATTTTTTGTAAAAAACTTCGAATTAAGGAAGTTGAACTTCGAATTATCCACGATTTTTTAACATTGATTTAATAAGAAATTCAAGAGAAATCTTCGAATTAACCACGATTTCGAATTAAAGACGTTCGAATTATCCAAGTTCCACTGTAGTAGCAGAACAGCCTACAGTCCACAGACAGCTTCACAGATACTTAAGATTCACTGTAATAATAAAATACAGTAATTCATGTTACTTTTAGTCTAAATAAAAATGTTTAAAAATCAAGGTTTTCTATTCAATAGTGTATTAGTTAGGGGTTGACATATTTCAGATTACTTCCCGGTGCAAAAAGGAGGCAGCTCCTTATTATTATTTTTTTAAATTTATTTGTTAAGTGTGAATTTGGGACACATTATTAATTCTTTACTTAACTACAACGTAGTGTTTACAGAAAAATCGCAAAGTAATTTTTTTAAAAGGACACCTTTTACATTCATAAAAACAGAGTTACCCCCTTTTTGCACCGGGTCTTCAATTGTTCATTGCCTTACACAATGAATTTGAATTCTTTTTTTAGCAAATCCAATAATAAGCGCGCGATTTGATATGATTTAAATTTAATTGGACTTGCACAACTTAAGTAATTTTTCTGAAAGTGAAGATCTGTAATATTTATATGCAACAGATATTAAAATTGAGAATTCTAGAATTTATCAATTTAGCATATTTTTGATCATCCTATTAATAGGCAAAAGTTGTACGGATCTTTGTAAATTTGTAATTTGAAATATCCAATCACAGTGCAGCGTTGGGAACATGTCAGACATGACGTCACGCCTATGTTTAAACATGACGTCTCTACTATTTTCCCCACTTCACCACGACGAATCGCGATTACACAATTATTATCAGCGTATTGAGATTTTCTTTCCCACATAAATGAAGTTTACACGGATATGCATGAAGTTAATGCGTCAAAATTTATCAAAATTTATCAGAGTGTTTGTAAAACCTCGGTTTTTACATAATTTCGGCTGTGTCGCCGCTCTCTCAATACTCAAGGAAGTAGGGGACAATGACGATCCACGTGCCCTCATTGCTGCCCAGACAGGATTATTGGTATTGGCTGTTGGACATTCATTATTGTTATTATTGTTTATTTTATTTTATTTTAACAAAATTTGGCTTAGTCATTCAAATTGTATGTAGGCTGTTGCGGAAGTCATGGCTTTTAAAAAATGAGCTTAGAACATCTTTTTCAATCTTGTGTTTTTCTAAAATTTCAGGTATTTCAAAAATGTGGCGTTTGTTTTACTTCCGTTAATATTGCCTCAATTTCGACGAACCTATTCTTTTAGGGCAGCAGGTTGCCATTATGTTTCATAATGAGAAACCGCAGCGCTGGCTATTACAAAAGTGGTAAATCATTTTTTTTTTTTTTTTTTATTTTAACAATATTATAATATTATTTTAACAAATAAGCCGATATTCAAATTACATATGGGCTATGTGCAAGTCATGGCTTCTAAAAAAATTAGCTTAGAACAACCTTTTCAATCTTGTGTTTTTCAAAAATGTGGAATTTGTTTTACTTCCGTGAATATTTCACGGATCGCAATTAGTAATAAATTATTGATCTTTATCATGTTTTGTGGGATTATTACTATTTTTACTTTTAATACCATACACAATGCCAGCTCCATTAAATCGTACTGTGTGGGTGCAAGTCACATTATTTCTACGGACATTTACGTTAAAGTTATCTGCAACGTTTGTTAATTGTTTTTGTTTCTTTTCATTTTCTGTCAGAATTTTTGTCACAAAAGAGAAAGAAAAATTACTTCTCTAATGATCTCTACATTTCTATTTTCCTGTGCTGTACATTTCTATTAGAACAGGAAATAGATAATCATGAAATAAATGTCGAAGCTCAGTCCAACACTCCACTTCTTACCTCGAGGAATCAAATAAGCAGGAAGCGAGAAAAGCCTTATCATTTAACCAATAGGACCACAGCAATCGGACCACAGTCAAAACTTTTGACTACGATTAGCTGGATGGACAAGATTTATTTTCAAATCGAAATCAACTAGTTTTTGTTGAAATATTTTTTAACTAAAAATTGTTAAATTTTAGCTATTTTCCATTCAGATTTCAAAAGGCAGTTAAAATCATCGATTTTAATAATCTTTTGTGTTTAGGCTGTAACCTACGTTCATGAATGTTCCCAGAGGAATTCGTAAAAGAAAGGTAAATAGAATTTTTTTTGTCGAAAACAACATTAACCATCTAAAAAAACTACTTTTTTGCAATGGAAGATTTAAAATAAAACTAATTCATATTGTTTGCAATTTTAAATAATGGCAATTGTCTAAACTATTATTAATAATAAAAGGAAACCCTTTTAGACAAGCTTTGAAACCCTGAGACGGCAGTTTTGAGGTTATTGGTTTCTGCTCAACCAAAACTATCCGAAAAGTGAACAACCGACAGGTGGACCAGGGAAAGAATAATATTTTAATGATGACTCAAAATTAAAGACAGAAAATAAAGCAACAACAAAATGTGCAATTCAAAAACATTGGGCATCTTAATTTCTGCCTCACAAGGAATTTCACCATAAAGAATCAAAATAAATAAATAAATAAACAAAATAAAAAAATAAATACAAAAATCCCTCTAAAGTGTAAAAGGAAAACGAACAATTCATAATTGGTAATAAAAAAATGTAATCTTATTTTTGTATTTATACATTACTTTCTTGTTCCAATTATAATGAGATTCCGAAAAAACAAGTTGTTACATCCATTTATTAAATTTCTTTTAATTTTAATGTTACCTCATGTTGCAAAGCAAAGCTTCCAAATCTGTGTAGCGTTAAGAAAATTTCAATAGTACATCTGTATTAGCTTCCACTTAGCCAAGTACACTAATCTACACTAAATTCCCCAAATAAATTGGACAAATAAAAACTTCGACTCAAACGAAGAATCAGAAAGTAATAATTGACTTTAAGCTTAAATATTATTATTATATTTTAGAGTATTTTTAAATATTAAATTGGATTGCTATTAATATGTAAATGTATAAATTATACTCAGCTTTTTCAAAAGATTCTATTATTGTGTAGTAAATTAGATTTAAAATTTCTTGTGGAACAATATTTGCTGTGGCTCGGGATTTTACCAAGTTTAAAAAGCAAAATAGATTGAAAAGCACTGAAATAAAGGAATGCCTGAACATTTCTAGCTTTAATTCTAATCAGAATTTTATCAATTTTGTAATTGAATACAGAGGACACAGAAAGATAAACCTAGAACATATCAGTAAATAAAAACATGAAATGAATATTCAATTCATCTCCTGAAATTAAAACTCTTAATTTTATCAGTCCAAAAACCCATGAATCTGATTGGTTCAGCCAAGAATTCGCTTAAAATCGAAGGTTACAGATACTTTCTTGTTGAAGATTTTTAGTAAACCTCAGAGTACATCCAGGTTCAGAAAATTGTCCAGCTGTAAATTTCATTACAGTTTGAATCAAAGTAAGTAGAACAGAATATCAGTTTTAATTAGAATCAGATTTAATGTTTTTTGAGAATTAAAATATTGTTACTTTGTAAATTGTTTTTAATTTTGCATTTTTAATTCCAACAGTATTTTGAGATTAGATCTGACATCAAAGAGAAAAAAAAAGTTAAAATCCTGTTTTTGAATATAAATGCAATCTTATAATTCAAAATACGATTTCTGTAATTTTCGTAATCCATCGATTGAAAAGATATTTTTATTTTAGATTATTTTGCAAAACGTTTAGCTTCGGCGTGAACAACCTTTTACCATTCCATCAGTCATATTTTTTTTCACGCTTAAGTTCATATGCGCCATACAATTCTTGCATATAATTCTTTTATCACTTTTCAATTCTTGAATAACATTTGTTATATAGATATATTCAGCATTCTTTTGTGATATAATGATTTACTATAGAAAGAATACAAATATTACTTCCTTAATGAGACTTTTGATGATTTGAGCATTGAACAGTTATAGAACGAATATAGAACAAAAGTCTTTCTTTCCTAGTTTGTCTCACTCAACTGGAATTCCTGTTATTGATTTTTTTTAGAGAGCTTATGCAAATTGGTTTTTGAATATTTTATGCAAATTAGGCCTTCTTTATTATTATTATATCTGTTGACCTAAGCAAATATTCGACAGTATTGATACGGAAATACTATTAAAAAAACCTGTTGGATCCACTATGGATCAGCCGATTGCTATATGAAATTATTAAAGACTACTTTAAGAACATAAAATCTTCGTTTCAATTGACATTATTCACAGTGCCATGTAAAATGGAGTTCCTCAAGGTTCACAACCCCCCCCCCTTTGTTTTTCTTACTTTTTATAAACGATATATTTCAGATAATATAATCATGTTACATACATATTTATGGAGATGATATAATGGTCTATTCGAATGGAAACAGCACTACAGAAATAAGAGATAAATTACAAAAAGATCTAATTAGAATACAAAATTGGATGCCTGACAACAGACTTCAGATAAATGAAGACAAAAAAAATTGATGCTAATGTATCCAAAAAAAAAAGACTAATAACAGATAATCCAAAAATCTTTTTTCACCATTACAACTGTTTTCATAATTCACCAGATAAATGTAAAAGCTGTTCAGAACTAAAGTAGCCTACACAAAAACAATTAAATATCTAAGCTTAATCATAAATGAAAAATTTGGTTGGAATAATCACATTAAAATTTTACATAAAAAGCTAAACAAACTGTCATATATATTCTATCAAATAAAAGACATACTTCCAACGCGGATTAAAATATTATAAAATGCTTTATTCTATTCGAACATAAATTACGCTGCTAATATTTGGGCCAACATCAATGACAAAAACCTACAATTGTTTAAAACCTACAATTAATCTGTGGTCAAATACCATAATGATTTACTATAGAAAGAATACAAATATTACTTCCTTAATGAGACTTTTGATGATTTGAGCATTGAACAGTTATAGAACGTTTCAATAAGTGCTGCCCAAGGATTTGGATTCCATATTTTGTTCTTGTTTTTTATTTTCTTGCTTTTAGTTTTTAGTTTTCTGTCTCCATCGTGTATTCACAATACCTCCCCTCGAACGCCTTTTGAGTCTTGCACTGGTCGTTTAGAGCCCAACAAGCTCGAAACGGCCGTCCCAGAGTATCAACACGACTCAAAAATACATTCTCATTTGAATATAATTAATCTGCAAAAGAAAATTTTAAAGTTAATTTTCTTCAAGCAGAATGTAAATGATAAAAATATAATGTTAAAAAAGAACTTCAATATAGTATACTAAATCCCAACAAAAATTTATATACAACATACTAATTAATAACTATTATAAAATCTGTGAGCACAAGAAAGAAGAAAAGCAAAAATCCTCATATAATATATACAAGAAACAAAACAAAAATATTGTCTTCTCTATCCTCTTATATACAATGACTATGGAAAGAGGCATTTTAACAATATAATTGAAAATTTATTCAACAATATAAATGAAAAATATATAAAAATCGTGTCCAGTGTGAAGAAACTATTAAAAAACTGGCTGATAAAATATTAGTTTTCTATCGTTCAATTGTTTTCATGGTTATTGTAAATCCTGTATGTAAATATCTCATTTAATTCTTTTGTTGAATTTTGTACACTTCCAATATCCTTAATATTTATTGTTACTAGTTCTTCCTGTACTCGACAAAAATAAGGTAAACATAGATAACTTTACTATACAAAATAGCAAAAAAAAAAATAATGTCGCCATAAAAGCGCACTTTAATTAAAAGAAAGTGATTTATAGTAAAATAATGAAATGTTAATAGTAGATTGATTTTACTACATCTAATCTTTCAGTTTTTTTTGATAGAAATGGATCCTATGGAGGGCTTAAAAAACCCATGTTTGGAGGGCTAGAACACTTACCCCATCATTGTCTTTTGGCACTGGTATTTTAGGGAACTTATCATATGGATTCTCGAAATTTGACAGGTCAACTTTATCTTTTTGGGTTTTTTTTTTCAAGAATTTTGAAAATTAAAAATCTTGCTGTAAAAATTAGAAATATTGGGTACTTTCTTTCTTAAATGAAACTTAATTTTGTGTTATTTAGTTATTTTTTATAGGATTACTTGCAACTGAAGCAAAGATAAAATGAACACAGTTGAATTACGAATGATAAAGTGGTTCATATTTGCCAGTAAGTTTTTTTATTTTACTTTCGTTTGAAATTTCATTTTAATTTTACTAATTACATAAAAAGAATATATTAAAAGATAAAATGAATAATATTGATATTTATTAAGAATTTCATGTTATTTGATATTTTTAAAGTACTAAGAAAATCCATTTGAAGCCAGAGGAAGGTGAAACATGAATGTTTCATCTTATTTTTTTTTTATTATGAATTTAATACTGCTTTTCTTAGTTGTGGGAGGTACTATATTACTTTCTAGATTGTTCCTGTTAGTCCTCGGTATCGAGACTTCGCTGTTTACTAGTAACTATTTCTAGCTGATGATTCCCAAAGAACCTGAAATAATTCTTATATTATAATTGGTCCAAAATTAAATGATCCAACTACAACAGTTTTAAAATAAAGTAATAGCCGAGTGATTAAGCTTTAATTGTAATATTCTTAAAATAAGTAGGCATCACTAATAAGAATAAATTCAAACAAATTTATTACAAGATTCCAGATTCATTATAATCATAAATATTACTGGTAACCCATTAAAATAGTCAAGAGCAATAATGATATAAAATTAAACAACACTTAGTAACGCATCCTATCAATCGAATGTTCGATTGGAATTTTCCAGCGTACAAGATTAACATTAATTTTAATAATTCTATCTTGACTAAACATTTGACTCTTTCAACAACTTAATTCTTCTAGTAGAAATTAAACTACGTTAACACAGAATTGATACTTTATCCATATACTTGAATAAACATAATCATCGAAACAACTTGACATTAAATTGGATAAATATTATCCCAACTATATTTTCTATAGTACACTAGATCTAGAACATCAATTACAAATCATATAATTTAAACATAAAACATTCATTTATGTTTTCAGCAATTCGAACACAGTCCTTCGAAACTAGAAATGTCAGTTAACGTTGATTCCACGTAGTATCATCCTACACATCGTTGATCGATTAAAAGGTAATGTAAATCAGTCCTACCTTATCTTGAAATGATTCACGAAGACTTGCTTTATATGTTGATGGAACACGAAAGGAAATTCCGTACATTCATTCGCCAGGTCTAAGCAACGTTTCAACCTAAGCCTAGATTAGACCACAAATTCGCTACGTACTATTTGACGGACTTTCGTTAACATCCATACGTCCTGAATAATAATTTTCGACACAGGAAATTATTGCCACGATGAAATGCCTATTTGATACCAGATTCTGAAGCAACTTCCCGAAAAACGCTTTAGGCCTCCTTAAGTCGTCTAAGCCTAAACATCCATTAACTTCGGGATAACGAAAAAGATCTAAATGAAATCGAACAATACAATTAAAATTCAATAACAAAAATATTTCGATTTAATTCCGAATGTACCTTAATTTCATCACACGATATCGTACGGAAACTCGATCCATCTTTTTCCAAAAGAATCAACCAAATACATTTCTCCGCATAAAGCAGCCATCAGTTATTAACGAATAACACTTTGAATTTTCACACTCTGAATACAAAACAATACTAGAGCGCCAACTGGTGCGTATTTCTGAAATGATAGCGCCATTACAATTATTTTCCAGCGTCGTATCAAACTTAAAAAAAAAACAATAAATCTTTTAATAATAAAACATTACATTAGTGAGGGTACGACTATTAAGAGAACTGTATAGAGAGCAAGAGGCTACAGTAAGGACTGAGTCTGGAGATACAGAGTGGTTTATCATTGGAAAGGGAGTGAGACAGGGATGCATCCTCTCACCATACTTATTCAACCTGTACAGCGAACACATTATGAGAAGAGCGGGATTAGAGGAATCAAGGGCTGGTGTGAAGATTGGAGGAATTAAGATTAACAACTTAAGATATGCAGATGATACCACCCTGTTGGCAGAAAATGAAAAAGACATAGAATTTCTTCTAGGCATTATAAAAGATGAAAGTTTAAAATTTGGACTTAGATTGAACATTAAGAAAACGAAGATCATGACAACAGGAAAAATAGGAGTGCTAAAAATCGGAGATGAGGTGATAGAGAAAGTCTCACACTTTGATTTTCTGGGATCAAGATTGGATGAGGATGGAGGATGCACAGAAGATATAGGGAAAAGAATCTTGTTGGGCCGGCGAGCAATGTCGAACCTGGAGAAAATAATGAAAGACAGAGACATCTCTAAATCTACCAAGATTAGGATTGTGAAAGCAATGGTTTTTCCCGTGATGATGTACGGTTGTGAGAGTTGGACAATGCGAAAGAGGGAAAGAAAGAAACTCGACTCCTTTGAACTCTGGTGCTGGAGAAGACTTCTGAGAGAACCATGGACTGCAAGGAAGACTAACAAATGGGTTTTAGATCAGATTCAACCAATCTATTCGTTGGAAGCATTGATTTTAAGGCAAAAACTATCTTATTTTGGCCACATTATGAGAGCGGATAATTCCATTGAAAAGATAATCATGCTTGGGAAGGTAGAGGGGAAGAGAAGAAGAGGAAGACAACGAAGAAGATGGTTGGAAGATATAAAGGAAGCTACCGGGAATTCTTTGCAACAACTAAGATATGCAGCAAATGACAGATCTGTTTGGAGAGCCTTAGTACATGAGGTCACCAGAAGTCATAGACGACTTGATGAACCTAACAACAACAAAATTAGTGAGGGAAATAAAACAAATAAAAGATTTATACATTAAAATCGCCTACGAATTGTTCTAGGACATCACTTAGCAAATACTTGGTCTTACCCATTGATGCTGAGTTTATTTATTATAAGAAAGTTAGTTAGATTCTAACTCAGAAATATTCAATACTTATGTTAAAACTAAGATTTATAGTTCAGGTCACACAAGAACACCAAAGGGATGCGACAATGACTTAAAAGCTCTGAATATCTCAGAATATATCCTTTGTGAAAATACAAGGTGAACTTGGAAGCGTTTTCAGTGTTAACCAGTGTTAACAAGTCCACTCAGATTGTTGGATTTGCCGATGATTGAAATATTTATGTGCAGAAATCCTAATTTAATATCAGGAACTTTTGAAGCTCTTGATGAAGGTAAAGAGGTTGGTCTTATTATAATATTAAATATTATAAGCCCTTCTACAAGATAAATAAGAAACTTGGATCTTTCTATTATTATTGGTCAAAATGTTGAGTGTTTTCATAATTTTATGTACCTTGGTACATGTATTAGTGATGAAACTGTGGAAATCTGCAATCCCATTCAAAAGGCAAACAAAACCTACTATGCTGTTATCTCTTTTGATAAAGTGCTGTAATATCAATTGAATGGCCCGCATTATACTCTACAAAACTTTAATAAGGAGCATCCTGATCTATGGATGAGAAATTTACAAGTTAGATCTTTTCGCAAGAATCTGCTAAAATGATGGACAAATTTGAGATGAAACGTATTTCGACCTACAAATTAAAAAGGTATTTGGAGGCCCAAATATAACTAGGAGCTCTACAATTTATTTATGGATGTGTCACTTCCCATAGTTATTTAACTAAAGAGATTACAATGGCCGGCCATATTATTCGCATGGTTCCATGTCATGTTCCTAAAATGTCCTACAAGGAAACTTTGGAAAAAGAAGACCTAACTTTATTTTTTAATTATCATTTTTATTTATTAATTGATTTAATCAACTTATATAATTTGCTAATTTCGTCTGTCTGTCTGTCCGTCTGTTTGTCTGTAACTCGACTTAATTAAGCTATTAAGATAGATCCAAGGTTTCAATGATACCATTGAATCAAGGGTACTCAAATTGGATAAAATATTAGTTCATTATGTCATTCCATGTTGTTTCCATGAACTTTTATTCTTGGGAACTGACCTCGACAACTGAAATTCTAACAAAACATACGTTCAAAACCAAATAATTTTGTTACCACTGCACCGATTTAATGAAATTTGGCAAACTTACTCAGTTTTTTACGCTGATTTTGAAACTAAAAGCCATTTTTGCCGTAGAAGCTTCGTTCAGAAGTTAGCGCAGTATTTAGATTATAGAAAGGTGAGTTTTAAGTGCCTTTCGGCGTTATGAGTCAAAAATAATAATAATTCTTTAGATAAATTAAACTTTAGATATGATTGGTATTTCGTTTTTCTTTTTGGGTGGAAAATGATCCTTTTGATTAAACTCCCAGAACCTATATTACAGGTGTACAGGTAAGAAGTGCACCTAAATAGGTCTGATAGACATTAAAAAAAAATTCAAATCAAATCATCAATCGAATCAAATATATATATAAATATATATATATATATACATATAAATTGGGAAAGTTCGTCTGTCTGTCTGTAATTCGATATAATTAAGCTATTAAGATAGATCCAACGGTTCTCAATGGTGTCATTGAATCAAAAGTACTCAAATTGGATGAAAATATTAGTTCATTGTGTCATTCCATGTTGTTTCCATGAACTTTTATTCTTGGAAACTGACCTCGACAACTGAAATTCTAACAAAACATACGTTCAAAACCAAATAATTTTGTTACCACTGCATCCATTTTACTGAAATTTGGCATACTTACTCAGTTGTTTACGCTGATTTCGAAACCATTTTTGCCGTAGAAGCTTCGTTCACAAGTTAGCACAGTAGTTAGATTACATTTACTTTATATTCGATAGTTGATAATAAAATGATTTTTCAGATTTTTTTATGCCTGTCGTCCGACTAGGCTTTGCTGCTAGTTTATACATATTTTGATAGCTTTTGTCACGTGGATTCCCAGGCATGACTTATGGGCGATTTCTCAAAATAGTATTAGCTCAGGTCGCAGTAGGACTCAATGAGGATTAATGAGAAGCCAGTCATTAGAATTGTCGTTCCTTTTTCGTATAAGGCAAACTTTTATTGGTAAAAAGCTACAATGCATTTTTACTAAAAATGATACAATTTTTTTTTATTCCTTTGTAGATATCTTGTTGATCTTATCAGTGAACAGCAATGCTCTCGTAGTGTTAAATTACAGCAAAGGAAACATATTAAACCTAGGTAGGTGGGTTATGATTTATCTTTATAGAAGGAAATAAATGTAAATCAAGGAATTGGGAGAATTCGAAGCCTACTTGTTTTGGCTTAATGGAAATGACAAAAGCGAAAAGCGTACGTTTATAGAAAAATCATTTAACTAAAGTGCAAAATAATGTTAACAAAGGAACCCTGTAATGCCCATAACTAAGCTTTCACACACTGAGTCACTATCGAAGGAATCCGGGACAACTGTTTCGTCGTTATTAGTACGCTTCACTCGGATTAACTCGATGATACGCTCCGACTGTGTGACAAATTATGCATACCATTTCTTCTCCCGGCATTGATTTTAATGGGTGCCACTGCCGGGAGTGGAAGTGATATCCATAACCTTTCGCAGAGTGTGAGCCATTCATCAACGGTAAATCCGGCTGATAATTCTAATAAGGATAAAGCATCTGTCCCGGGTTTTCCATCGATGATGGCTCAGTATGCAAAAACTTTTTGTTAAGCTCATGTTTATTTTCAATTCGAAATCCGCTGAATACCAATAGTACAAATGTGTACTTTTGAAAACATAATTAATTCTATATAAGTTTCTTTAATGCATTCTGTAAATAATTTACTCCCAGAAATCCTCAATACAACAACACTCCTTAAACTCCCACGATATTTTATTCTTCATTGCGAAGGACTTCAGAGGGTCCGGAGACTTCAGATGGTATTTCATAAGGATTACAAATAAGAAATAAAATAAAACATTTTCGTATTTAAGTTAACAACTGAAAACTATCATATTCAATAGTATTGTTATTAATAATAATAACAATTAACACATTAATAACAATGATGCTTCATAAATAACGATACTCACATTCCTTCATTAATATCTAAAAACTTATTTTTTTCATAAATTCTTTAACGTATCCAAATGATGCAATGCTCATTTTAAGAAACTTATCCTTATTAATACAATTGTTGCTATTGTCAAACATGATTCGATCATGAACTCTCGTTTTTCTTCAGAAATTTCGCATTCAATTTTGACAATTGGATCTGGGTTGTGTCCTTCTTCTTCACAATGATCTGCCCAGTCAGAAATTCGACTTTTTTTATTCCTTAAAGTTCCAACATGTTCAGCCAATCTCTCCTTTAAAGTTCTTCCAGTACTTCCAAAATAGACGCCCCCACATTTCTGCAAGTCAGACTATATACAACCCCCATTTTATTCAACATGTTCTCATTAACTTCCTTCTTCTGTTTAAACAATTTGTTTGCCTTTATAAAAAAACTTGCCCTTGGTAGATTCCTGTTTGTGGCACTTACCGAACATGGAATCAAATTTTTCACTTCTGTCCGACTAATCGCAAAATAAAATGAAATACACACGTAGTTGTACAATTTAATTCAAACATATTCGGTGTATAACAGGTCTGTGATAACTAAAGTACATTATATAGGCTTTCATGAATACATTTCTAACAAAGTGAAATCTACGCCTTTATTTCCAAACGTGGTCGGACAAGTGGGTCTTCGCTCTAACTCGTATTCAGCTTGAATAATCGCAAATAATTGTTTATTTTCGTTAATGTCCTTATTGAGATCTCCACACAACATAACAGGAGTGAACAGTTAGGCTCCATCTCAGCAATAACTTTCTGAATCCGTAGCGTACGAGTCCTCTGTGAATGAGATAACCCGGAGAGTTGGGGTGTAGGCTATGTATACCCGGCTAGAATCAATTTAAAATCATTCGCTCGTACTTTGCTGACTGTTATGTCTCCAGCTATGTCCCAAGTGTGATCGGGCGGCATAACTTTCACTGGCCGATATGTACTCTTCCACCGTCGGAAGCGACGCGCGCTTACGATTTACATAGCGCGCGCTTGTATTGGGGCCTCCCCGGACGTTGTCCAGGTCAGCCAATTCCCGTGTTTTCTTGTTTTCTCGATACCTCCGTTGTTTCTCAGCATTAGTTAAGGGCGGGTTACGATCTTGAATCGGTTTTCGAGATTTATCTTTGCACTTTATGCGCGGCATAGTGACAAACGTTAAATTCAACGAACTGCTGTTCCAAAACTTGTGGTCAGAAATTGTTCATCTGTACACCAGTAAATAGTATGTTTTATCCCCTTTTTAATGGTATTTAACTTATGTCCGTAGCACTTAGTTTTTGAGATATTCACAATTTAACACCACTCGGTAAATGAATTTCGCTAAAAAATAGCTGAACTTAGATGTCGCGCCAACGATGACGTAATCGCCGCGATTTGAAATTTCCCCTGTTATTATGATCGGGTAACTAACCGTTTCAATCGACACATGCGTAACGTACGAGAGCGCGATGAATACTAAGAAGTTCGCGTTTTCGCGGAACACGTTTTGGTAACGCTCAACTTTCATTGCATATCTCGCCATTATTTTTCGTTCGTGTAAAACATGGAATTTGATTCCATGTAAAAAAAAAAGGATACGACTTTTGTAATCATCGTAAATCGAGGTAAAACTGAATATCATTAATAGAATTTTACATGCACTGCTCATTTCACTAATAAACTGCATCTGCTTAAAACTTTTATTATGACAACTTAATTTACATAAAATAATAGGACCGGTTTCTGTCCCGAGAGGGAGCTTCTTCATGCTATGAAGTTACCCAATAAAATGACGGGAATTCATAAGAAACAGCTAACATGATAATCCAATGACAGTTCAGTACTGTGAATGACGTGAACGACAATGACGTGAACACATATGCGGATCTTCATCGCCGGCCACGCTGCGGTGGTGAAGAGCTGAATTATCAACCGCTGTGCTCGTCCTCTGACGGTAAGTTGATGAGACGCAACCAAAACCCTGTGCCAATCGCATCCCTTAGATTTGACAACAGTGAGGTCACGCTCCGGAACACTGTAAATGAACTAAAATTGGGAATAAAGCATGATTGATGACATCATTAAAATAAAAAGAAATAAAAGGATGATATTTTTTTTAAATCTTCTTGTAATTGATGAAGCCAATAGACAGATGAGTGCATATCTATTCCATTTTTTTTATTCTATTAATTTCTCACTTTTTTGTTCTTTTCTTTTTCTTCTTTTCTCGGTTTATGATGAATCCCGTACTCACGTATGGCAGGCACCGACAACATTTCGTTATATGCAATAGGTAACGAAAGAATGTAACATGATTCAAGGCACTTTCTCTGAAACTGTTGTTGACACGTTACAAGGATTGCTGACT
The DNA here is from genome assembly GCA_023159025.1 of Thereuonema tuberculata. Taxonomy (NCBI): domain Eukaryota; kingdom Metazoa; phylum Arthropoda; class Chilopoda; order Scutigeromorpha; family Scutigeridae; genus Thereuonema; species Thereuonema tuberculata. The sequence goes on along the minus strand of JAFIDM010010028.1, from coordinate 25,833,020 downwards.
TATTCACCTCGATGATATGTTTGGTCGCCAACCCATGAGTATATGTCAAGTAGTCCGTAATTTTGATCGCGATGGCCCTTGCGTGCTCTCTAGCGTGGTCTTTGTTAATGTTCAGAGATTTTCGTTTGTCGAGTACATAAGAAGCTTTTGATGGTGAAGTGAGGATGATTCGCAGTATCTTGTTAAACAATGACTAACCTGAGCAAGTTATCAACAGGCATATCAAAAGGGTCATGTGTAAATATTATAATGATTTCTGTTGTAGCTTCACATCAGCCCACCACGAAATATTTATCCATACCTTATCATCACACAATTTTTCCGGCATTAGGTAAAATATGTAGGCCGCATGGGATTACGTTGACATTCCCTGCCAGAAGGACATAAGTCGTACATAAAGACAAGGAGACCAACACCTACAGAGCAGGTTTCTGGTGTCCGCACAAAAACAACCCAACACATAAGACAAAGGACAAACAAGGGAAAAAAAAGGAAGAGAGGGGGAGAAAAAAGAGAAGGGGGGTGTAAAAAATAATGCAACTCTCAATTTTTACAAGATTCAGCAGTTGGAGGATGCGCAAAGTAGAGTTGCGTCCTTCCCATACTGGCCGTCAAAGACTCAACCAATGGTTTCAACACAGATTACAACTCCCCTAGGCATTGCTCTCACAACCCGGCAGATCAATAGGATCCAAGTAGATATTAAAAAGAATCAATGGCTTAACATGAAATTGTACATGAATAGATCGAAACCATTCCAAAAAAAAAGCTTCGGAAAATAACAATTATATCAATTTTCATACATTGCAAAAGATACCGTATGTCCCAAGTTAAAAAAAATAAAGTTGAAGAAGTCTTCGCGCTCAGCGGCAACTACTGAGCGACTGAAGAAAGCATGATAATGTAGGCCTTCCCCCTAGTAAAAATGTTGTACTTGTAATGACAGACCTTGCAATAAAAAGAGAAACGAACCAGCCAAACACAAAAAAGAAAAAAAAGGAATACCCAATTAAATACTAAAAACACTTATATTTATCAATAGGAACATAATATTTCAATAATCACCAATTCTCTAACTATTAATCACCAGTTATTAAATGAATAAAATCAAACATACGATCCCACCCAAAAAAAAAATCAAAAATAATAAAAAAAAAGAGGTTGAAAATAACCCAAAAAACCAAACCCACTCCAAGACACATTTTTTGAGCAAAGCTACAATAATGATTTAAAATCTTAAGGACACAATTGTCCGGGCAAGGGCACGATATATGTCTTCGTGGTAGAAAAATCCTGAAAATATTAGGGATGAGAAGACGCTCATGACGTAGTCGGGATCCTTGTCTTCATTCAAATCACATAATTCACACTCGGGCTCTACCCTCAAGCCAAATCTAAAAAAGATAACTTTTAAAAGACCCATGACCCGTTAAAAATTGATTTAAAACGAAGCTAGCAATGAGCAAACTTTCACCAACTTTTTCAATGAACCTAAAAAGTGGCCGTCCTTTATTGGTGTCTTCCCAATGGTTTTGCCATGCGGCTATTTGATTCTTAAGTTTAAGATTTCTTGAGTAACTTCTAGGCAAGGGACAGAGATAAGTGATGCTTTCCAAGATTGTGGCACGCTTGGCATCCCGGTCGGCATCTATAATTCCCACATGTGCCTTGACTCAATATAAATAAATATTAACAATCTTACTCAATAAATTCTGAATACAAACAAAAGCATCCCTCGCCGATTAATTCGAGTAAGAGCACTTGCCAACTGCTCTCAGAGCAGCCTGAGAGTCAGAGATAATAGCAATATTGAAATCAGGATAGCACCAAAGCTCAAGACACATGGAGAGAGCACATAAGATAGCACTGAGTTCGGCTTGGAAAACCGAAGCATCATCAGGAAGATGTTCTCTGACGATGTCAATAGTGTGATTAAAACAATCTTTAAACACGATGGCGAATCCTACCTGACCATCAACCTTGGAACCATCTGTATAAATTTTAAGTCCATTGAATCACTATTATCTTCCCAAGTTGAAAAAGTGAAAGAATCCATTTCGGTAGGATGTAACCAAAGGGAAGAAGGTACCCTTTGGCAATAGTTTAAATTAAGGATCCTCTGATTGTGTTCATAAATTTCTTTAGCCTGAATCCACATAGGAACAATGCCACAAAGGACGTAAAGAGCATCAGTAGAAACCGTCCTGTATGTGCGAGCTATAGCAATCAAAAAAGGTCTAATTAATGAATTAAGATAATTTTTATTTCTGATAAGACAGGCAGAATTACTCCAGATTTCGGTGGCATATAGAATTTTAGGCTTAATTATGACATTTACTAATAATTTTCTTATTTTTGAAGACAGGAAGAAAATTCCTGGGGCAATCGAAATGAGTTTATAAACGTTCACTGCTACCTTTTTCCTTAAGTAATCGAAATGGTTTGTCCAAGTGAAGTTATAATTTAAAACCAACCCAAGATAAAGCACTGTAGGTTTAAATACTATTTTATTATTATTTAATTTGAAAATTGGTTTTTTGATGTTCTTCTTATTGGAAAAAAGAATAGCAGCAGTCTTATTACTATTAATAGTTAGTTTATTGTCAATAGCCCAAGTCGTGAGAACAGGCCTAAAAGAGTCCCATATAATTTCAATTCTTCTGATAGATGGGGCCGCCACCAAAACAATAGTGTCATCGGCATAGGCTTTTACATCCAAGGCACCCTCCAGATCAATCACATTTGCCCAGTTACGAAAACGATCAAAAAGATCTTCCATTACTTATAGCGACAGGATAGGACCCAGATTACTACCTTTAAAACCTTTTAAAACCTTTAAAAATCGAAGACGTGGAAATACTTAAAGTAACTGATCTATCCTTGAGAAAAGATAAAATTAAGTAAGAAAGATTTTTAGGGTAATTGATGTTCCTCAAAATGTTCATCACAGTCGGGTGCCAGGCATTGATAAAAGCATTTGATATATCGATAGAAACCGCATCCACGTGACGCCCCAAATGTCTATGAGTCTGAAGGAAGGAACGAACAGAGTCGATAGCTGTGACTGTACTGCGGCCTCTACGAAATCCAAATTGCTTATCTGACAAAAAATTACATTTTTCTAAATAATAATACGACCTATTATTGATTAATTTATCAAGAACCTTACCGATGACAGGCAGAATACAAATTTGTCTACAGCGACCATCTTCCTTAGGAAGAAGGACTACCCTGGCCTGCTTCCACACCTTGGGGAAAATACCATCTCTTAAACATTTATTAATAAGAAAAACCCATGTATTGCCGAAGGCCTGAAGAAAACAAAAAACAGTACAAAAAAGACAGTACAAAAGACAGTACAAAAAATCGTACGGATCAGCGCAAGAGACGGTAAAACGCACAGGAAAGGTGTGGTTTACTCCATTAAAGGCAGGGATCACTCCTGCATATATATTGGTGAGACCCAAAGAAGGGCCGAGGACCAGACTAGAGAGCACACAAGGGCCATCGCGATCAAAATTACGGACTACTTGACATATACTCATGGGTTGGTGACCAAACATATCATCAAGGTCAATAAGCCAGCAATCCTTGCAACTGCCAACAACTTTTTCAGAGAAAGTGCCTTGAATCATGTTACATTCTTTCGTTACCTATTGCATATAACGAAAAGTTGTCGGTGCCTGCCATACGTGAGTACGGGATTCATCATAAACCGAGAAAAGAAGAAAAAGAAAAGAACAAAAAAGTGAGAAATTAATAGAATAAAAAAAATGGAATAGATATGCACTCATCTGTCTATTGGCTTCATCAATTACAAGAAGATTTAAAAAAAATATCATCCTTTTATTTCTTTTTATTTTAATGATGTCATCAATCATGCTTTATTCCCAATTTTAGTTCATTTACAGTGTTCCGGAGCGTGACCTCACTGTTGTCAAATCTAAGGTATGCGATTGGCACAGGGTTTTGGTTGCGTCTCATCAACTTACCGTCAGAGGGCGAGCACAGCGGTTGATAATTCAGCTCTTCACCACCGCAGCGTGGCCGGCGATGAAGATCCGCATATGTGTTCTCGTCACGTCGTGCACACAGTACTGAACTGTCATTGGATTAACATGTTAGCTGTTTCTTATGAATTCCCGGCGTTTTATTGGGTAACTTCATAGTATGAAGAAGCTCCCTCTCGGGACAGAAACCGATCCTATTATTTTTTATAAATTAAGTTGTCATAATAAAAGTTTTAAGCAGATGCATGAGCTTTACCAGTTTATTAGTAAATTGAATATCAATTTGTAACTTTTTATCTACAAATCATTAAGGCCATTAGTTCTCAAACTTGCTAAGTCGTGCGTATCATAACATATCGATATCCATACACTGTACTATAAATAAGGGTTTTTGCTTTTTTTTTTTTGAAGAAGGCCATGGTTTTACACGAAGTTTTGCGCTGTTCCTATATCAGTGCTTTGGATAATTATAGGCCTTCTTCTCCGAGAGTTACTGTGTTTTTACAATGTAAATCATCTGCTCCAAATCATTGATGAAATAACAGCGCATGTAATTCATGTAATTCTAAAACATCTCCTGACGAAGGCTCAAGGAACCGAATCGAAATATCAACTTAATTTCCCCTGCAATAGAAAATAATCCATCATAAAAGATTATGGTATTTGTACAACCAACTAACTTATATACTTGAAATCTTTTTCCTAATGAGTTCTAGTCGAGAAAGCTCCAGAAAGAGACAAAAATCCCAGGCAAAAACATTAGAAAATCTAAAGAGTTGACTTCGATCCTATTTCTATTAATATTTCATTGTCTTAAGCAATGAATGCTAATCAGTTTACCTAATCCATTAGTTAGCGCCTGTTATAATTAGAATTAATCCTGTTCCGACAGCATACATAAATACATTTATTTCATTTATTTTTTCAGAAATAGAAAATGTGTATTATTTGTATTGGACAGCTATAATTTGAATACAACTAATGGGTAGGCCTGCTTTTTTGTTGTTTTTGCGAAAAAAAAACCGAAAAAATAATGAGAAAAACTAATCAATATCATTTTAAGGAAAGTAGATTTTAAGTTCTTTCGCACTTGTTATTGGATCATCTACAGGAAAAAAAAATACTTATCAACATAGATCCCCAATTTACTTACCGTCCCACATATAAGCGTTTGTAGCGAATACTTGAGGCTCTCTGCAGGTTTTTTAAACATATGTAATACTCTTATTATCCCATCAAGTCCTATTTACTTAAAATTTATTTAACAGACTTTCTATCGATTTTTTTTATTGCAGATAATGTTTTGAGGAAATCCCATTGCCCTCCAGGCTTCGAACAACTGAGGACAGGGTGTTACTACTTCAGTCTTGTTGTAACTACTTGGCGCAAAGCAAGACTCATCTGTCGGACATTGAAAGCGGATTTGGCAGCCATTGAAACTAAGGAAGAATTCCAAGCATTACAGGAATTCGCCAAAAATAAAAGTAAGTTTAAAAATATACGAATAAGAACATATTTTAGATTCAACATAATTTTTGTTGACTATTAAACTTATACAGTGTACTAAAGGAATAGTTAAAATTGTTTACTGTAGCATATAATGAAACAGCAGACTAATTCATTTGCAGAATGGATTTAATGAAATAATTTGAAATAATTTAAAGATGTTTAAAGTTGTTTGAACACAACGAAAGAAAAATAAGGGAAATAATTCGTGCAAAAGCCAATTTTGGCACAGGTATAGGGGAAGGTGTCCTGAACAACATACTAAAAGTACTGATGGTGGGGATGGAGCTAAGGGGGGGGGGGGGTTTAATGGTCCCTTTTTTCACATTTTCGTGAATAACTAGAAAACTGCTGCCTTTAGCAAAACAATGTCCATACACTAAATTAATCTACATAAAATTCTCTACACAAAAGATCCTATATACTTTTTCGCTGGGATGTTTACTTAAGGAGATATGGAGGGAGGAAAATGGACAATTTGGAAAACAAAAAATATTTGTTTTGTTGTTAAAAATGGCACTATATTCCTCAATATGAAATTCACATTAATTGTCGAAGCCCTAATTATCTTCGAAATCGAAACTATCGTCATCGTCCACGGTGTCTTCGATGGGGGCTCCGTTAGTGCACGAGCCGAAGCATACGCCGCAGACATTGGAGCAGGCAATACCTGCTTTCCGGCACCCGCAGCGCACCTGACACCCATTCGTGCATCGGCAAAATATGGTGTTGAATGGAGTCAGGTGCCACAGGATCGTTGGTTGTCACCGGCTGTAGGATGCCATTGTCTCCCCTGGCCCAACCCCATTGGGTGGGTTGTAGGGGGTTGCCGAGCCATTGTTGTAGCTGTAAGAAATTAGTAAGACCAACATAAGTATTTAGCTCAAATAGATATTTGTAATGAAAACAAAACAGTATTTGACAACGATATGTAAATAGATATACCTGTAGGTACACTCTGAACCAATGCTGTTTCGAAGCTCCTCTGGTAAGAGGAAGAGTGGCCATATCAGATTTCGACTTCCTCGATGCTCTCAAAAAAGCCGAGTACCGGAGTTTGTTGAGGTTTTGTTCTGGGCTGGCGCTTGGTAAATCGCCAGAAACAGCTTCTCGCCAGCCTGCGCAATACCCTCAAGTAATGTTGAGAGATTAGTGAAAATGTCTAAGATTTATTGTGTCAGGTCAGATTTAGCTGTGAACAGCCTAGCAATTCCCACTTTGCTCTTCCCATGGATCGCTGAGGTGGTGTCGCATCCGGAGAAGCAGTGGAGGAGGAGGATCGTCTTGGCGAATGGGAGCTGTTGTGGCACCGAAAACAATTTGGTCTCCACCTTCCCACAGCCTGGATTCAAAAAGAACACGTTGGTAGATGGTGGAGCCAATCCTATGAGGAGAACTATCAAGTCCACATCCTCCCCAACTATTGCAACAGTTGGATGTACAGTAGCTTTATCCAATGTTGTTGTTGTCGTGTCGCCGGATCCATCTTCGGATCACTGGTCATAGACACTCTATGATGGGGATAATATTGCCTTATTTTCGTTGGGATATAATTATCCTGGAGGCACCCTAAGGTGACAATCGGACTTCTGCCTCCTATGAAGAGAAACAACAACAGAAGAAGAAAGAGGACAACACAGAAGAAAGGAAAGTGAAACACCCATGCCACTGCCGGGATTCGAACCCAGGAACTGGCGCATTGGACGCCACGGCTGGCCGCCGCCGAGACCGCACGACCGCGCCAGCACGGCGCTTTATCCAATCCACACCTCTAGTGCTATCAGCATCATGCATCAGCAGCTGCAACAGTTGTTTCAATCCCTGCTGCTGTCATTTTCTCGGTGAGGAAGTGGATCAGTCTTGTTTTGTTCCTTTCATTGGCGAAAAACTTGCTCCTGTTGAACTGTGATGGTCGTGCCTTCATTACAAATAATGTCAACCGAAGTTTTTGTCAGCCCACTTTGCTTCTGCTCTGCTCGTTGTGCTGTTGACATCACTGTAACCATCAAAAACCACCGTACAAAGTTGACCGTAATGTTTCTGTATGTAGGCATTGTACTGATGGCAAATTGAAGAAATGTTAGAGGACGGTTTCCACTTCATGAATTGAAGAAGGCAACCACCATCTACCACATTGGTGCTTTGGGTGAGATCGAGAGTTACGTTGTTCTGTACTGGCAAAACATCGTAGAGGGATGACTTCTTTCCTTTTCGAATTCCTACCTGGAGGAACAGAGCCAGAGGGAATGGAGTTAATTCATGGATCAAAAGCTCTGCCACATCTACTTCGCTCTTTTTTTGCTATGACAGTTCTTTGGAAAATTATCAGAGGGTTAACAGTAACTGCCTCACCATTGATTTTAACGATGATGATAGCTTGAATTTCGAAGATAATTAGGAATTCGACAATTGATGTGGATTTCATTTTTAGGACTATACGTGCCATTTTTAACAAAAACATAAATTTTTTACAAATTGTCCATTTT
>JAFIDM010010028.1:25762150-25812664 GCA_023159025.1 Thereuonema tuberculata | reverse complement strand
CTTGTAAAGCCGTTAATGATGTTTGTCAAGTTAGCTTAGTCAAGGACAAAAAAACAAAGAACTTTAATCTGAGGCAAAGAGAAAAATAATCTTTCCAAGGCACAAGCAGCCTACTTTAATGAAATCAAGCATTCCAAGTATAAGTTATGGCATGCGAGGCTTGGACATATTTCAAAAGAGAAAATGAAAGTCATTTTAGACCAAAAGTTGTTTCGAGGAATAGAGCAAGTAAAAATTCCAAAAGAAGACTGATAGTTTTTGCGAAAGTTGCAAAAATGGAAAAATGACGAATATTCATCACATGTGGATGAAAGCCATCAGAGGAAAGGGAATTTTGGAATACATCTATTCTGATGTATGTGGTCCGATAGACATTAATAATGACTCTCAAATGAAATATATCCTTTGCATAATAGATGATTTCAGTAGGAGGAGCTTTGTATATTTACTTAAGAGGAAGGACCAAGTGCCAGAATATACGAAGCAGTTCATAACTTACATAGAGCGCCAAAGTAAGGCGAAAGTGATAAACCTGCTCACGGATCAAGGGAAGGAGTTTGAGAATAAGGAACTCAACAATTTCCTAAGAGAGAGAGGAATTGTACATAAGATGACATCTGCATACTCTCCACAGCAAAATGGCATTGCAGAGAGGTTTAATCGTAAGTTGATGGAAACGGCACGAACCATGTTGATTGCTTCTGACCTTCCGCCAAGATTCTGGACTTATGCAGTAGAATGTTCAAATTATGTTCTTAATCGAACACCTCATCTGAAGTTAAAGAATATTACTCCAATGGAAAAATGGTTAAAGAACGGAGGAGCACCAAGTGTAAGACATCTGAAAACGTTCGGAAGTTTGTGCTACCTGAAGAAACCGAAAAATGCTGTAAGGAGTAAAGTCGACTCTCGAACAAGCAATGGAATTTTTCTTGGATATTCTCCACGCACAAGAGGTTACAAGATATGGAATCTTGACACCAACAAAGTAGAGGAAACGAGAAACGTGTATGTAAATGAGAATCGAAGAGCAAGCGATCTAATAAACAAGCAATAGACTGATCATGAAGAAATGAAGAAAAAACTATCGTTTGATTCATCAAGTAAATCCTCTTCATCAGACGAAGAAGACGAAAGGAATGCGAATATCCCGTCTACGAGAAGCTGTGAAGCAGACTCGAGTGAAGACGAAGAAGGATTTACTGATGAAGATAGGACTCATGACGCTGAAGAAAGAACGTCTAGCTCAAGTGATGCTGATTCCAGCAATAATGACACAGAAGATCCCGTGGTCGACAAGGATTACATACAACTAAGAAGCAGGAGAGTTACTCGTACACAATGTGTGAAGATACATGGAGATGTTGAAGTCCAAGAGCCAAAAGATTATGAGGAAGCATTGAACAGCCCAGAAAGCCAAAAGTGGCGTGAAGCAATTCAAGCAGAGCTAAAGAGCTTAGAGGATCATCATACGTGGGAAGAATCGGAGGTCCCTGATTACGTGACACCCATAAGCACAAAGTGCAAGAAGAAGTGTGATGGCACGATGGATAAATTCAAGGCCCGTTTAGTAGTGAACGGATACATGCAAAAGCAAGGTGTGAATTACGAAAAGACGTATGCACCGACGCCAAGTACTGAAGTAATAAGACTAATGCTGACCTTGTCGTTCAAGAGAAAGTACCAGATACATCAATGTGATGTGCGAAGCGCCTATCTCAATGGAGATGTAGATAGCGACATATATCTGGAAATACCACAAGGTGTAAAAGTCAAAAGTAAAGACTGCAATAGTCTGAAGCTGTTGCGTTCTTTGTACGGTTTGAAGCAAGCCGGGAGAAACTGGTTTGAAACCATGAGAACGAAGCTGGTAGAAAAAGGATTCAAGACCTTGAAGAGTGATCCATGCATATTCAGATACCCAAAGGACGGTGTAATGAACTATTTGATCATCTACGTGGATGACATGATCATCATAGGCAAACGAACTCAGCATATTCAGGAAATAAAGGAAATCCGGAATAAGATGTTTTCCATTAAGGACCTAGGTGAGATTCATGAATTCCTAGGAATGGAGATAAAGTATCAACGAAGCAAAGGCTCCATGACTATATCACAAGAACACTTCATTAAGGATCTGTTGAAGAAACAAGGAATGGAAGAGTGCAAGACAGTATCAACCCCATTCTGTCCAGAGGGAAGAGATGAAAAAACAGATGAAGACGCTCAACTGTTAAGTAAAGACGAACACCTCAAATACAGAAGTCTGATAGGAAGTCTATCATACATCTGCTGTTCAACGAGACCAGATATCGCGTACTCGGTGAATAGATGTGCAGTAAAATGCAATTCACCATGTGCCAGTGATATGCGTAAAGCAAAACGCATCCTTCGATATCTAAAAGGGACTGTGTCAAAGATGTTGACTCTCTCCAACGAAGATGACACTGTAATGGCTTACAGTGATGCAAGTTTCGCAGATCGAGCAAAAGGACATTCAACTTCAGGTTACGTAATTTATGTGGGAAAGTCCGCAGTAACCTGGAAGGCTCACAAAGCCTAGTTGCTCATTCAACACAAGAAAGCGAATTGGTTGCAGCATGCGAAAGCGCTACAGCAATCGTAAGCTTGAAGGGCTTCTTAGATGAACTAAAAGTATTAGAAGAAGCTACCTCACCAATCGTACTATACTGTGACAAACAAGCGACTTTGAAGTTAATTGGCGACAAGTACAATCAAACTAAAAGCCGCCACATAGACTTAAAGTACCACATAGTGAAGGATTATGGGGACCAGAAGATCATCGCAGTAAAATACATCCCAAGTGAAGACAACACGGCAGACATTTTCACCAAGACCCTAAGTGCAGTGAAACATCAAAAGTGTGTTAAAGAACTGGGATTAAAATAGATACATTTTAATTCCAAGGGGGGAAAAGTGAAAAATTTTAAAAATTTCTAAGTGTTGTGCAATTTTAAAGTACTTATTATGGGTTTGTAATAGTGCTACGATTAGTGACCGTTTGTGTTGATGTGAAAACAGTGTTAATATGATGTGATATGGTGTTAATATTCAGTGCTTCGTGAAACTAAAGTTTAAGTACCACCAAGTGTCATTTGAAGGGGGGGATTGTGATGAAATAATTTAAAAGTGATATATTATTTTAAATCCCTGATTTCATGTGTGACAAATGACACAAGATTGGTGGCAGCTGCAAAGAACACAAGCCAACAATTGAAGGCACGAGGCAACAATGCTCGCGCACATAAGGTGATTCAATTGTTGGGACAGAGCTGTGTCAGTTCCTTAGTAACCAGCGGCGGAGCAAAATGTGCTTCATGATATGGAAAGTTAAGAACGATTAAACTCCAAATAAGAACTCTGTATGTAAGTATGAAAGTGTACTTAACATTACAAATAAATTTCTCACAATAACTAATGGTTTTCTACACCTTGTACGAATGAACTTATCCTTATATACTTTATAAAGATATCGAGTAATAGTTAATTATGGTTTTTCAATTAATCACAACCTTATGTGAATAATTATTTTTCAACAAAAAGTATTTCCTAACACACTAACAAAGTCCGTTGCACTTTGTTCGTATCTTTGTCAGAGTCGTGCCCTCCAAAATGAAACTAATAAAAGGTTTCAATTACTTACAGTTTTTCCGTCTCAGCTTGGCCTTTCACCTTGGCGAGTTTGCTGTGATGACGAAAACACATAGGGCTTCTAACTGTCAGGTCTCGTTGCACAATTAACGCTTATAATTAATGCACATTTCACTTTTGAACTTCCAAATATGGCTCACAATTTCCACTTGTCTAATTCTTGGTTCACAGACACCGTTGTGGAAAGGTTCATCTGCTTCGTATCCAATGACTTCCGTTCTTAATTGAATTCTTCTTAATTCCCATTCGAAGCAGTTCTGGATAATATAGTTACTCGTAGCAATTTAATTTCTTCGGTATGACACTGTTGCTTATATAGTTGTACTTATATAGTTGACTAACCTTGCATTCCCGCTGCATATAACTTGAACGCTTCGTACTTGACTTTTAGAGCAAATAACGTTGCCTTCCAATTGCAGAACTATCTTGAATGCAGATATCGTATCCAGAGCCTTTACAGTTGATTAATTGTAGAATTACTGCATACATTTCTGGAAAATTCCATACTCATGGAATTGTCAACTTCTCGCATCGTTCGAACATTGACTATCGAAATGCTCCACTAAACAAAAATTGTCACTCGGTTTTATGACGTCTCATATCGCAACGTAGTCACATAATTTACATATTTAAATTTGGACTTCCCACATTCTCTTCGAGGGACAGAATGATAATAAATAAATAATCTTGAAGAGAAAAAAAAATCTTTTCAAGCAATTTTAAACTTGTTTTATTTTTTTCCCCTTTTTTATTCTTACTAATTAAATTATCTTAATTTATATAATTTAATATCCTAGCATGTTCCAACTCTTCATTGTGGCATCCACGAATGCCGTGATCTTGGGGTGTACTTTGTAGAGTTGAAGTGTGTGTAAAAGCCAGGAATGGGGGACTGAGTCAAATGCCTTCTTGTAGTCGATGTACGCGATGTGTAAGTTCCTATTCTTCGCGCGCGCCTGCCGCAGGATTACAGAGTCAATAAGGAGTTGCTCCTTACAACCCTGGAAATTCCTACGACAGCCATTCTGCTGTTCGGAAAGAATATTATGTGTCTCGATGTGTGTGTAAATTTTGTCTGCAAGGCAGGAGGTCAGGAGTTTATAAAGTGTGGGGAGGCAAGTGATTGGACGATAGTTTGCATGGTGTGCTGTGTCAGTGTTCTTGCTCTGTAGGTAAGTGACACCCTGTGTGAGGAAAAGAGGCATATGTTCTGGGTGTTGGATTATGTCAGTGAGTGCAATAGCTAGCTTCCCATGCAGGGACGTGAACCTCTTGATCCAGAAGTTCCGAACGCCGTCTGCACCAGGAGCCTTCCAGTTGTGTGCATGTTTTAGTGCTGTCTGTATGTCTGCGAGAGTAATCTCATGGAAGGGCATGAAGGGTAAGTGTTCAGCGAGTTGTTGTTCCTCTATGATCCACGGTGCTTTGTCGTTGTGGGGGATGGGGTTGGACCACAGAGACGACCAGTATTCATGTAATGCCTCGCTGGTGTGTTTGTGTTGGGTGCAGTGGAGGGAGATGAAAGGGATCTGTAGAATTTTTTCTCATTGTATTGGAAAGTATTGTTCTGTTGTTTGCGTAGAGTGCACTGTTTGTATCTTTGTAATCTTTTTGCAAGTGCACTGAGTTTTTTTTTTAGTGTGTCGAGATGTTCCTGAACCTGGTTACGATGGTTTGAGTGTAAAGGGCGAGTGTTTATGTGCTTGAATATCTTCCTGACCTGGGACATAAGTTTCTTTGTTTTGTTTCCTGCACAGTATTGTGTGAGCTTGGCTATGTCTCCTCTAAGGTCGCTGATGCGGCCTTCAAGGCGACGTCTCTAAGGGGGGATGTATTCTTGTGACCGTGCAGTGGTAGGTATGTGGTGTTATTTGATTCCTAGTGCCCGAATGGTTCCCTGTGCCGCGCAGTAGAGTGTTGTATGTATGTCTTCTAATGTTTGGATATTGTCAAGGTGTTGTGGGATAGTGTGTGTGTTGAGATGGTATATGATTTTGGCGAGTTGTTTTGATGTGTGTACTTTGGGGAGTGGAGGTCTGAGTGTGGGGTCTGTGCCTGTATATTGTGCTAGTGCGGTTATTATTATTATTATTATTATTATTATTATTTTTATTATTAATCGTCGTTTTTGTTGTTTTAGCAATCACTTTTAAAAACGACTAATTTCTATAAGTAATAAAATGTACATACAAACTTTATTATTTATAGAAATTAAAAGTAATTAAAATTAGATTCATTTACTTTTGAGTTGATTTTGTATTAGAGATCGATGAGATTGATTTTTTTTTCAAACTAAATAAAACAAATGAAGAATTAAAACTCTTCCTTAAGAAACTGTTTCTGTCTAATTATATTTAATCGATTTGTTTTATGTGAAATAATAGAACAGTATGTAATAACTGTAAGATCCTCTTTGTAATATTTTGAGATTTTACCGTATTGCATTTATAAATCTATAGCTATTACTTTATTACAGTTGGATCAGGAACTTCATTTAATTTCTGGTTGAGTGGTTCGGATGAATTAGTAGAAGGTCAGTGGCTATGGACAAGCACTGGAAGACCTATTGGACAAACAAAAGAGTATTTCAAAAGAATGTCAAATGATAAGGTTTTTAATTACTTAGTTTTATGGGACGGTGATATGAGTGATTATAGTGGAAATGATAATCGTCCATTTATCTGTGAATTTTAAAGTATAATTTTCCCATTTTTTTATGACTTTTTTTATTCAATGAAAGGAAAATGATACAATCAGCATCTGAAGGAATATTTCCGTCAATTCTAGTTTAGTTCATTTCAGTTTATAATTTTCTTATGAATTCCAATTCTAAAATAATATAAGTTATGGTAATTTTTTATGTATTGAGTATTTGTATATTTTTTTGTAAAGGTTTCTTTACCGAAAAAAAAAGCATTAAGATTATTTGGGTCAAGAGCAAATAAGGTTATTATTGGAAAGGAAAAGTTAGGACATGAATTAATAAGAAGTTCATGAAATAATTCAAACAAATTCAAAATAAAAATGCCAAAAACAGAAAAGAAAACATATGAATATGTAACAATATTACAAACGAGAAAAACAGCAACAATAATTTGAAAGGAAAATAAAATAATTGAAATTGAAATCATCTTATTAATAGGCAAAAATTGTCCGTCCGGATGTTTCTGTTTCTAGGTATGTTTGTAATCAATGTGTGCTTTAATTCCCTTATTATTAAAAATGATTGTTGGGAATTGGTTGCGATTGTTGTGATTTTTGTAGAGCTGGATTATACATGTGATTGCTGCGCATGCAACAGACTCAATTGTTGGGCGTGGTGTGATTGTTGCTAATGAAGCGATGGTTGTGATTGTTGATAATGAAGCTGTATAATATAGGCAAAAAACCGATGTTTGTCATCAATCAAAGTGGAGAGAGTCGGAGAGAGAATATTGTATTAAGTTTAGTCGTCCAGTGGCTAGCTTTCCTGACTGCGATTACGAAGGTCCTCGGTTCAAATCCAACGCAAGGCGAAAAAAAAAGAAAGAAAAAGTAATTACAAATGCACTAACTAATGTCTTTTTGAAAAGAAAAATTAGTTGATTTAATGTTAGTGCATTGTTCAATACTTACTTAAACTTGTATACAAAACAAAATAATCTTTCATTATTTTAAATCAATCAAAAAATTGTAATTCAAAAACAAGTAAAAACAGGATACTTAAGTATAAACAAATCTCCTTATAAAAACTGAGCTTAGAACATCTTTTTCTATCTTGTGTTTTTGAAAATTTTTACAGTATTTCAAAAAGATAGAATTTGTTTTACTTCCGTGAATATTTCACGGGTTGCAACTAGTCAATATTAATAGCGAGAGTGTTTGTTTGTTTGAATAATGCATGAACAACGAAAACCCGGATCCGCAGTAAGAGGGGGGGACTCGAAATTTAAAATGAGTGTTCTTTGTCAAAATGTAAAATGTACGTACGTATTCGACGAATGTTCGATATTCGGATCCTAAGGGCTGTGAACGGGGGGTGGGCGGACTTTCCTCCAGGGTACACATATCTCCGATACAGCTTGAGTTGCAAACATGAGTGTTCTTTGACAAAATCTAAAATATATGTATTCGACGAATTTTCGATATTTGGATCCTAAGGAGTGTGTAAACGGGTGGGTAAACATGTTTTAAGTGTTTTTGTATCTCCATAACCGCTTGAGTTGCAAACATGAAATTTCACATTAGTGTTGTTTGGGAAAATCTAAAGTATACATATTCGACGGATTTCAGATATTCTTGTAAATGGAGGCGGGGGGTGGGGACTTTCCAGCAGAGCAAGCGTATCTCCGAAACTGCTTGAGTTGCAAACACGAAATTTGACATGAGTTCTTATTTCTAAGTTTCAGCTTTGAATTCTAAGTTTGCTTGATGTAATTTGCTTTTTATTAAGAAATAAAAGTTTTTTTTTACGTTACGGTACGTATGCAAGGCTTCTGGAGCGAAGCGACGGTAGTAGATCTAGTATAACATAATTTGTAACTATCACATGCCTTTTTTACCAATTGGAAATGTTTCAAAGTGATCACACAATTACAATTTCTTTGTCATCCACATCAGTACAACTCTTTATTGTAACCCTCGCGAAGTACTGATTATTTTTTCTAGTAATCTATACAATAAGCGTGAGTGTTTGTTTGTTTTGAAACATCTTCGCCATTTCTCAATGATCTTTTCCTAATTTGGCACAGATGTTCAAATATATCTCAGAATAATGCAAGAACAACGAAAACCAGGATCCGTGTGAACGAGGGGGCAAATATTCTTGAAACATTCGGTGCAAACGTTCGATGGAAATAGAGGGGAGGGAGGGAAACAAAGGTTTTCCTGCAGGGTAGGCGTATCTCCGAAACTGAGTTGCAAACATGAAATTTGACATGAGTCTTTTAATTCGAAGTTTTTAGTTTACTTAATGTAATTTGTTTTCTTAAAGAAATAAATCGGTTTTTTACGTTACATATACAAGGCTTCCGGATCGAAGCGACGGTAGCAGGTGTACAACATAATTTGTAACTATATTTTTTTTTTTTACCAACTGGAAGAGTTTCAAAGTTTCACACAATTAAAATTTCTGCGTTATCCACATCAGGACAACTCTAATGTTTGAAGCACGGTATTTTTGCTAGTTACAATAATATAATTGCTAACTAAAATTTAATACAACTTTGTGTCTTATTTAAATAAAGAATTGAGTTTAATTGATATTATCAATTGTAAAACCTGTTGATACAATTGATAAATAAAAATCAAACCTGTTGATTTCTGTTGATACATTCTAAAATCCGAATAAATAGAGCTTCTATAATTTTCCTCTTTTCATCATTAGATTCAAAATAAAGAATTTGAACTTTCTTTACAGGACAAAATGATAAACAATGTTCCAACCAGTTCAGATCTAACAATAATTCCTTCTAATTCGAGGACTGAATTAGTAGAACATTGCTTAACATTTTGTCATGATCCTGTAAAGGAAGTTCAAATTCTTTATTTTGAATCTGATGATAAAAAGAGGAAAATTATTGAATCTCTATGTATTCGGATTTTGGAGTGCATCAATAAAAATCAAGGTTTTACAATAATATATATATTTGGCAAGAAAGACAATTCGTCATTTAAATAATTCACAACGCTGTAGTAAGTTTTAGTATATGGTTCTATAATTGTTAATATTTCAATTGTTATTTTATTTTCCTTTCAAATAAGCAATCATCGGGCAAGTGATTGTTCAAAACTTTCCATATTTTTAACATTAATTGTGTTATCTAACTATTGAATGATTATTAAAGGTTTATGAATACATAACATTAATAACAGAGGAAGATGCGAGCACAAAGTTAAGACTTCAATAAAAAATAATTTTAAAGACATTTTTCATCTCATCTTCCATTCTTTCTTTCATTCAATGATTTTTCTCACACCTTAATCATTTGTTTTCTTAACATTACATTAGAATTGGTTAAAAGTCGGATTAAAATTTAATCTATTTAATAAAGAGTGTTAACCAAATAATTATTATTAGGAAAAGATGATAAAGAAATTGCATGGATTTCTTTTGATATATTATTAAATTATTTATCAAAATGTCAATAAGAAATGATAATCTGCTTTTATTTTGTGTAAAGCTACGCGAACACGAAGTTGGGCTTTTGCTGCCCAACTCTGTGAAAAAGTTGCCCGCAGGAAAGTTGCAAACGACAGTTATGGGCGAAAACGATGCAGCTTGGTGGGCGCCGCCATGCGAACAACACACGAAGCACAGGACGAATTTCAATGACGTCATTTGACAATACGTCATGGAAATTGCGGTGCAGGCCTGCAACACAGGAACGGCAATTAACGCCAACAAAACAGAAATATTGCAATACTATTATTAGCTGATCTGTATTCGCAGGAGAAGGCAATAATGCGAAACAGGAAAAACAATGATCAACAGCCGCTATTATTACAGTGGGAATTGCCAATAATGACGTCCCGTGGCTTTCTTCAGAAATTGGCAAACTGGCAGCAAATGTTGTTTTGTTTGTTGCAGTGTAAAATTGCAAATACCGAGGTTTATCAAATGCTCTGTAAAATTCTATTGCATGAAATTAATGCATTTACATATAAACTTTATTTCTGCGTGAAGGAATTTCGGAAATATCTGGTATTCTGTCTATAATCGCTGTCCGTCAATTTGAAGCGATGGCTGTTTGGGCGCCATGTTTTCCCATGGGCGTGACATCATGCGTGACGCGTTCCAACACTGTGCTATGATTGGGTGCTGCCCAGGCAGCTTTTGGAGTTGCCTCCTCTGGCCCTGGCAGCTTTTGCTGCCGGCAACTCCGGTGGCAACTGTGCTCAGGCAGCTTAAAAAGTGCTCAAGCAAAAAAAGCTGCTTCATGTTCGCGTACCTTAAAGATTGTTGTGATAAATATATTTGCTTAATCTGTTTATAATGTAATTTGAATATCGAATAAATAAAAACCTTTCATTTAAAATGAAATAGCTGAAAGAAATGTATGTTTCTTACTTAATTAAAATATAATAAAAATATTAAGAATGACTCAATTACTGTAGTTACAATTAATTTAAGATGTAGATTTCAAATACTTTTGCCGTTGAAGAGCAGGATTAATTAAGTTAAAAATAAAAAGTTAGGAAATTCCATTTTATACTCTTCGGAGTTTGAAGATATAACCACAACATTGCATGGCCATCGGATTTAAGTCTGACTTTTCCCCCGGGATTCAGGGAAGAAAAATACCCAGTCCCTATTTTACAGAGGGCTGGGTAAACCCAGGAACCTGTACGAAGAAGAAACACATAGGGAAATATATTCTGCCCCCGCCGGGAACTTACCTCGGCTTCGCCACCCGCAGATTAGAACATACATTGCTGAACTACCAGGCCCAAAAATTACAAAGACCAGAAATTTCTTCAATGGAAGCAAATACACAATTTTATGTGCTACACTAAATATTGTTGTTGTTTTTTATCGTCTTTCTGTTTTTGTTTTTCTTAACAAAAAGTTCATTTTTACTGTTTTTGAAAATTGATACCAAGAAAGAATCACACTATTCAAATGAAATTTATATCACAGATTACTCATGTTACAATAGATAACTGCTTATATTTGCAGAACTATACAATACTTTATCGCTTCTAAATTAAGAATCATGTGAAGCCATCTTGACCTGCAATGACAGATTTCATGAGAGTGGCATCGAATGAAAATTTTGATATCGTTCTAGGGAATAGGCTACAGGCTTCTGTGAGAGTCTAGAGTTCATTTGTGATGGATGGCGGAGGTGATTGACGAGCCAGTTACTGTCATAATCCAGACATGTTCGATCGAGGATATATCAGGGGGGCTAGGAGACCAGTGAAGAAGCCATATCTGCCGTGCGTGGTCTTGGACATTCTGGACCACTTGTGGTCGATCATTATCGCCAGGACAACTCTGCAAGAAGATGTGCCACCTCTGTCTTTACAGTATCGCTAATGTATCGTTGAGGGTTCCCTCAATTCGTATCATGCGAGATAGTTTCACACAAGAAACACTCTTTCGATACATTGTCGACTTCCATTAATTGTAACCTCTCAATTGAGCTACCTAATTATATCCAAGACATGATCTGAAACCGCCTGCGCATTTTCACTGACATTATAATCATTTGCAAGTCCTAACCTGATGTACGTACCCTGTATGTTTCAACCTACTATCATCAGTTCTGCATGGTGTTGCAATTTTTTTCACCAACACTAGGATATAAACGAGTTTTATAAAATAAAATTCATCTAAATTGGAAATTTCAGTAATAATTTCTGGACAGAAGATTGCATACATTACATTAATATTACTAGACTGCTGAAAATTGTGATAGCATTCGTCTACATGTATTTTGTTATTCTTATTTTGACACTTGTTTGATGTAAAATTGCCTGCAATGATTCCAAAAATATCATTAAATTTTGTCACATTACCTATCGTATCATTTACCATATTTCAGTATTTGTATAATAATACAATGCTCTAAGTAGTAGATTAATATCAGGTTCCAAGAACATACCGAGGACGTGCATAGTGGACCCTGAAAAAGTCTCCTACTCATCAAATTGAGGTTAATGGAACAATTTGTTAAGGTTCTGGATGCAAATGAAATTGTTTTGAATATCTAAGCAGCAAGATTTGTACGTTTGTACACAAGTGAAAGAAGTAAGTCTTTATAGGATAACAAATCAGGGCTTTAACCAAAGATACAATGTTTGAAGAATCTATGACTCCCATTTAAAGAAACGCTTGGATTGCCTTCAAAGAAGAAATTGATAAAATAGAAAAATTGTGAAATATATTCAATAATTTGAATCCCAATATTTTAAAAATAAAAAAAAATTCAAAATTTCTGTTGTAATTTTAAAGCAATCCAAATGTTAAACTGGAGGCAAAAACTAAAACTAAGGGGTGTAAATGGGAGGGTGGTGAGGTGGTGAGATTGTTGAAAGATACGGGGTTTTCAGAATAACTATAAATTTTCGCGATAGATATAGATTTGTAATGATTACATTTTTTCACGAACTGGGAAACGTTTGAAATGATCTCACAATTTCACTTTCTTCCTCATTCACATCAAAACAACTATTTTTTTGTAACCCGTACGAAGAATGGGTGCTCTACTAGTTTGAATCTAAATGTTGGCTTTTTCGTCGTGGTAAAGTTTCACGACAATAAAAAAAAATATAAAAAAAACAAAAAAACAAAACAAATATCGAAATTAAATTTTAAGTTAAGTAGATATTTAAGTTTTTTCGAACTGTTTATTTTGGAACTTCAGTCAGTAATTTAATAGGGAGAAATTTGAAAGACGAACTCCACAGCTTATCAGAAAAAAAGAAAAAAAAAGGGTTCAGTTTGTCTTGAGAAATTAAAAAGAAAAATATCAAAGCAACTGATTGGTTAAGCAGTGAATTAGTTGAATCTTAAAGACTAACTCAAACTGAAAATCCACTACTACCTTAATTCTGCAGATGAGCAAGAAAACTGAAAATTCTTCCTCTGACTTAATTATGCAGATGAGAAAGAGGAAGTACGACGAATCATTCTCAACACAACATGACAAACTATTTAAAAGTTTCTTGATAGAGTCAAATTCCATATTGCTTTATGAATTACAAACTAGGATTTGCAAAATAATTAGCATAAATTCCAAATTAAATTAGAATTGTGTTTGCTAATTTGTGATAATTTTTATTGTAGAACCAACTCCCGGTAAATGAATGAATACATAATTTAGATATATGAAGTAGAGGAAGAAGGCAATGACTTCTCGTGAAATACTCTCAGATTTACAAAGTTAAGGAAGTTCGAAGAACTTCTCTTTAAAAAAAAAAAATGATTTAGAAATTAGAGGAAGTAAATAAATGACTACGTTCAGCAAACATCAAAATGGACAAAAATAGAAGAAATAGTCAAATGACTTCCTGCAGAAAAATCTCACATTCACAAACTAGACGATGTTCCATAGAAAGGGTAGTAATAAACCTACCTAGATTCAGTGTTTGCTGTTTGTTGGAATTAAAGATTATGACATTATCTTCTGAAATCATTGGTAAGATTAGGGGAATAAAGATTCCTAAAAGGAAAGAATACATTATTAGGTTTCAGTTTGTAATTATTAGCATAAAAGTTGAAACCGAACTTAAGAAATCAGTTATCTTTATAAAATTATAATGAATTTACATTATAATTACATGAGAAATAAAAGACATTATAATTAATTAGATTGTTAAGTGCAGGTAAAACTAACTAAACAAAAGAGATCCGAACTTTTTCGTCAGGAAAAGAAAACAAAACATTTTTGACATAAAAGTTCGAATACTGCATACAACTTGATATTCTTACATGTATTACTAATTCTGTATTCATCTATTGTGTTCACCATCTCTTGGGTGTCTTTTATTATGAAGTTAGATTCATCAAGTTTCATATTACTCAATATTGAATTTATAAATTTGCCTAAGTTCTGTAATGGTGATCCAAATGAGTTTATAACCGGTCTGACGGGATATCCCTCTTTATGTACTTTAACCTTTGGTTCAAAAATTGGTATCTCCGTCATATATTGGACAATGTCTTTGTATTGATATAAGTTTATGATACCTTCTTTTTTTAATTTCTGGACCTCTTTTTTAACTTTATTATATAATGATATAGTTCTATCCTTGTCTAATTTATTGAAGGCATCTGTATTTAATATTTCTAAAAACCTTACTATTATAATCATTTTTGTTTATAATAACCAGCTTGTTACCTTTATCTGATTTGCTTATCTTTAAATTATTATCTTTCATCAAATTCTTAATGCTATTAATATCTCTTTTAGATATGTTTGGTTCCTCTTTAGTATTCAAATCTAAATTGTTATATATCTGAAAGATATTTCCCCTCTTATCTTTTAAAAACCATAATTTTTTCTCCACTTCAGCTATCACATTATTGGTGTTAAATTTTCCTTTTACATTAAAATCTAAACCCTTGTTTAAAGCGATAATCTCTCTTCTATTGAGAACTCTATCAATATTGATAGATGTAACTTTCTAGGTTCCTAAACCACATCAACAACATACACAAGGATATCAAATTTAAAGTTGAGGAAGAGAACGATGGCAGCATTAATTTTCTATATTTAAAAATTAAGAAAGATGAATCTGTATTAATAAAATGTGAGTACTATAAGAAACCATTCCAAAGCAATCACTTACCTAACTATAATTCGAATCATCTAATATCCACTAAAAAAGAGATAATCAAAGGGAACTTGAAAAGAATTACTACTTATACACATGATAAAGAGATTTGGAAAGAAAAAAATCAGAAATTTAAGAGAGATTCTATTAATGAATGAATATCCTAACAAGTTTATCGATGAAACATTTGGAGAATTTTTCAGGAAGAGGAAATTTGTAAGATCTCACGATCATTTGAAAGATAAAAAGAATTTTTTTAAATGTATAAATTTACCAATAGGGTTAAAGGTAAACAAACATGTCAAATACGTTTGTATAAGTAATGAGATTAATATGATATTTCATAAAGACAACACTTTGTTTAGGAAAAAGAGAACTAGGAAAGAAAATTCACAGTTAGATAGAATGGGAGTAGTGTACGCACTACAATGTAGAGACTGCAGAGAAATATATATTGGAAGCACAGGCCGAACGGTAAGAGAACGTGTCAACGAACATACCACGGCGTATCAAAACAGAAATGACAAAATTTCAGAATGGGCAAGACATTGTATGAGGAATAATCACTGTCCTGATCCGATCGTACACAATGTGTTTAATGTCAAAGATGAAATTAAACGCTTCAAATTAGAATCGTGTCTCATTAATAGCTGTATATGCTTTAATAAGGATAAATCACTTAAAGTGAATGCTGTTTCTTTAAGTATTTTTAAGAAAGATTTAATAAATAATAAGAAGATTAAAGATTTCTTAATTTTAAAATAATCCCATATCATTACAATTAATTTACTATTCATTTATTGTCAATTGTTTTCAATTTATTTACTATTCATTACAATTCATTTGTTGTCAATTATGTTAACAAAGATAAAATTGTTATTTTGTTTTTAGAATATAATGTTTATTACTGATTATTGGATGTTATATGTTACGATTATTGTAATTTTTCTTTGTAACATTTCGATTATGATTTGAAGAGAAAGAGAAGGGTTTTCTCTTTTTCATTTGTATTTTCTTTTAATCCTGATGAAGTCCCTTAATTGGGATGAAATATAGAATTTTGAAGAAATTGAAGAGAAGTGAGTTGTTTCGTTATTTTGTATATATATATTTCGAAGATATATGGAAGTTATTATGATGTTTATAATGTAATTTGTGTATAGTATAAATAAAAACCTTTCATTTAAAATGAAATAGCTGAAAGAAATGTACGTTTCTTACTTAATTAAAATATAATAAAAATATTAAGAATGACTTAATTACTGTTATTAGAATTAATTTAAGATATAGATTTAAAATAATTTTGCCGTTGAAGAGCTGGATTAATTAAAAATAAAAAGTTAGAAAATTTCGTTTTACACACTTCGGAGTTTGGAGATATATCCATAATAATTCATGGCTATCGGATTTAAGTTGGGATTGGGTAATCAGTCTGACTTCTCCCCCGGGATTCCGGGAAAAAAAGCCCAGTCCCATTTTAAAGAGGGATGGGTAAACCCTGGAACCTGTATGAAGAAGAAACACAGAGGGAAAAATCCTCTATCCCAGCCGGGAAATGAACCTGGCTCTACAGACCAACCCGGAGTCTAGAATGTATATCGCTGAACTACCAGGTCCATAGGATTACTAAGACCAGAAATTTCTTCAATGGAAACAAATACACAATTTTGTCTGTGCGACACTAAATGTTGTTGCTGTTGTTTTTTTATCGTCTTTTTGTTTTTGTTTTTCTTAACAAAAAGTTCATTTTTACATACTCTTTTTGAAAATTGGTACACCAAGAAAGAATCACGCTATTCAAATGAAATTTATATCACAGATTACTCATGTTACAACAGATAACTGCTTATATTTGCAGAACTATTCAAGATTTTATCGATTTTATTTTACCTTTGGAAAATTCCAAGACGTTATAATTTCTTTAACTTTTAATGATATTGGATTTATATAAATAACTGTAATTCTTTTGTGTCCCTGTACTTGAAAATGGTTTGGATTTTAAATCGAAACCTGGGTTGTAATTTTAAATATATGTAGTAAATCTTAAATAATTTTTAAGCAGGTGTGTTGATAATTTTACTAATAGTGAAAATTCATAGTAACAATTTGCAGTAGTCAGTTCAAGTTAATTTGAATTGAGGCGAAATAAAAAAAATGAGACTGTTCATAAACTATTGTTGATCGAGACATTACAATTGCTATTGTTATAAACTATGAACACAGATGAAGTGATGTTCTCATTGTTTTGGAAAAATGAGAGTGTAGAAAGCAGTAATTGCATTGTGATGTTGCAGTTGTGTTAGTATGATTCTGTAGTCAAGGATGATTCGAAGATGAGCAAGAGCTGTTGCTTCTGCAGGACTTTTGATAATATACTTCAAAGGGGAATACTACTTCAAAGGATCCAAGTATTCATTTCCCAAATCAAATTATTGTAATATTAATACTCTCTGAGTGAAAGTAATTTAAGCATTAATGTTTGTTTTAGTTTAATTCACAGGACTTTGGGAAAGATGATGTGTAATGATCTCAGCCATCGAACAACTAACACCATGTTTACGGTAGGAGACATATTCGTCAGATCGGATGATTAAGAGATGTCTTAGGAATAGTTGTGAAACGATAATTTACAGTGGATCAGTTACGATTAAGGAAGAATTAAAGAAAGTTGATTAGTCTTTTTATTCATAACAAAGACGTATTCTTGAGAAGACATCGAAGTTAAATCAAGTTTAGAAATTTAGATGCGTCAGCAGTAATCTATACAGACCATTGAAAGTTAAAATATTGTGCTAAAATAAATGAATTGCATCGAGGGAATAACTGTAATGTTAAATTATGAACTTAAATTATGATGGACTATAGAACTTTTGTTCAGCCACTCTAAAGGGAATAGGACTTTGTGAACTCTTAGTGAACAAGTTATTTGTTAAAAGTATAGGATTATGTTCCTGGAAGAATGTGTTATTTTTTTTAGAAAGAAATATATTAAGCAATTTTTCTTACGATTATCGTCTTGCTTGATTTAATTTGAGTAATTTTCAGTGCAACATAGTGACTCATCGAACTCTTGATCTTCATACAGACTTTTATTTCTGCTAAATAAACACGTTATATATATTTAGACTTACAAGATTAATCTTTTTGCGTTTTCAAATTTCACATTACACATTAAAATAAAATAAATATTTAATGTTCTTTAAATTTCGCAATATTTCTTGAAAGTTTCAATTTCGGATTTATTAACAGCGATACTTTTCTGCTTGTTAATACAATCATAATGATTTATAACACAGGCTTCTAATATAAATCTAGCTGTATTATCGGTTTCTTAGATAATTAGATTTATATTAGAAGCCTGTGTTATAAATCATTATGATTGTATTAATAAGCAGAAAAGTATTAATGTTAATAAATCCATAATTGAAACTTTGAAGAAATACACTCATGGACAAAAAAATTAGCGCACCAAGAAGGAGTCGTCAAAATGAAACGAAAATTTACATAAGTAATGACTACTTTGATATAAGTAAATGATTAGAAAATCAAAGAAAAAGAATAATTTATTTCAGAGAAAAAGGCAAAAGAACGGAGGAGTTAATACTCCGTTGGACCCCCTCTAGCGCGAATGCACGATGCGATACGATCGGGCATTGAGTCATACAAGTTCTGTATGATGTCTTGAGACATTTCGTTCCATATTTGCTGTAACCTTGCCTCTAGTTCGTTCAAACTCGTGGGATGCCCAACTCGTCGTCCCAAATGATCCCAGATATGCTCGATTGGAGACAAATCTGGGGATCGTGCAGGCCAAGAAAGGGTAGTAACAGTGCGGAGACAGTCTTGTGACACCCTTGCCGTATGAGGCCGAGCATTGTCTTGTTAAAAAATGGCTCCTGGGAGCCGTTGCATGAGTGGCAACACATGTGGTTGCAGGATTTCATGAACATACCGCTGGGCTGGAATGGTGCCACGGAACAATACTAGGGGTGACCGTGTATTGTAGGCAATGGCACCCCATACCATCACACCAGCTGTGGGAGCGGTGTGTCGCTGTACAGCCAAGGCAGGATTGAAGCGTTCACCATGGGCTCTCCACACGCGAACACGATTGTCATCACTGTTGAGATTGAATCTGGATTCGTCGCTAAAGACGACCTGGGTCCATTCCGCTGTAGTCCAGTTTCCTCGTGCGCGGCTAAACTCCAAACGGAGGCGTCGATGGGTGGGCGTCAAGGGCAGCACACGTAAAGGGCGCCGCGATACCAACTGTCCTTCAGCCAGGCGCCTTTGTATGGTTCGAGAAGACACAGAGGCCCCTTGTGAAGGTGCTATCTGTGCCTGGATGGCGGCCGATGAAGCAGTTGGCTGTAGGCGTGCATTTCTGACTATGTGGCGGTCTTCTCGACGACTGGTCTGTAGAGGGCGTCCTGAGGCTGGTCTTCGTGTACATGACATCTCTCGGGTCCACTGGTCCCAACACCTCATCACAACACAATCAGAGCGGCCTAATTGACGAGCTACTCGCCTAGCTGACCACCCAGCTTCCATCATCCCGACGAGTCTCCCTCTCTCAAACTGCGACAACTGCGTATACTGTCTTCGAACACGGCGTAATGGCATGTCTACCTCAGCTCTTCCTTTGTAAATGATTCAGCACACTCAAACAAGCTTTGGTTACCTGTTTTATACTCCACAGAGTACGATGTTCAACGCCCTCTACCGGCTATACGTAATGCGCAATCACGCTGCATTTCTAATCATTTGCATATCTCCCCGACATGTACCTTCATTGCAAGTTTCGTTACGATCCCGCAATTATTTCTTGGTGCGCTAATTTTTTTGTCCATGAGTGTATTGCGAAATTTAAAGAACATTAAATATTTATTTTATTTTAATTTATAATATTAAAAATTTTAAATTTAAAAAATTAATAATTATGATTGAGATAAATAATGAGCAGTATATTCTCTTTGTATTAAGGTAATAAAATGAACAATATATTTTTATTCATTGTAATAAGCAATGAATTATATGATTATCTTTGTAATAAGTGACATGAGCAATATGTTACTTTTTGTTGATTTGCCTCGTTTTATTTTTCCAAAACGTAAGAATGTAAGCCTGATGAAGCAGGAAAAGTCTTCCTGAGAAATATTGCTGATGTTATTTGATGGAAATATTTAAGTAATAAACTGATTTTGTAAATACGAACTATTAAATAGATTTTAATGCAGGGTTTGTTTGTTTTTTCAGAAAATCGAAGATGTATAGTGTCCAATAAATGTTATAATTTGAATAAAAATTTCCGTTTGTGTCATTTTTCGCGACTTAAAAAAAAGTGTAGAAATATTAAGAAATAAAGATTTTAAGAAAAGTATGCTTTAAATTCTTATTTTTGGAATTTCCATTAGTAACTTAATATGGAGGAATTACAAAGATGAACTCTTACCAAAAAAAAAAAAGAAACAGATGTGGACTCAATTAGTCTTGTGAAAACATTTTATCAAAAATAAAAAAAAATTAAAAAATCAATATTGGCGCTTCTGATTGGTTAAGCAGTGAATTAGTTGAAGGTTAAAGACTACCATTACTTCCATGTTGAGAATCGAGACCAAATTGAAGAAAGAAATCACGAAAAGTAATTCAGAAGACTTTGAAAACTTCAGTCATTTCACAAAACTTCCACCTTTAAACTAAGATTCCAGTCTTTATTACACCAGTGAGTAGAAAATATTTTTTTTTTACTTAGATTAAAATTGAATATAAGAATAATCATAGCATTATTTGCATCGTACAATTTTATTTTTCTTCCAATTTTTTTGTATATTTCATTTTTGAATTATAATCTGTATGTCATATACAGGAGAGTTTAAAAATTCAGTTTATGAATTATTTATTTCCTTCATTAAAACAATTTTCTAAATAAGGTCATTGAAAGCCCATTAAAATAAATCGTAAAAAGTCACAACTGAAGCTTAAGATGATGAAATGGATTATCGTTGGTTGTAAGTTTGGATATTTATTTATATAATAAAATATATGCTTTTTTTTAACTTTTAACATATATAAAGCAAAGTTTTCAAAGTGTTAATCTGTATTTAGTAGATTTGATAAATAGCTCTGAAATACAATATCGTAATAACCTGAAACACACAAACCTGACTAACGTTTTTGTTGTTGTTAAGTTGTAATATTGTATCTGAAATACACATGCCTGACGTTTGAAGATGTATTTTTAATATAAATGTTGATTTGAAAACAATATATAGTTCATAATTGTCATCTAAATTCATCATAACTTTATAAAAGCGACAAAGTTCTTAAGTTCGGTTTCAACTTTGATACTAATAATAATGAAGAAAAACCTAAGAATGACTTCTTCTTTTTTTAGATATCTTGATTCTCCAAATCTTACCAGTGAAAAACAACCCGATTTCGGCGGATGCTATCATAATATTGAATTACAACAAAGGGAAAACACTGAATCTAGGTAGGTTCATTACTAACCACTTTACAGAAATTACATAAAACATTGTACAAATGAGGATTTTTCTAGTATATTCTTCAAAGTCATACTGAATTCATCAGTAGCTAGCATCAACTTTTTCAATCAACAATGTGAATATGGTCCCTGTGGTATTATGAGCTATTATTATTTGGAGAACCAACAGCATTGTCTTTCAATCCACAAACGAACCCAATGCCATCTTCTTGGAAAGCATTACCACAATGATGTTCATATATTCTTACTTTAGTTTCAGAACTATCAAAGTATGTGATGATTCTATAAAATACTTTTCCCCTTTACTTTTTTTTCTTTTATTTCAATGGTTTTTAGCGAATAATTCACCACTTACTTCCTCACCTCAATCCCATTCAAGTTCTGTCTTTCAGTAAAGTCTACTGTAATCTTCATTTGTCTTTTTAGAAGCTTCATAAGCTTCTCTTTGGAAAAAAAGGATTCGAGATTTTGATTCAAAAGGATATCTAACCCTTGCTGATGTAAAAACCTCATCGTTCTTCATTCAACGGGTTTCACATTAAATTCCTCTGTCGCTTCTTCAGTAATGTTAAATTTACTATAAGAAACAGTCCAAGAATTGAGCTTTTGAAGAATCTTTTTTTTATGAGAAGTCATTCGACTACTTCCTCTGCTTTGTAATACTGAATGTTTGTGTAAGAAATCATTGGATACTCCCTCTTTGCTGACTATTTCCTCTGCTTGGAACAGCTGAGTAATTTCAGTATTGTATTAGTTGCATCCTGATTATCAAAACGAAACGTCTTCAAGTTACATCTCTCTCCAAATTGGAAAATTTGTCCTTTGTCCGGAGGCTTACCATTTGTGTCATAATACTGAAGAGTACAATATTTTAGTTACGTTTAGTTAACACGGAATAAAGCTTTGCAAGTTTTCTTCACTGCCACATGGCTATTGCATCTTTTTAGTCGAAGCAATTAGAAAGCAAGAAGTGATATTAGTCATGAAGTAGAAACTTTCGTGAGGGAGATGAAGAGATAAGTACAGGATAGCAGCGAAGAAACGCCACATTAAAATTTAATATGAAGTAAGCAAAGGAATTGATTCTCTTTTCGGCAAATCATCCAGAAGCAAATATATAGCAAAAGCTACTATAAGAATAAACTGGAGTATTATTTGTGTACGCAAGAGAAACTACTAATTTTTCAACTTTGTGATCTTATATTTGTCTGTTAATTCCTTCTTGTTGGTCAATATTGTTTTCTATTAACATTATGTACTATTCAAGTCCCTAAAACTGCACCCCTAAGCTGCTTAAGAAAATTATTACTTCATTGATGTCCTCAAAAGCTCTTAATTTTTACCCGATACCAATGAAATTTGATAGGTAAATTATGATATTGATGTTATTAAATGGCCATTATCAACTGAAAAATTAATGGCAGAAATGGGAACGTTGTCCAATTAATTATTTTATAATTTTTTATGTAAGACATTCTAGAGAACTCTTTGTTTAATGTTATCAATAACTCACTGTCTGCACATTTTTGAACAAATTTTTCAATTCATTAAGCTGTTTTTATAATTAAGTTGATAAGCAGTACTTCAACATTTCAGTATGTTGATTCAAAGTTATTTTTCCTTTTAATCATGCGTAGGTACAGGTTTATCTCACGGGGATCCAGTAGCCCATTCATACACTGGAGATAAGGATCCCAACGTTTCATTCACCACGACTGAGATGAGGTAGGGTGGTCAGTCCGAAGCTCACCCGCCTTTATCCCCGGTAAAGAAAACCGGATACCCATGCTACATAGGGCTGGGGGAACCTAGGACCTGTCTGAAGAATTTCTGGAAAAATCGTCGACCTTCGCCGGGGATTGAACCAGGCTCGTCAAGCCCGCAGTGAAGAGCTTTATCCACTCAGTTACCAGACTCACAGGCTCGGTTTTCAGCGTCCACCTTAAACCAATGTAGCTAACTAACAAAGATCGTGTATCTGAACTGTTTGATCATGCGAGTAAATTCGTTGATTGCGTAATTGAATTGCCTGCCAGACAGCTGCATTGCTAGATCTTAACTGCGTCATCGTAAAAAGCAATTGCTTCCTAGTGCAACAGAGTTGTCTGATGCACAACTACATTGTAATATCGTATAGCTCAGTTCATTACAAAAATCTGATAATAGTCATGTTTATTTGAATTTTCTTTTTGGAATATGTTGACAAAACAAAACTTCAATTAAAATCTCTAAAATAAGAAATGATGAAAAAAATTTACGTAATATTTTTAAGCAGAATATTTATCAAGCATTCGTTATTAATCCTCACCTGCTGTCAAATAATTTTACAGATTTCATATTTCTTTTTATGTGCACTTTTATTTCAGATAAACTACAGGGAACTTTTAACTGCCCAATAGGATTCGATGAACTGAGCACAGGATGTTACTATGTTAGCTTTTTAACAGTGACGTGGCAGGAAGCAAGACTGTTCTGTCGATCACTGACAGCGGATTTAGCAGCCACTGAAACGGAAGAAGAACTGAGAGCTCTATCTAAACTTCTTAAAACAAAACGTTAGTTGTCTGTTTTCTACTGATACTTTGAAGTATTTATCTTAAGTATTCTATAGAAGTTAAGTTAAATTTAAAGTTGCGATCAGTCCCAGAGGACCGCGCAATGCAACTGGAGGGTAGGATCCAGTGTTCAGAACCTACGGGACAAAGTTGAGGACGGGGGGTCGGCCCGTCGCTCGGCCGCCTTTAACTCCCGGGAAAGAAACCCGGTACCCATTCTTGAGAGGGCTGGGTAGACCCTAGGGCCCGTTTGGAGGAGAAAGAAGCGTGGAAAAATTCCCGTCCTCCGCCGAGGCCGGGAATCGATCCCGCCACCTCCAACCCGCAGCCAAGCGCCCTTACCCACTCGGCTACCGGGCCCACATTCTATAGAAGTATCACAATAAAAACATAAACGCACATAAATAAAGATTCACTAAGCTGTTTTTAGTATTTTTAATACCGGGAATCAAGACAGACTGTTTCCTAATCGTCGTCGGTTGAATTTGGTTAGTATCTACAGCTCAGTAAACTCAGCACAGATTGAACAAAACATAATTCAACAAAACAACAGCCGTGATATTAAAAAAAAACAAAAAAAACATCAAAATATAAATTAAGAATAAAATAGGTCAATCAATTAATCCCTGCTAGCAGACGTTTAGCTTATAAAGGATTAATTGTAGAAAAAAAAATTCAAAACAAATTTAATGTGCATAATTCATAATAATATCATAATAAAAACATTAACGCACATAAATAAAGATTCACTGAGCTGTAGATATTAGGCGAATCCAACTGATGAAGGTTATGAAATCCGAAACATTCTGTCTTGTATTCCCGGTATTTATGTGGTTTATACTTTTATTGCGATGTTATTATGATTTACGATATTTAAATTTATGTTATTTTTCTATAAAAGTGTTAGGATACATGTTGATTGCTTAAAAAACAGGTAGATGACTTTAAATAATAATTTTAAGAGTTAGATGGGGAAAAAACAAAACCCAAAAGCTCCCAAGTAGGCTCTTTTATTTTTCTCTTAATGTAAGAGTTCAGAACTGAAATGAAAATATCCATCAGTTATTAATGTTAATGTTCCGAAAATACTCATTTCAAAATTAGATAAAGGTATCTTAGAACAATAAGGGATCTGCTATTTAGACTAACTTAATCCAGCTTAATGTTTGTAAATACTGCAGTGTTTCGGTTAAGAATGTTCCCTCAGTATTCCGTTGATTGCTTTTTTTTTTAATTTCCTCGTTCAAACTGGCTTCCATATTGATGGCTTAATAATTAATTAGCCTAATTATAGAAAAGCCATTCAGTCAAAATTACCATACATGCTTCGGCTATCTTGATTTTTCCATCCTTGCTAGATGACCACACCAAAGTAAACGTTTAGTTTCAATAGTATCAATAATACAGTGGAACCCCGCCATTCGTCCGCCTCGCTATTCGTACAACTCGTTATTCGTCCAACTTTTTCAAGTAAAATTGAACTCGCCATTCGTACGCTTGCTCGCAATTCGGACAGCGTGACCTCGGTACTGGCCGCCCCACGCGATCGCATCAGTTCAATCTCGTGCTAGCTTCCATACGCTACGCATCATCCACGCAAGCTTCATGAAACTTTGTGATATTTTATTGTTATTTTTTGTTATTTTTATTGAAAATAGTCAGCCATGGGTCCAAAAAAGATTACTGATTCAACTAAGCCTAAAAGGAAAGCAGTGAGAACGACAACTGAATTGAAAAAAGAACTCGTTGCGAAGTTTGAAAGTGGAACTCGTGTCTCTGACCTGGCAACTCAGTATGGCATGGCGAAATCAACCATATCGTCTATACTGAAAATGAAAGACATAATAAGAGAGGCCTATATATTTATTGTTTTCATAGTTTTTATGTATTTTACGCTTAAAGTATTATTACAAAGGTTTAAATAAGCAATCATCTCTGGGTCCTGGAACGGATTAATTCAATTTACATTATATCGTATGTGAAAAAATGATTCGCCATTCGTACAAATCGCCATTCGAACTGCCTCCTGGAACGGATTGTGTACGAATAGCGGGGTTCCACTGTAGTTTCATGTTTAATGTGTTCTTGATTTCCCACTACTTCTTCTCCAGTAATCCATCTTCAATGCGCAAAGCATACTTTTATTCTGTTTATTTAATACCTACGACTTGGGTCCATGCGTTGTAATGCTCTCCACGACTGATTTATATATCATATGCTTAGTTTTATATAATTTACATAATTCCAAACTTCTGGTAATTTAGTATTTCTGGAGGAGATTTATATTTTTTAATTTTTTAATGTATCGTTAATGATTTTTGTTTGAAATTAATCTTTCTTTGGCAACGGATAATTATTTAACTGCAATCTTGCAAGACAATGTGTAAACTTATTCATTGTACTGCATAACCCTATTCTTCAAAATACAATATTTTTCGCTGAAATTTTTGTGATCACTGCGTTTTTTATTATTACTGATCAAATTTTTTGTCTTAAACGCAATGAATTAAATTTTTTGTCTTAAACCAAAGACTGTACATAAATAAACATATCACGCCTTTGAGTTTGTCAACAGAGGGAATCGGGAACGGCCGTTTCGTCCTTATTAGGGACTCATCAGCCCGATCCATCCTCCTTGATGACAAACCCAGAAAGGCGTGAAAAGTAAATAGAAGTTATCTTCGCTCCCGAAAGTGACTCCCGAACGAAATACACAACATTTTTATTCTTATTGATTTTCTTCCGTTTTGGAATTTCTTATTTTTCTGTCAAAATATTGGCTTATGAGGCTCTTTTGTAATTGTTTATTCATTTTGCATAGAAGAAAAATTTTCTTTTATAAAAGGATTATATTTTTCGTATTTTAAGAGGGAAATCCCTCTTTCCTTATATTATTATTCTCATATTTTATATCTTTTATTTCAGTTCAAGACAGTGTGCGTGGTAATGTTTGGGTGAGCGGTTTTGCAGGTTTCCAAGAAGGAGAATGGATATGGAAAAGTACAGGAAGACCCGTGAAAGAATATAAATGTCTAACAGGAATACAAAAGGGTTTAGCTTTATGTAATATAGACAATTTTTATTGTTTACGTGACTTCAATGAAACAAACAAATTTGCGTTTGTCTGTGAGCTTTAAACTTAAATACTTAAATTAAGTTAAACATTATAAGTTACAATATGTTATCACCTTATCTAAAGAAACTAGCAGGCATAAAAAAATCTGAAAAATCATTTTATTATCAACTATCAACTATAAAGTAAATATCTCCTTATAAACTACATTTTTCGTAAAAACAGCATCAGATCCTTCTATCAGATGTCCTTGATCTATTCGGTCAAGAATTTTGATTTTGACGTCGCAAGCACGACGTGCTCGAGAAATAGCAACATATAACTGTCCATGACTAAATACATGCTCTGGTAAATAAATACCACCTGTATCTAAGGGTTGTCCTTGTAAATAAATTTTACTAAAAGTAAGAATGGAATAATTATTATTTTGACCCATAACGCCAAAAGGCATTTAAAACTCACCTTTGTAATCTAAATACTGCGCTCACTTGTGAACGAAGCTTCTACGGCAAAAATGGTTTTGAGTTTCAAAATCAGCGTAAAAATCTAAGTAAGTATGCCAAATTTCATTACAATCAGTGCAGTGGTAACAAAATTATTTGGTTTTGAACGTATGTTTTGTTAGAATTTCAGTTGTCTAGGTCAGTTCCCAAGGATAAAATTTCATGGAAACAACATGGAATGACAAAATGAACTAATATTTCATCCAATTTAAGTATCCTTGATTCAATGGTACCATTGAGAACCTTGGATCTATCTTAATAGCTTAATTATGTCGTGTTACAGACAGACAGACAGACGAACTTAGTCAATTACATAAGTTGATTAGTTCATTTATTGTGCTTTACCTTCTGAAACACAATTCATCAGTTAAACTGCAACATTAATAAATCTGATTTATTATTAATGTATTCAACATTATATTCAATATCTAGAACCACCCTTAGGTATGTTTTGAGCGAAGCTGTGCTTCGAGCATCTACCTACGAGGACTAAGAATTCAAAGTTGTAAGCAATTTTTAAATATTTCTGAGTAAAGCAAAAGAACATGTTAATTTGCTTCCTCTCCATGAAAAACTAGAAAAGTTATTGTGGATAGTTCAGAATTGGATAAAACCTATCTCCAGAACCTCATACAATCAATGCCCCCCCCCTTCCCCTTTTGACCTCACGTAAATAATGGACGACCCGTATGTGGAAACAAGTATTTTGAGTATGGAAGTAAATTTTATGTTCAGGCTAAGGGTTTCCTATGGGTAGTCCCATTTCTCTTTCTTTGACAAAGATTCTTAATTAAAGAAACGAAATATTGGTGAAGTTATTTTGGGCGGCTTTGTTCACATTGAAATGGCTTAGAATTAATAATATTGCGAAACGTTTTCTGTTTTTGACCATTCAATTATGTGTTACAATTTGTGTCATTACAGGGTATAACGTTGTGATAACAAACATTAAATAACATTTTTGCTGGATATCTCGTGTTTTAGTTGAGACTTACTGTGTGTCTTTATAATTTCTGGACGCACCTTAATTCGCATTCTAGTATATCCGGAAACTAAATATAATTCAAATTGTGATTAATGAATTAGTTCTTATAGTTATTATGTAATGTGACGTCCTCCGGTGCATTTCAGATGAGCACTAACCACTTCTACTGATTGGACAGCCTTGGTAGAGAACTAGGCAAGGGTCTGAACATTATAGAAGTATATTAAACACGTTCAGTATTTTTCAAAATAATACTCTTCTAAATTTTTTGACTATTCACTTGTGTTTTATTATAGACCTCCTCGTCTCACTGTTCCTCTCTTCATTGTTGCTTCTTCCGCTTTGATATTATTGTCTACAATTCTGTTTAGGATAACAATTCTCATTATTAAAATACCTTACTATTAAAATTCTGATTATTCTTATCCTAATAATTACTATCAACTACAAGAATCCTTAATTTTTATTTATTTCAACGTATAAGGGGCATTCAAAAAGAAACGAGCCGGAGGCCCAGTAACAGAAACCAGTACCGGTATGTCAGAAGTATTGGCCCTGGCTGTTAAGGCACTTGTCCCACTGCAACACAAGGCGGTGAATGGCTGTCTCGTAAAATTCCCGGGGCTGCATTGTGAATAAGTTCCGCAAGTATTGCATGACATCGCCGTCCGAAATGAATAGTTTGCCCCACAGGTTATTCTTGCCTGTGGAGCAGAATGACCTCACAGGTGAGCTTGCCTTGGGAGGTCATTCTGCTTCACGACAATGTAAGGCCCCATATCACGGCACTCTTGCAGAAATTCAAGTGGGAAGTTCTCGATCACCCTCCATACAGTCCAGACCTCTCTCCCTGCGATTACGCCATTTTTTTGGTCCCCTACTAAAGGCTCTGAGGGGCAAACCTTCACCTCGGACGACGATGTCATGCAATACTTGCGGAACTGATTCACAATGCAGCCCCGGGAATTTTACGAGACAGCCATTCACCGCCTTGTGTTGCAGGCGTACAAGTGCCTTAACAGCCAGGGCCAGTACTTCTGACATACCGGTACTGGTTTCTGTTACTAGGCCTCGAGCTCGTTTCTTTTTGAATGCCCCTTATACATTTTTGTTTTTACTTTTTTCCTATTTATTTGACAACATTTATCACCTTCACGTTCACTAAGAGAAGTTCAGTTATCTGGAGATCAACCTAGAACCTGCAAACCTGTCCATAAATTCTTCTATTAAATTTTCTAAATTACAATCAGTATTTATTTTACCCTTAGATCTTCTGGTACACTTAAAAAAACCCAGAAGAAAAGTCTTCTAAAGGAGAATGGGCAGATCTGCCCCACCACTATATAGCGATATATACGTAAGGAAAGATCCTCATCAATAGAACATTTTTTATTATCACGACTTGTTCCTTTCTTGTCCGTCCGGAGTTATATAAGTCTAAATATAACGTTTGAGTCTTTGATTGTCATGAGTGGCAGGGAAGCACGTTGGCAGGGAAGCCAACCACCTACAGGCGGGGGGTGCTTGGCTGTAGATGGTTGGCTTCCCTGCCATTCACATCACCACACTTAATCATTCACACTGATAAATAAGTATTGTGCGTATGGAGAAGTATGTCGTAATAAAGAAGTTTAATAAGTTTAATTGTATTATTCGTGATGTTTTTAAATTTACCCTGAAAAACGATTTTTTTTTTAATAAAGTATAAAACATTAAAATTAATATTTGAAGTTTTGTTCCTACTTTAAGACCATACTTTACTTATTCATTTTCAAAAGCGCAGACAATCAATAAATACTTTTGAGGACGGGAAATGGAAAGAATGTGTCTCTTGTACCACAAATTCCATAAATGCACCATATGGTGGCTAATTCACGAAACCGTTTTACATCGATTGTTTATTTTGTGGCAACCCAGAACCCTTCCGGTGAGCGACTCGACTGAGGAAGGGGAGGAGGGAGTTAAGGCAGCTCGGGTTTTCCCGCGTCGACGCAAAAATCTCTTAGGAACGCATCTGTTTCGTAATTTCAGAAATATTGACCTGTTAAGAAAAGCAAATCCAGGTGCTTGGAGGCAAATGGTCCTGGCGACAGCAAAACATGAATATTCTATGTGTGATTATTTCGTGCGCCCGTGCAGCAAAGCGAGCACATAAAATTTATATCCTTCTGCGTAGGTTGTTTTTCCCATCTGCTGACATTGTACTGGCGGGGTTTTATGCCCCAAAACGATTCGAAATTGCAAGAAAAATTAAAGAAGTAATTGTGCTTCAAAGGAAATGTATTGCAATGGTTTAGGCATTAGGAAAGTCATACACGACTATTTTCTTCCACTGAATGTGAATTATTCTTTTCAACTTAAATGAATTTTACTTAAAAGAAATAAAAGTGACATAGATAAGAATTATGTTCACTTATAAAAACTTTTAAACAAATAAAAATGTATACTTTGACTTATCATAGGTTGGACTGAGAATTCAACACATATTTTGAGAACTGGATGATGGGACTTACACCAAAATAGTCGTATCATATTTTCAGTAGGATCTTAAATAAGGATTATATCAAATTTTAAAAAAAAATCAGTCCAGCCGTTCTAATGGAATTTGCAAACAAACAGACAAAGGGACAAACAGAGAAGAAAGAACGTTCAAGTGGAATTGTAAGACTGCGCATGCTCAGTAAATTATAATTGTTCATACTGATTTTAAAGAAAAAAAAAACACTTCCTAATAATTATTAATGTTATAATTATTTTTTTTTATTCGAAATGCACTCCATCATTCTATCTGCAGCAATACTCTGTTTCAAATGAACCTGAAACTCTAAAGTTAGCTGATTTACCAACTTTTTTACTACCACTAACAAGATTACAAATAAATAAATAAATAAATAAATAAGAAGAAAAATTAGTTGATCAATCCCCTCCAAACGTTGCAAATAAGAAGTGGTTCAGAGGCTTACGACAGCTAAGAAGAAAAGAAGGTCAACCAGTTCAAAGAGCAACTGAGAAGAGAAGAATGTAGACAGTTTTTAAAGAGGACGAACTTCAGCTGTTTTGTCAGAACATAATTTGGCCCACAATTTTAAAATTTGCATTTTAAAACTTTTTCTTCAAATCCTTTTAAGATTTTTACAAACTTTAGACCAAACTTATAGTATCCATGGTGTTACATTGAAAACACGCCGTTACTTATAAAAATATCTAATATGGGTATAATTCAATAATTCACAGCTATCTCATTTATATCTTTATTTCAATTTTTTAATGTAAATTTAACTATATGTATAAATTAATTAATCCTACTTTTAATCTACTTAAAATTTTAAGAAAAAAAATCGATCTTAATGTACTTTCTTTGATCTTCTAAGTTCATATAATAACGTTAACTGTAATAAATTTGGATGATCGTTTACAAATTTATAAAATTTATTTTGTAATATACATATTTTATGTTAACTGTAATAAATTTGGATGATCCTTTCCAAATTTATAAAATTTATTTAGTAATACACATATTTTACCTTAACTGTAAATTTGCATGAATTTTCAAAATTTAAAAAAAAAAAAAATGTATCAATATTTTATTTTTCCAGATCCCTTTGGAATGGAACATTTAGCACGAATAATATTGTTAAACAGGTTATTAAATGTAATGGTAATAAAAAAAGATATTTTAATGAAATAACGATTATTAAATTTATTGTTTCGTTTTCCGATACTATTTCGATTTCCGATTCCACCTTTTTCGTTTTCGTGTTGCCCATTCATTACCAAAATGGACGGCAGCAGACAGCTGTCATGAGGCAAGTATGAAGTTTCAAAATCAAAATTAATGTAGGCGTGTTCCGTTTTAAGCCAATTATGGCTAATTTAAACTGTTACTGTCGACTTAAACACAAACATTAAGTAATTAAAAGATTAGAGGAGATAATATATGAATATTACTTTATTAAATGCGTCAATGGAGCAAATACCGGTAAAATGATTTGAAAGTAATGAAGAAATTATTTAAAAGTTAAAAACATATAAATAATTTGAAGGGACAATCAAACTTATTGTTTGATATTTAAAATAAACATTACACAGTATTATATAATATAGTTTTTAAATTGATAAGTGCTCTGTAAAATAGGTTATTCGAAAAAAAAAATATTTTTAATTTCCTTTTTTTAATGAATCGGATCTTAACGTAATTTGTAATGTAACGTACTATTAATATAAATATTTATTTTGGGATATTATAACTTCGAAATAACAATTTTTTGAACAGTGAAAGTAATAATATTACGAAAAGTTTAACTCTTTTGTAAATTTTTATAATACTTTTAAAATATTACAATCAATGATTTTTCATTTATCTTTCATTTAATTAAATCAAATTTAACGTCCGTGAGAAGATTATTACATAAAAGAAAACATAATCGCACATAATTAAAAAAAAATTCACTGAGCTAATTTTGGTTTTTATACTGGGAATCGGAGACAGTACTGTTGAGTTACTACACTCTCATCGCGCACGTTAAATTTGATTTGATATACTACCTTTTTAATAAATTAAACCTTACAAAGCTAAGCGGAATGCTAGCGTGGATTGATTGTTCGCCCCTTTATTCTTGATTTAGTTTTTTGATGTTTTTTAATTGAGGAGGTCATTGTCTTGTTTGTTTGTTCACTTTGTATATTGTTCTCCTTCACTGAGCTAGCTGTACTGGGTGGATCGGACTGAGGGAGTGAAGTAGCCTAACTCGAAACAGTACTGTCTCCGATTCCCGGTACAAAAACCAAAATTAGTGAACTTTTGTTTAGTTATGTGCCGTTCTGTTTTCTTTTAATTAGTTAAGTAGAAATAGTATTGTAAGCTAAACCTATAAATAAATTTTCAGATTTCTTGGATAAATAGTTTGGTTAATCTTCATCGCAGATGAATGGACAAAGTAATTACATGTAATATTTTTAACTTTGGTTTTTATACATATAGCAAATGACCTCACCCACAATTACTCGCGCCAATTTAAAGTTTACATTTGAATTAACAAAATTTAATTGTAAGTGATTGAACTTCATTAAAAATAAGCCTAAACAAACAGATATCATTGTTTCTCTTCTCGTGTTTTCTTTCTCATTTCTTTTCACTCGCAAATTTCCTGATAGTTATCGACATGAAATAATTTTCAAACTCTATGGTTAGATCATGTCCCATCCGTAAATATGCCTATCAAGTTTCAAGCAGATCTAGTCACTGGTTCAAAAGTTATGGGCAGATAAGCAGATTCACGCACAACGTCCCTCACACAGACTGACAGATTTTACAACACTCACTTTCAAAGAAAGTGGGCTAAAGACGATCGCCAATTCTATCTTTCGTTTAAATTTCATTCTTCTCTTCGTACTATTTCATTCTTCTGATTTGTAGTTTCGTATTTTCCTGAGTTAATTATTTCCTCATTTTCATTTGTTTTCTCCTAAATCGCGAATGAAATCTATTATCTTTTCTTTCATGTTTGGTTTGCGTATCGTGCGGAGAAGACATACCCTACGATTAATCAATTTCCGGTCTACCCAGTGTTCTTAAATTAGAAGATGTTCCATCGGAAATTGGAAGCAAGCGATCAATACCAAGTTATTTTCTTTCTCAAAAACTTCTTGACAATAATGTTCTTTTTTGGGTTTTTTTTTAGGCCTATTTTAGGATTGAACATAATAGTGTTTATTAGTGGTAATGCATGTGGTCCCTCGTGCGCAGTAATTTAGTATAACTAATTCATTAAAATGTTTTCTTTAAAATTAATCTTAGTCAAACTTTTTAAGAGTCCAAAGGCATTTTTTGGAAGTATAGAAATGAAATAATTAGTCATAGAAAATAAAAGTAATTCAAAATAATCCAGTTAGATTCCTCACAAAAAAATATAACTTAACCAAATGGAAAATTTGATTCAAACAATCATTGTTCTAATTTACAGGATGGGCCAAAAAAAAAGCACACCAATTTTGGAAAGCTGGAATTCACAAACAAGGGAAGTGGGAATAAAAGTTATTCCAAATTAAACTGAAATTTATTCTCTCTGATTTTTTTTTTTAATTTTGTATTATTAAGAATAAATGTGTGTACTGTTGCATGTGTAAGTCTTCTTACAATTGAATTATTTGGCAACAGTAGTATTGTTGCATGGGTCGACACTGTCCACAATAATAAAATCTCGCGCGCGTTGCCAGGCAACACATTTCCGACTATTACAAATGAATTTCAGTATTCTATTGGATGTTTAGTTTACTTGATGTAAATCCTTTTTCTGAATAAAAAAATAAAATGTCTTTTTTCCGTTCCATATGCTAGGCTTCCGGAGCAAAGCGACGAACAGCTGCCTAGTAAAATTAAAAAGAAATTTAGTTAAACAGAACTGAAGAAAAAATATCCAACTCCGTAATTGGAATACGGACGTGACATGCTGGTTTCCTACTATTTTCTGGCGAACCCTCTTGTCTTTAAACTAATTCCTGCTGAGATTTAATATTTTCTTTTGTACTGATTCGGACTACCTTGGAATAATACCAGTCTCTCTCTCTCTCTCTCTCCCTCTCCCTCTCTTAAAGCTTTTTTTTTTATTATTATTATTTAGCAAATCTGTCACTTTTTGAATCAGGACTGACAAATCGAAGAAGAAAAAAAAAAAAGATGATTCGTTTTATTTTTGTTTCAGGCAAAAAACGTGATTTTGATTTCGTTTTTTGTTGTGTTTTTCGTTAGGCTAAAACCTAAATTTCGTTTTCTGTTACTTTTAACGTTACAGTTAAAAAATTAGGCATGAAATTAAGGCATGATATTATTTAATTATTATTACAAAAAT
This sequence comes from Thereuonema tuberculata, assembly GCA_023159025.1. Classification (NCBI taxonomy): domain Eukaryota; kingdom Metazoa; phylum Arthropoda; class Chilopoda; order Scutigeromorpha; family Scutigeridae; genus Thereuonema; species Thereuonema tuberculata. The sequence continues at coordinate 25,777,261 of JAFIDM010010028.1, read as the reverse complement.
TTACCTAATTAAAAAATGTATATTAGTATATTTATATTAGATCTACAATATACAGTATGTTTATGAAGATATTATTATTATTATACAGGACACTACAAAACAATGTGTATCACAGCTGCCAGTTCTTTAGCTGGTGTTGGCCTTCAAACGCATCGAATTCTTCCCAAGAATCTAGGATGTCGTAATGTATCGGCGCAAAATATGTGCTGATCCAAGCAGTGCGGCTTTTTGGAGTTGACCGATGGAGATTTTGTCAATATTTAGATCTTGTAAGTGCTTACCAAGGTTTTTTGGTATAGCACCCAGTGTGCCGATAACCACTGGAACCACCACTGCCGGCTTGTGCCATAATCGTTGAACCTCGATTTTTAGGTCTTGATACCGTGGGATTTTTTCCAGTTCTTTTTCTTCCACTCTACTATCACCAGGTATGGCTATATCAATTAGCCATATCTGTTTCTTTTCTATCACTGTCAAATCTGGCGTATTGTGTGCTAAGATCTTATCTGTTTGAATTCTGAAATCCCACAGTATTTTCACGATATCATTTTCAATCACATTGTTTACTGTATGTTCCCACCAGTTGTTTGTTGTTGCAATGTGATAATTTTTGCAGATGTTCCAGTGAATCATCTTTGCAACTGCATTATGCCGCGTCTTATAGTCCGTCTGTGCAATTTTTCCACATGAGCTGAGAATATGATCCACTGTTTCATCAGATTCTTTGCACAATCTGCACTTTGAGTCCATTGACGATTTTTCAACTTTTGCTTTAATTGCATTTGTTCGTAAAGCTTGTTCTTGAGCAGCTAGAATTAAGCCCTCTGTTTCTTTTTTTAATGTTCCATTCGTAAGCCAATACCAGGTCTTATCCATATCTACTTTTCCTTTGATGTTTTTAAGAAATTGGCCATGTAATTTTTTATCTTGCCAGCTTTCTATCCTTGTTTTAATTACATTTTGTCGATAATCTTGTTTTGTTTTATTTACTTTTAGTAAATTTTGTTTTGTAACTGCAATAAGCATTTGTTCTTGACTGCTTTGAACATAATCTGCCAGTGCATGTTTTTCTTCTTCTACTGTTTGTTTAACTTGCAGTAATCCTCTACCTCCAGTTTGACGGGGTAGGTATAATCTATCAATGTCACTGCGCGGATGCAACGAATGATGAATTGTCATTAATTTTCTTGTTTTTCTGTCCAAAAGGTCCAATTCAGCTTGAGTCCAGTTGATGATACCAGCAGTGTATCTTATAACTGGTATTGCCCAAGTGTTGATGGCCTTGATAGTATTCCCACCATTTAATTTTGCTTTTAATAGCTTTCGGACCCTTTGTACGTATTCTTTACTGATGATATTCTTAACTTGGCCATGCTTGATATTATCCATTTGCAAAATGCCAAGGTATTTGTAAGCTTTATCATTATTGTTTCTAATATTTTGACCATTTGGCATTTCAATTCCATCACTGTGCAAAATTTTTCCTCTTTTTAATGCCACACTTGCACATTTTTCTAGTCCAAATTCCATAGAGATATCAGTGCTAAAGATGCGGACAGTGTTAACAAGTGATTGGATTTCAGCGTCTGATTTTCCATAAAGCTTCAAATCATCCATATAAAGTAAGTGTGAAATTTTTGTTGAATTTTTGGAAGTTTGATAGCCAAGGTATGTTTTCTTTAAAATCATTGAAAGGGGGATCATGGCAATGATGAACAATAGTGGTGATAATGAATCACCTTGAAAAATTCCCCTTTTGATGTTAACTAGTCCATATTCTTCATTTCCAACAATTAGTTGTGTCTTCCACTTCCTCATTGTTTTTTTAACAAATACTGTAATGTTTTTACTAATTCCTATTGTTTCCAAACACTTTATGATCCAGTTGTGAGGCAATGAATCAAATGCCTTTTTGTAGTCAATCCAGACCATATGTAAGTTTGTTTTTCGTTTCTTGCAATTTTCTAGTATCATTTTATCAATTAGAAGTTGATCTTTTGTACCTCTGCTATTTCGTTTATTTCCTTTCTGTTCTACAGGCAGGATATTATTTGCCTCCAAAAAGTCTTGAATATTATCACCAATGATACCAGTTAACAATTTAAATAATGTTGGCAAGCATGTTATAGGCCTATAGTTTCCAGGTGTCGCACCTTTTGCTGGATCTTTCTGGATAAGATAAGTTTTGCCAGTTGTTAACCATTCACTTATATTTCCACTTTGTAAAATTTCGTTAAATTGCTTGGCTATGATCGGGTGTAGACTAGTCAGATATTTGAGCCAGAAGCCATGCAATTGGTCATTACCAGGTGATGTCCAGTTTTTGACTTTTTTTACTCGCTTTTTAATCATTTCTGTAGTAATAAAAAGATCTTGCATTTGATTTTCACAAAAATCATTTTCAAAGTCTTTTATCCATCCAGCATTTTGCTTAAAATGTTTTTCATTTTCCCACAGATCTTTCCAAAACTGATTTGTTTCATTCTTATCAGGTTTTTTACATTTTGGCTGGTTAAGGCAGTTAATGCTTTGGTAGAATCGTCTTTGGTCTAATTGAAAAAGCTGGTTTTGTCGAAATTGAACAATTCGTGCATCATAACGTTCTATTTTTCTGGCTGTTGCTGTTATCTGCTGTTTTACAATTTCTAGTGCTTCATCAACTTTTCTTGTATTGAGCCAGTATTTCTTTATTAATTCCTTTTTTGATTTTTGCATTCTTCAATTTTTGTTCTTTCATATTCTTCAAATTGCTTGCATCAGAGCGTAATTTTTTTATCTTTAATTCCAGTCTAATTTTCCATTTTGGTGTTGATTTTGCTGGTCCATTTGGCTTGTTTTTTTGAATACCCAGTTCTTCTGTGACAATTACAGCTGTGCTGTAAGCAAGCTGATTGGTTTGCTCCAAAGATAAAATTGGAACTGTTGCTAATGCCATATTCACATCTTTCATGATTGGTGCAAGGTCTTTTTTTGACACCACTTTTAAGGTTGGTAATCTTTGTCTTTCTGTACATGCTTGTGCATGTGTCATTATTTTTTCTTTTAACTGTTGTTGCCGTGGATTCAAATCATCAGTGATTTCTATGTTGATTTGTGTCAGTGGTGGTTCAGTAGTTCTTTCTTCTTCAATTTGAATATTTTCATCATACAACATTTGTGTTTCGTGCATGCCACTAGTCTCCTCAAAACTGCCTTCAGTTGTTTCAACAGTTGACTCTACTTTTTTACTTTTACAAATTTCTTGAATTTCTTCTAGTTCTACATCACTAAACACTTTATTTCGCATTACAAAACGCCTTTGGTCTGCGAGTCTTTGTTCTGTAATAGTTGAATCTGGGTATTTTGCTTTCCAAAGTTCAAACATTCTTTTTAAATAACCACGTTTTTCTGGTTCTGAGTTGTAATAGCAAACCATAATAGCACGATTTTCAGACACAGTATATTTTTTTCGCTTCAGTTGTTTTTCTTCCAGTAGACCTGCAGTGCTTGGCCCTGGTTGCCTAACCATAGCAGCTGAGTCCTGTAACCCATTTGTCGACAGATGCCCAGGGACTCTAACATCTGACGCGGCCCTTGTTGACCCGGGCGACGACCGATCCGGAATAGGATTTGTTTTCTTTTGTCTCACCATGTTTGTTGGGTTGGTGGACACACTTAGTCTGACTCTTCATTTGAGACCTGTCTGGCTTGGGTGGCCCTTCTGGTAGAATACACTACCGCCAGCATAGCTCCCAACATCATTAGAGCACACAAGCCCCCTCCCCACGACAAGGGGGTGTCCTTGAGGGGGATTATTATTATTATTATTATTATTATTATTATTATTATTATTATTATTATTATTATAGTAAATAATAAATTATTATTTTTAATTTATAAATATATCTTCATAAACATACTGTATATTGTAGATCTAATATAAATATACTAATATACATTTTTAATATTAATAATAATATACATAGTTAACTGTTTATGTCAACTTCCCTTATTCAAAAAAAAAAAAAAAAAAAAAAATTTAATCCTAAGTTATGAATTAATATACTGAATAATCGGCAATTTTAGTCTCTTTACTTTTCTAAAGAATGTAAAATATGTAACTAATAACTCAAATATATTAATATGAATGTATTCAACGGTAGCACCTGTTGATAGGAAGCACTACAAATGCTTCCTAACAGGACTATGATAAAATGTAACGGAAATAAAATGAATGAATGAATGAATTATTATTATTATAGTAAATAATAAATTATTGTTTTTAATTTATAAATATAACAATAATAAGTAAACATTACATTATTGTAATGTAATGTTGTGAGCGTGGGTGGCTTGACAGCCGAGCACCGCGACCTGAAAGATTTATTGTGCTATCCCACGGAAAAGAGGACGGACGGAGAGAATGACTGAGAAAGGATGGTGTGTGAAATGCAGGGGAAACGGGAGAACCCCGAGAAAACCTGCCCAGCAAGGATCGCCACCATCAACGAAACCCACATGAGAACCGAATCTCGGCAATCAGAGGTGGGGAAGAGGCCAGTGTCTTGCCGACATCGCCAACCGCGCGGCCATTTATAGGTAAATAAATAAATTTCTCATGTATAATTAGAGAATATGTATCTACTTTATTTACAGATTGTCGGAACTAAGTGATCACGTCATCACTATAAAAGATAACCCAAAAGTTTTAGTTGTCAGCCTTACTGAATTCTATAGAAGGAATTAAAAATGTAATAAACATGTAATTCCGGTATTAAAAGTATTAAAATTGTTAATATCTCCCTCCAATTTTATAAAATATTGATGTTTATTATAAAGTAAATGCAATGTTGTAGATAGATGTATTCAAGCTACATTAAGAAATTTTGTAACGAATCTAGAATAATAAAATGTATCATCTGAGTTATTATCAGGGTCGTGCAACATTCAACTTTACTAAAATTAAAATCAATGCAGGTTTATTTCCAGTGAAAGATAAATTACCTTGAAATTAATATATCTTTTGCTCGCTAGATGACGCTTCAGTTCGTACTTTTTTTATTGGCGAAAATTATTAAATATTAACTTCTAATATTGGATCTTTATAGTTGAAGAAAATAAAAAATTAAAAATAATTCAATATCTTTTGAAAAAATACAACATAGTTGTAAAAATTGAATTTAAAAACTATCACCGAAATTGGCATATACTGCTATGATAAAGCTTGTATTGTGTTATTAATGTTGGAAAAATAAAAGGAATTAATGTTGGAACTATTTCTGTAGCTGCGAAAACTATTACACTCACATTGGATGACCCAGGAGGAAAGGTCGGTATTCTGGGAAGTCATAATATGGGTCAAGATAAAAAAAGCTTAGAAGAACATAATATGTCCTAATCCGAGCGGTTCTCAAGATACAGTTATTTCGATGAACAATTATTGATAAGAAAGAAATTTTACGTGCTGTTTCTAATATTCATTGTTCAACTGATAACTGATTGCTATTTATAATAAATATTCAAAAATTCCACCGTCAACATCAATGCACATTAGAACTGTTAATTTTAGATAGTGGCACATTTCGGCTGGAGGGAAGAATAATACTGCACTTCAGATTCAAAATACTATACATTCAAACAGTTCTAGAAACGTTTTTTTTTTTAGAAAAAACTGCGAAGACCTCCAGCATAGTGACACCCTGTTGGAACACCCAGTATATTACTCGCCGTTGTCTTATAATCGCCGTATTATAAATTCGAGCCCTTCTATTGAGTTCGTTATTTTTTGGTATTATTATTTATTTTTTAAGGCACAGCAGACATGCTTATCAGAATAAATATTTATACAGGTCGACTATTACTAAGCCGGTAATCAGTAATCCGGTTCCATCACCAATCCGTCACTAATTTCGGCTAGCTTAATTTACCGGGTCGCTGCACCAACCTGCCGCTACTGTTTGATGGCGCTGCTTGCTGCACAAACACAGGCAATCCATTCCAATTTCTTTTTCTCTACATTTATTGTTATAACCTGCTCACTTTTAGACCTAGTCATAGTTCCACTGAATAACGGAAATGCGACAGTGATGAACTTTCTTGTGTAATTCAACAGAATTTCCTGCACCATTTATTTTACCTTCATTAAAATTTCACTTGATTTTCATTTAATGTTTCTTTTTTCTTTATCAAGCAACTTCTACTGATTTACTGGGTATTTTAAAGGTAGGATGAGGTGGGTTAACTATTGGGTTAAGTGCAGCCTATCTAAAGCTACGCTAACACCATCCGATTTTGCGCCAACTTAGTTGGTCAACTTCGAGTTGGTCCGATTTTGTCAGGCTAGAACACCATCCAACTCGCAAATGAAGTCGGCCGCTATAGCAGCAATCCCATAATTCAATGCGTTTCCCCCAGCAGCTGTGGAAAATCCGAAAAAAAAAGAGGTTTTGAAACCTCTCTGATATATTCTGCCGCATACAATTACTGTATTTCAGTATAAACTTTATTTATGCGTGAAAGAAACTGGCAATACTCTGATATTCATTGCGTACTCGCTTGTCGTCGATTCGAAGGGGTGATAATCGTTTATGGACGCCATTTCTTTCCATGGGTGTGACGTCATGACTGACGTGTTCCCATGCTGCCCTGTGATTGGTAATTCCGGCCAACTCGGAAAAGTCCGCCCAACTTTTCCGAGTTGGTCCTATACAGCCAACTCGAGTCGGCCAACTAAAATAGCTGCCAAGTCGCTGAAAAACGTGCTCAAAGTCGGCTCTAAGCAACTCGAAAACTGAAAGTTGGCCGACTAAGTTGCTGCAAAATCGGATGATGTTCGCGGGGCTTTAACCTAACTGTGATCCGACATAACTGTGATCATTAATTCGATACCTTATCGGTTCGAATGTTGCCGGATTACTGATGGTTGACCTGTAATTTCTTTTAAATATAAAATATAGAGGACATCTTAGAAATAAGTATCGAACAGACAAACAAAAATAATAATAATAATCCAGTATTTCCTCCAGTATTTTACGTCAGATAGTAGAGGAACGGATTATTGTAATTTATAGATTAAAATTTTAATTTTGAAATAATTTTTAATAAAAAAAACTAAATTTGTTTTCTATTTTTAATCTCCATTCTGATTCCACTAAATACTTGGTAAATATCATGAATGTCAGTCGCGTACTTGCCAAGAGTGATATTATTATCATTTTACATACCATAGGCATATTTAATATATATATATAGTCTTGCTTCATTTCAATCATTTTTATGTAAAAGTATCAATTTTAAGTTTATTATTAACTAAAGATAATAAAGAAAAATAAGTGTTGCTGAATATTGTGTTGAGTTAGAAAATAGACATTGTAAAAAATCACATAATAAAGCTAAATTAATATGCATATGCAAAATTCAAGAAATTTTGTAAGATTTAAAGACATTTTTACTTAATAGCTGTTTTATCAACTAATTATCAGGCAAGAGATTTTTACTGGTATGTTAATTATGTTGTTATGGATGAAAACTAATAGTTATATCTAGCTTTTTTTTCATTACTTTCTCTAAAATGTTGTCAATATATTCTACGGTTATTTTTTTGTCAATTTCAAAATTCTAAATATTAATTGACTGATGATGCACTATTCCATTTGAAAACTACAATTTAAGCCAACACACTTGACTAAGTCTAAAAAACATTTATAAATTTTAAGAATTACAGTGGAGACAACCGGTTTCGTCTCTTAACGGAAGGCTTTGAGGCTTTGACAAGTGACAGCAATCGCAGAAAGCCTCGTCTAAGAGGCGAAACCGTTCGTGTCTATTCTAATTTTTAATATGTATAAATGTATTTTTTCTTAGACTTAGTCAAGTGTGTTGGCCTTAAATTATAGTTTTCATTTGATATTTTTCGCACGTTAAATTAATTTCGATCTTCATATTCCATTGAACATTTTTCTTATGTTTGTACAAGCTAAAACAGTTGCGCGGATTTCCATGAAATTTGATAGGTAGTTTATTTATGGTTCAGCTTAAAACACAAACCCATTTTCTTTTGATGCCCACTCCTCTCATCTCTCAAAAAAATGACCCTCTGATAGTAATCACTTAAAGGGATGGACAGTTTTCTTTAAAATCTGGTATTTATTTATGGTCCAATTTATTAATAAGCTCACGGTATTTTGGTCTTCACCCACCCAAGTCCAAAAAATTGATTTCCCAGTACTATACCTCAGTATCCACTATACGATAGATCCTTGAGCGTATACTTAGTGTTAATAATAAAAACCAAGGTAGCGATAGCGATTAGTAAACCAATCACAATGCTTTGCAATAGCTTCTGATACGTGAATGAAGAAAATTATTCAAAAGTTAATACAAAACGCCTACTTATAAATAAGCGGAGTGAAAAGTAAAATTAATATTGCAAATTAAAATATATTTTAACGAAGACATTTTAACATCTTCGACTAAATTAGAACCACTTCTACTAGAATTTAATCTCAAGCTCGTCTTATCTTCAAGAAGCACCACCAGTATGGAACGTGTCTCAACGCAGTCTATTCTAACGTAAAGGTGACTCAATCTGTACTCACTATTTATATGGAATAATCGTCATTCTTAGCTCAAACCTTATTAATAGACTGAAATAAATAACTTTTGAATAATTTTCTTCATTCACTTATCAGAAGCCGTTGCAAAGCATTGTGATTGGTTTACTAATCGCTATCGCTACGTTGGAGCTCGACCAGCTAGAGATACAAACTCTATGGCCCTGAACTACTCTTGGCAAGACCTTTTCAACGACACCCTAATCAAGTCTCTAGCCCTCGTGGTTGCTGAGTTGATACTTGTCACAGACAGACAGACAAACCGGGGATATAAGGCTTCATGGTATCAGAAGCCTAAAATATAATAAAAACAATTTATATTAAACTTTCTCTTAGTTAAAATAACCGTTACTATTTAGTTTAATAATTTGAATTTCCTATAAAATTCCTCAATCATAAAATTCCTGAATTCCAATGATTTTTGTATTTATTAATTAAAAAAGAATGTCCCATAGTTGATATTTTTCAATGTTAATATTCGCTTTACTGGAAATAGCTTTGCATCAAATTTCTTTATTACTAAATTTTCAAATAAGATAAAACTTTTGCTGCAGATTTTGATTAAAAACTAAATTATTAAATCCTAAAGTCCTTGTCTTAAGTTTGTTTTTGATTGTTACATTGCTTAAGGAGATACCGAAATCCTCAAAAGTTCAGGGAAAAAAAAAATAAGTCTTCCTATTCTCACAAATAATCTACGTCTGCCTTTAAAAATTAAAATTCAAAATCGATTGCATCTTTGCAGAATAATAACTGAAAAACGACGTTTTGCAGCCATTAATCTTATTTAAAAGCCATTGGTATAAAGACAAGATAGTTTTAAAAGAAATGGGCATTTACTTTCTTTCTATTAGGTTGCTTTAATAATGATAATTAGAGTGAATTAAATTAATTAAGCATCCATTAAAGACATTATTACGATGATGTAATAGAAAGAAAGCATGCCCAATACCATTGTTATGATGATCTAATAAAAAGAAATCATGCCCAATACCATTGTTACGATGATCTAATATCATTGTTACGATGATCTAATAGAAAGAAAGCATATCTAATATCATTGTTACGATGATCTAATAGAAAGAAAGCATGTCTATATCATTGTTACGATGATCTAATAGAAAGAAAGCATATCTTTATCATTGTTACGATGATCTAATAGAAAGAAAGCATATCTATATTATTGTTATGATGATCTAATAGAAAGAAAGCATGTCTATATCATTTTTACGATGATCTAATAGAAAGAAAGCATATCTATATCATTGTTACGATGATCTAATAGAAAGAAAGCATATCTATATTATTGTTATGATGACCTAATAGAAAGAAAGCATGTCTAAATCATTTTTACGATGATCTAATAGAAAGAAAGCATATCTATATCATTGTTACGATGATCTAATAGAAAGAAAGCATATCTATATCATTGTTACGATGATCTAATAGAAAGAAAGCCTGCCCAATATCATTGTTACGATGATCTGATAAAAAGAAAAAAATGATAAGTAAAATTCATTGTTGTAGTGACTTAAGCATAAGTAAAAGTACATGAATGTTAAAATACTGTATGTTATCATACGATATGATATATTAGATAGATTAATAATAGATATCCACTATCATCATCAACTTATATAATTGGCTAAGTTCGTCTGTCTGTCTAACTGTCTGTAAGCCGATATAATTAAGCTATTAAGATAGATCCAAGGTTCTCAATGGTACCATTGAATCAAAGGTACTCAAATTGGATGAAATATTAGTTCATTTTGTCATTCCATGTTGTTTCCATGAAATTTTATTCTTGGGAACTGACCTAGACAACTGAAATTCTAACAAAACATACGTTCAAAACCAAATAATTTTGTTACCACTGCACTCTAATGAAATTTGGCATACTTCCTTTAGTAAAATTTATTTAGAAGGACAAACTTAGATGTGGTTGGTATTTATTTACCAGAGCCTGTTTTTAGTCATGGACAGTTATATGTTGCTATTTCTTGAGCACGTCGTGCTTGCGACGTCAAAATCGAAATTCTTGACCGAATAGATCAAGGACATCTGATAGAAGGATCTGATGCTGTTTTTACAAAAAATGTAGTGTATAAGGAGATATTTACTTTATAGTGGATAATAAAATGATTTTTCAGATTTTTTTATGCCTGTCGTCCGACAGGCTTTGCTGCTAGTTTTAAGATATCCTCTTAGAACTGATCACTGATTCTGTGATTCTCTCAGCGAGGTGTATCTAGCCACCCAATTTCAAGTTTCGGGGCATCGTAGTTCATGAGATCAAAATGGCGACACTGATTAAAATAAAATTAATAATAAATTCTAACTATAGTAGAGCATCGATTATCCGAATACCAATCAACCGAAACATCGGTTAACCGAAGGCGTTCCAGTAGACTAAAATCTAGGCATGGAATTAGGAAATTGGACATCCAGGGTTAAAAACTATCGGCTGATAGTGAAGCAGCTGCACATTTAAAGAGTCTTTTAAAGAAAACATTGATAAGGAGGGTTACAGAAAAACAATGTATACAACGCAGACGAAACTGATCTGTATTGGAAAAAAAATGCCAACAAAATCTCTAGTTTCTAAGAATGAAATGTTAGCAACTGGTTTTAAGGCAAACAAATTACGCATCACTGCTGTGATATGTGATATAATTTTACTGATACAATATTTTTGTAAATGATCGGCTATCCAATATATCAGTTATCCGAACATCCTTCCCCCCCTCCCTTTGCCGCATTGTTTCGGATCATCGATGCTCTACTGTAGTTAGGTCACTTTTATTAAGTGCCCCTCCCCCAAAAATGCTGATATTATAAGTTCATTGTTAAGGAAATCTAACAAAGTAAGCATGCACTATTGCATTGTTAGATAGACCGCCTCCGCTATTTCAAGATCTCCCGCCACCTAGAAATATAACCTCAGTGGTTTTGAGATTCTAACGAAGAGGTCCTCTACCGATCGAATTTCAAGTCTCTAGACCTTGTAATTTCTGAGAACAAAATGGCGACTTTGAGAATAGACAAAAGATGGGATATAAGGTTTTCGCTTGCATAGAAGCCTAAAACTAAAAATAAATGCTAACTATTTCATGTAACTGAAAATAAAACTTAGCTAAACGTACTTTTTCTCTATTAGGTCGCCACAAAATGAATGAATTCATTGTTCCTGTAATTTAACAGAAAGAAAGCATGCAACAATGGACTTCATTAGCAAATCTAAAAGTAGTCCATAGATTTGATGCTGATATTAAATGGTACACAAATACTGAATTAAAGTATATTTGAAAAGCTCAGAATGACCACGCATTAAAACAGATCAAAGCTGTCTTTATTTTATCATTTTACTTGTTAATATGAGTGTTGTTTTAGTTTTTGCGTCAATTTATGAAGTATTGTTAAGTGGTTAGCAATAGTTTAACTTTCTTTCTATTAGATTACAGTAATAATGAATTTTAATTAATTTATTTTAGTAGCGATCTAATAAAAGAAAGTGTATATAACAAAAATTGAAATTTCTGTGCATATTAACTTAACTAAGCAGTTGGAACTTATATATTTTTATATTATGGCTTTTATGCAGATCTTTTATGCAAATATTTGCACCAAGTTGATTGTATCCACATGTCTACAGATATTTTAGACAGTCTATTAACTGATTTTATGAGCCCAAACTTCGGAAAAGTTAATTCTGTAGTATGTATGAAAAGTACAATGAAAAGCAAAATTTAAGGTCTATAATAATTTATAAATTAAGAAAAAAACCACAATTGGACAGTAAATGTGCTTTCGCACACTGAGCCAACATCAACGGGACTCCTGAACGGCTGCTTCATCCTTATTAGGAATCATCAGCAGAATTTACCCTTCATGTTTGGCTCGGAATGCATTCTTGCTCCCGAAAATGGCCCTCAAGAACAAAATCACCCAAATAAAAAATAATCCTGTGTTTTTCTTGTTATAATTAAATTTCTTAATGTCTTTCAGTGAAAGGACAAAGGATTAATACTGTGGATTTCACAGGATTATTTTTTATTTGATTGTTTTTGTTTCTAGGGGGCCATTCCCGGGAGCAAGAATGGTTTTCCTTTAACTATCGCGAATTCCCAGCCAAACATCAAGGGTAAATTATATTGATGATTCCTAATAAGGATGAAACAGCGGTTCAGGATTCCCGTTGATGTTGGCTCAATGTGCGAAAGCATATTTACTGTCCAGTTGTGAGTTTTTTCCTTAATTTATGAAAGAACGTATATGTTAATAATAAACTTTAAATGTAATAATCTAAAGAAACCCATAAATATAAAATATTATGAAGTTCAATATTTAAGATAATAGGATTATAGATAAAACATGTTTCGCAGCAACTTCTGCATTTTCAAGTGAAATAGAAGTGAATAGTATTAAAACAATATAATAACACTGAACTTACTATATCAAACTTCAAAAATAATTAAGATGTATTAATAGAAACAATACATCGAGATAAAACTGTAAACTGAATGTTAACAAAAAGCTTTCATGAACTTAAAAGATAGCAAAAACTTTAAAAAACATACAGAAAACCGATAAAGACATCATAACCTAATTAAAAAATTAACATTGAAACAAATCGGTAAAAAAGCCTTTTGCTATATTTTAAGTACATAAAAGCTTTTTGTTAACATTCAATTTGTAGTTTATCTCGATGTATTGTTTCTTAAGAATTGTTGTTACTAAATCAAATTTCAAATATAATTATGTTCTTATATTGTTTTAATATTAAGTTATATTTTACTTGAAAATGCAGTAAAAACTTGCTGCTAAACATGTTGTATCTAATATTAAATAATTTTCATTAACCCTATTATCTTATGAAGTTCTATATTAAACTTTAAATGCGGATGGACTAAAAAAAGAAATATTCTAAGTTTGATAGAGGAAATGTTATTATATATGAGTCCACTAGAATCAAAACTCACAATATCCAAAACTTATGTTGGCGACAAATCACACAATATCCCGCGGATTATGTGAGTGTTGACGCCAAATGCCAAATTCAGCTGTATTTTCAATGGGATGTTGTAAGTTTAGGACCAAAATAACCTTTAATATGGATTCCTTGCACAGAGTTTTGTAAGATGGCACTGCTATCTCAATTTTCGATTTTTTGGATATTGTGAGTTTTGATTCTAGACGACTCATTATAGACATTCAGTCGACATTTAATATTTTCTTTAATATAATACGATATTTCATTTTCTTATACAGGGAATTTCTTCAGGTAAAGTGAGGACAGGAAAATCTTTTTGCTCTTCCTCTCAGAATTCGTTAATAATCTATACGAATTAATTTTAATTTAACAATATACAAGTAACAGCATATATACGTATTACATCTTTTTTACAACCAATTAAATTTAACAATGTACAACAATTCCTGAATATATACTTACATTAAAATATGTAAATATTAAATAAATAAAACTATAAACTCTTTCTTCTTCTACATAAACTCACTATATTTCAAAAACATAAACTGTTTTCTTCTTCAGGTATATTACGGAGTGAAACCAATTAAGTTTCCTCTCCTTAAATAAAAAAAACAAACATGGAATAACATCGAAAATGATAACAATTGAATTATATCACATTGAGCATAACAATAACTCAGAATAACTTGAGCCTGGTAATAATATAAATTATATATTATCATTGTTATCATTTGTTATCATTTTCGATGTTACTTCATGTTGCTTTTTTTTATTTAAAGAAAGGAAACTTATTTGGTTTCACTCCGTAATATACTTGAAGAAGAAAACAGTTTATGTTTTGAAATACAGTGAGCTTATCTAGAAGAAGAAAGAGTTTGTAGTTTTATTAATTTAATTCCTGAATATGACATAAATCTAAGTAAATACAACAATTAATAATTAAACTTTTATCTTTTTATTGCTCATAATTTTACAGAAATGTTTAACTGTTTTGTAAAAAAGATATGTATATTAGTATTGCATATTACTTTTATTTTGTTAAATTTAAATTAGACTCTACAGATTATTACGAATGCTGAGAGGTAAAGGAAAAATATTTTCCTGTCCCCCGTTAACCTAAAGAAATTTCCTGTATAAGAAAATGAGATATCGTATTGTATTGAAGAAGATATTAAGTGAAGTAGTGTCTGTATATCAATATATCATTAAGAAATATTATAGGAATTGTGAAGTTGTTATATCTTATTGATTTTTACAAGATTTTAGATTTGTTTTGAAAGATGAATCTGCAAGAATCAGTTGTGAAGATTTAATTAATATTTCGTGAATAGCTTCACAATCGCCAATTTTTCGCCCACGCTAATGAAAAGATTTCGAAAACATTCTTAGCAACCTTCATTGTTTGACGATAATTAACCTTTTAAACAGTTTCGGTGCATTTCCAATTCTTGGCTTCCTGCGTTCCGATAATAATTCATTGTGCCTACGTGTTCGAACGGCGCTTTGGACTCGAGGAAAAAGTGTTTAAGA
>JAFIDM010010028.1:25728992-25752680 GCA_023159025.1 Thereuonema tuberculata | reverse complement strand
ATTTGGGATATTTATCTACCTTTCAGAAATTAAATGAATGTTGTTGATGCTGTGACTCGAAGTTTCTCGATAAAAGCCACACCTTTGTTACGATCCATTGTTGATTCGAAGCTGCATCACTTGGGGACGTAGATTTATTTGACTTGCCGTTCTTCTTTGATGTTTTCTCTCATCAGTAGCTCGAAATTGCTTCGGTGACGCTAAACACCATTTAA
Organism: Thereuonema tuberculata; assembly: GCA_023159025.1. Taxonomy (NCBI): domain Eukaryota; kingdom Metazoa; phylum Arthropoda; class Chilopoda; order Scutigeromorpha; family Scutigeridae; genus Thereuonema; species Thereuonema tuberculata. Next base: position 25,752,465 of record JAFIDM010010028.1, on the reverse strand, counting down.
TAAATAAAAAAAAAAAAAAAAAGATGAATAGCAGAAGGAAATCGTCCCTTTTTTCTCTTTCTTTTTCTTGCGAATAAGCATTATTTGAAGACATTCTTTTCCGCGTTGTTTGGACAAACCCCTTTTCTTTTCCGAGTGCGTTGGATTCACTCATATTAAAGGCATTTGTCTTTTTAAGATCTCGCTTCTTCACCAAGAATCGATTTAAGAGAAAGAGGGTTGGTTCAGCCGCCCAACGCCAGGAGGCAGCAGCGGTCCCGTTTTGGAGAAGCGCCGTATGTAGAAATTGGAAATTCTCAGTGTACCTGTTTAGTCGCCGATGTCTGGATTCAGTTACTCATAACCAAACGCGAGTTTTATGAGAAAAGGCTCGAGAATTATTGCCTTCGGACGAGGTTTTCATGCTTCCCAACGGACCTCTAAGCCTGTACACGACTTGGCAGAATATTTAACAGCGAATGGCCATTTCTAAACATTAGGAATGTAGATATAAAGTTTGTTTAGTTTTAATGATTGGTGGTTTGATGATGGATTAATGTTGAAGGTAGGGATTTCGGTATCAGTGAATAAATATAGATGACGTCATGTGTTACGTCATGCAATGTAACCAGTTAGTCTACTGTCAATCCAAAAAAAAAAAGAATCATCTCATGATATTGTGTCGCCGCCATATTGAAGACACAGTAACTTTTAAGCCTTCGTTATCCCTCAGAACATTCTAAAAATAAGTTCAAAGGATCAGTTCAACATTTTTAACATTGAAAAGAGAGAGAATATCAGAATATCTTCTTCCTCTGCATGTTATTCAAATAGAACTTGAAATGTAATTCCAATTTGTCTGAAAAATTTAGTAATCGGAAATTTGAAATTCTGTTTGTGGGAGGTTTTTATAATTCGTGGTTAGTGTTGTCTTTCCCCAAACCCTTTTCATGTATTTTTAATGATGGTCTTTATATTTTATTATGAAATTCTGCATCAACATTCTTCTTCCGCTCACTTGTAGTTTTCAAAGAATTAAACCTAGATATTTCCCTGTCGAAAGGTCACTCCTTTGGAAGGCCATAGTAAGAAAAAAAATTTTTTTGAACTGTTTCCGAGATAGACCTATTTGAATGTATAATTTTAAAACATTGATAAGAAAGATATTACTAACTGTTTATAATTTTTATTATTCAGTTTGTTGCAGTTTATAATAAATTTTTAAAAATCTCAACGTCCACATCAAAGCACTTCAACTCGTATGAGAATATACGTCATGAGTACGGTGACCAGATGTCGCGGTTTTAGTGCAAGTGTTCCGCATCAGTATTTGTCCCGGATTCTGAAAATAGTCCCGAAATTTGTAAATAATTGATGAAGTTTTTTTTTTATTTTTTTTATTTTGATTGAAAAAATTGTTTATTCCGAATCGACATCAGAAAAATCTGGTAACATTAAGCATGAGTACATATTGACGTTCCTTTCCACGGTCACTAGCATCCATATTGTATATTCATTTATCTCTTCGGAATACAGATATTTATATAATGCTTATATAAGCTTTTTATCTTAGAATGACCGAAACTAGGACCTCCTAGAATATTGACCGTCCTCCTGGGACATGTTGTATTTATGATGAACAAATTACGAGAAATATCTTCTCCTTAATGAAAGAGTGATGTCATTACCGCTCCTGTTTCTGACGTCATGCTGCCGAAATTCTTGATTCCGTCATCGACTTGCTGTGTTCGGTGGACAATGGCTATCGCAGACCCCAGCTTGGTCCTTGAGCTGCGGTTGCGAGCAGCGGGCATTTGCGGCTACCGTTTGTCCGACCCCAGATGCAGCCTCCCCCGAAAGTGATTGGAGTTGAAAGTATGAATTTTAATCTGTTTTCTCTTGCAACTCTCCCTCTGCTAGGCATTGAAAATTAATTAAAGACGAATTTTCCCTGCATTATTTAAAATGGGGTTCCCGTTTGCACAAGAATGAAAAACATGCAATTAGCATTTGGTCCTTAATTAAACCCTCGTACATCTTTTAGATTCATATAATATTAAACATTGCTCTAAATGCACTCGGGTTCTTTCATTTTTTGTCCTGTGACCTTTCATCTTCGTAGACTCCGCCCCCTCACTAAATTTTTAAGAAGAACAAAAAGAATTTATTCCTATCTACAAATCAGAGAATTAATAAACGTCAGTGTGGTATTAAGAGCACATTGTAGGAATGCTTTATGTGATAAACAATGATCTTTGCCGCCAACAATTGCAAGGAAACTAGAAGTTCCTGTTTAATAAAGAATACTTTTTTTCTTTAAGTTTTTCTAAAGAATTTTTTATTATTTTTCTCTGATTTCGTTAAATCGGTAAAAGTCTACATTTGTATTCTAATTAGGCCTATAATATCTTCTAAATATGAAATAGTAAAAAAAATTCAAAAAATTAATTGAATCTGCATTTAATTATTCTAAAGCCAATTAGTTTTAAGCCACCGCCCAAATTAATGATAATAAATTAATTTGGATTAATAACAATAATTATAAAAAATCAAAATAGCAATTTGGTATCTCCAAAATTTAAAACAAAAACAAAAATACACACTAGTAGACACTTGGTATAGTATATTTTTTAATGTGTTTATATATTTTTAGGCGCTTTTATTTTATTTAATTGCACATAGAAAAATTCATCGAGGCTGGCGGAAGTCAGCACAAGAATTTTCTTTTTTTTATTTTGAATGTGTATTTTTTTGTTTTTGTTTTAAATTTTGGAGATAACACATGTCATTTGACTTTTATTTCTATTCATCTTGTGTTGAAACCTTGTGTTTTACTGGTGACTATTCCCAACTGATGAACGCTAATGAGCGAGAAACAGCTGTTCTGAGATGCCACTTTGGTCTCGACCTCTGAAAGTCCTGACTCAAGCAAATGCAGGCGACTGCAAACCTTTTATTTCTTTCATAGATTTCTTTTTCCAATGCGCCTAAAATTTTGAAATTTTAAATAAGAACTTGTGAAGCATCTGGAATTTCTATTTTCTTGTTTTTAATTTTCAAAATATTCTGCAGTTAATTAAATTAAAACTCAAAAAAATCAGAAAAATTTGAGGAAAACCTGAAATGATAAAAAATTTGTAAAACAATGTTTTGTATTTAAAATATTTAATATTGCAGTAATTAATTTTAAAAAAAATAAAAATTGTTTGAGATTTTGATTTAACAAAATACTCGCCTAACAATTAATCGTGCTTCAAGTTTTGTTAATGTACTGTACTAAAATTGTTGTATTTTATTTATTTATTTATTTTTCTCCTTTGTAGGTGTAGTCTCCGAAGTGAGTGTGCTCAAGCCTCTCAAGACCCCCTGTACTGGCTGCCGTATAAGAGTGGGAAGTGTACTACGATTACAAATGTTTTACCATTTCAAATCCAACGGACAACCGCTAGAACGGTAAGAATTGAATCATTCACTTATTTTTAAATTCTTTTGAAATTCAAAGTTGTTTTGACTTCAGAATAGATCTGGAATGCTCATGTTCTCTGACTTGGATGACCAAAACTGGTCTTGTCTTAATGGATTAGTGTTTATACAAGGATAAACTATTACACAGCAACATACTTATTTAGAATCAGTGTATTAAAGTGTCCCACTATAGGCCTATGCAGGCCTTGGGTCGCGGGAGGTAAGGCTCTCGGCGCTTCGTGACCAACGGGAATAAGTTGAGGTCGAGTGGTCAGGCCAACGCCCGCCCGCCTTTAACTCCCGGAAATAAACCCGGTAACATTCAACAGAGGGCTGTGTAGATCCTAGGACACGTTTGGAGGAGAGCGTGGAAAAAATCCCGCCCTCCGCCGAGGCAGACCTCCAACCCCCAGTTATCTATTTACCTACTCGGCTACCGGGCCTACAGAATCAGCATATAATAATGACAAAAGTAAAATTAATACTTACATTGATATTATTTGAACAAATTGCATGGAATTTACATCCAGTTAACGTAATTTCGTACGTGTGTGTCATAAATCTATTACAAAGTATTAAAATGAAGTTATTAACGATTATTATTTCTGATTTCTGAGTATTGTTTTTGTTTAAAGTATTCTCAACATTTCTCAATTACGTAATGAATTGCAGCCAAATTATATTTTAAAATGTTTTTAAAAATTACAAATAGTTCATTAAGATGAAAATCGTAAAAAGATTTACGATATGGTTACCTTTGATGCTTACTCTAAATCTACGTGAATTGCTGCCCATAACTCACAAGAGAAGCGCCAAAAATACGGAACTATTTGGAGTTAATTCTTTCTTAATAGGCGCTGAAACATCTTAAGAAATCGTTTCCCGCGCTTCGTTGTGTAAAAAGTTGGTAATTTGAAGCACAATCAAAGCTAACTCCCGTGATAAGTTAGCCGGCGATAAGAAAGCAACGCAGACTTGGGTTGGCGTCTTCAGATTCTTCCTCGCGAGGAAAGTTGATTATCACCGTCTAGGATCATCCGCCTCGAAGACTCTCGCCTCTAAATCCGCTGCTTCGCTTCCGATTGGCTGTTTTTCTTCAGCCAATATTTGCATTTCTGTGTCAATAGGAGTCGCAAAGTTTATGGGCTTCGAAACTTTGGAAGTTAAAAATGTGACAACAAAAGTGAAAGGAAAAAAATAGAACCCCTTTATTTGCTGGTATCTCATTGGAAACGAATCCAAGTCTTGCTTTTAATTCTGAATTTAAACTGCCGACATTTTTTAGATAAACATTACCCGTTAATCCCGAATTCTAATTCATTGAAGTAAAAATAAGTAGGTTTCCAATGAATATTAAGTTTTATTCGAAGATTAGCTTTTTTATGCTCCTTGGAAAGTAATACTTATTAAATCAGTCAGTCTGTGTCTATTTTCCTTCTAATAATTTTGAACTGCTATATGAATTCTCTTGAAATTTAGCAAGCACATTTAAGAACATGTGACTTTTTATTTGCTTCCGTTTAATTCCTTGCCGGGAAATGGGTTAATGGAGGTGACAAAAATTCCCATAGGAAGACGCTGTATCGAAACAACGGATTTTTATTGATGTTCTTAAATAAAGGATATAAGTTTGCTTATTAGTGCTCTTAATGTCAGCGGGAGCTTTTATTATGGATAAGTTAAAAATTTAACGTGTGAAAGAATAAATTATTCAAAATCAATCCCATACACAGAAATTTAACATAATAAAAGTTATATTAAAAACCTACAAAAAAATTGAAGCTTTCGGCACTTAGCGAAGGCCATTGTCAAGTGTTCTAATTCATTGTGAACACTGTTGACAATGACTTTCGCTAAAAAAATGTCTAAAGCTCCTCTTTTTTTTTTGTAAGTTTTAGTCTTCTGATCAAGAAGACTTATATTCCCGTTTTGTCTGGGGACAAGTATCATTAAAATATCATTAGCAGCAATGGCAACAATTGCGTCTTTCGCAATAATCACATTTGTAATAATAAGGAAATTAAAGCAATCAACTTATATAATTTGCTAATTTCGTCTGTCTGTCTGTCTGTAACTCGATATAATTAAGCTATTAAGATAGATCCAAGGTTCTCAATGGTACCATTGAATCAAGGGAACTCAAATTGGATGAAATATTAGTTCATTTTGTCATTCCATGTTGTTTCCATGAAATTTTAACTGAAATGCTAACAAAACATACGTTCAAAATCAAATAATTTTGTTACCACTGCATCCATTTTTATGAAATTTGGCATACTTACTCAGTTGTTTGCGCTGATTTCGAAACTCAAAACCATTTTTGCCGTAGAAGCTTCGTTCACAAGTTAGCACAGTATTTAGATTACATTTACCTTATATTTGATAGCTAATAATAAAATGATTTTTCAGATTTTTTTTAAGCCTATCGTCCGACAGGCTTTGCTGCTAGTATCAATTATATTTTCATAGACGTATCAGAAGACGTTGCGAAGCATTGTGATTGGTTTACTAATCGCTATCCCTACTTTTATTATGATAAATTTGTGTGTAGGCCGATTCACTTTTAATAAATTTTGAATAGAAAAAGACAAAGAACTGCAATGAAAGAAAAATAAAGAGCTAATATTCCAAATTTGGTGCAGAAAAAGTCAAGTAGATTCAAGAGTTTTGTGACGGTTACTGCAGGAGGACGTAATAGAATCGAGCTGGGAGTTTGTTGGGTTTTTTTTTTCCTTACGCTGCAAAAATAGTTAGGCTTGCACTTTTCCAATTTTCTTGTTTTCTTCCAGGCGCCAAATAAATTGTATCTTAAAAGGGTTTTCTTTTTTTTTTTTTATTTTCAATCTGTGGGTGGTTTGAAGAAATAAAAAAAAAAAAAATCCGCTAGTTATTAAAAGCGTGTTAAGGAGTTAGCTGGTCCTAATGGAGTGTTTGTCATGTGATGTACAAATTCCCTGAGGCGGATGACAGTCTTCTTCGGCCAGATGATTAGCTAATTAATGAAACGCTACAGCCACCTGGTGCCGCCAGAGAAAATTAACGACTGGGCCAGTTCAGAGCGCTTCTTATCACACGAGCACCTCCCTCTTCTGGCTAACACCCACATTGGACCGTAGATATGTGTTAGGCTTAGCTTTTTTTTCTATTTTTTTTTTTTTTTTTTTTGCTGTTTACACAAGGAAGACTTCTCTACGAAGGAATGTTTTTTCCAGGAACCCTCAAATCTTGATTAGTTAAACAATCCACATCCAGAGGGTACAGAGGGGTTGGGTAGGGGATAAAAAGCACAATTATTCTGAACTCCTTAAATTTTCAAGAGATAATGACGGTTTTCTATAATTCTACTTCTTTGACTATGCATTTGTGGTAGGAATAGTGTAAATAATATTAACCTGTATAAATTTCCTGCACTGTCATTCCGGAACGTCTATGACGGCAGAACAAGCGTTGGTGTTAGACTCCATTTTTTTTTATTTTATTTTAATTTCTGCAAAAGCTTTGTAATAAGCTTTTAGTAAATGATCAGTGTCATTCCGCTGCGTTTTCGTAAGTTTCAATTGTTGCTATCCCGCCATTTTGGATGGTTTGAAAGGTTATTCGCTTGTCAATTCGGTGATGTCGACATTCGCTATAAAATCGTCGCTTTGTTATCCCGCCATTGTTGACGAACATACATGCAACTTAAAGTTATAAAATTATATCTCATGACAAATTGAAGTAAAAATGTCTTATTAAATAATGGAGAAAAGAAGGAATAAATAAAGACTACATGCGCGATAAATCAGTCTTCGAAAGAGTAAATAGTTCCAAAATAATTCAAGTTGAAGACACGTTTTACGCGGTCATAGCTGTAAAAAAAAGAAATAAAATAAAATAAATGGACAAACAGTCTTGAATTTTTTTTTTACCTACTATCGAAGCAATTTGGAATTGAGAATTACATTTCACTGATCTCGCTGTAAATCAAATTTCACGAAAAAGTTATTTCAGAGGAAATCGAATTGTTTTACAGACGGACGGACAGACAAATGTATTCAGCAAACGATTTCGGACTAAACAAAAAAAGAAAGAAACTAATTATCCGGAGAAATTTAAAAAATCATTTCTTAGGTTTCATAAAGGATGGATTATTAGAAACTTTTGGATGTGGATACGTTTAAAGAATTAAAAAAAAGATAATCGAAATTATCATAAAAGATAAATTAGAGAATGGTTCAAATGCAGCAGAGTTTGATTCATGCAAGTTTATTTCATATATGCCATATTTCTGTTTGGTGTCTTTTAATGTCGCACGTCTACGTAATGTTATTTTGCGTATTGTTATTTACTATAACAATAAGAAATTGAAAGATGGAAATGTAGTGTTAATAAGTGTAATCTGAGTTTAGTAATAAGGCGCGCCACCATTTAGCAATTGTACATGAAATAGCAGAATACTTAAACAAAGCAGAAACAAGACGAGCAATGACCCTTCTTTAGAAGGACGTCAAAAATATAATTAAGTATAAAAAGGAATACGAGCAAATAGCCAGGTAAAATCCACTTGGCTTTAGAGGAATTTAATTACAAATAGTGTTTGGAGAAAGACAACTTGAAGGGATGAAAGATCATTAATTAAAATAGTACTGTACTTACAGGTTAAAAGTAACTTGATTCATTGTGAACAGAATTCGTATCTATGGAGAATTTGGCTTTTGAATTGCACTAACCGCAATTGAGATCGTGGGCGAACATTTTTCTTACAAATTATTTGCAAGCATTTCTCGTCTGAAGCGCGTGCAAATTGTGGCGGTTTTAGAAGTGATATATTTATTTCTCCGATTAAAAGCTAACCAGAAAGCAGATATTAGCGAAATCGATTGATTCACCTTTGTTTTCCTTTGTCATAAATAATCGAAAATGGCTGTTTATTTCCTAGAATTTCGCCACGTAATAAACGACGAACGAGTTATAAAAGAAAAGCGACGTATCTGAATAGTTGGCTGCCTGTTATTTTTGGGCCGAATTTCCGATAACGGTATTCAATACAAAACTCGCGTTTCGTTTTGATCGCTGGCGCTGATATCCTCTCCACTATTCAATTAATTCCCCGTTTAAGCATCGATTAATTAGTCCTGGGCCCCGTTCGCGAATCTACCTAGGCTACCGAGCGAGAATCACCTTTGTATCTCAGTATCTTGATGTCCTTTGTGGCCACCGAAAATGCTGGGTCCGAGAGAAAATTGAGAGCACACCCTCCAACCCCCTACACCCAGTGCTCGAATGGCAATTAATTCAAATTATTTAATTCTCGCTCGGATTTTGACTTGCCCGGGGCTTAATCGTCTGTACCTCAGCTCAGAACTGGGGCTCGTTAGGAGAGTATTGGCCATACATCGCTCTCAGTCAGACCTAACATAGCGGACATTAGGGGAATTGCTCTAATGGGGGGAGAGTTTGATCGGGAGAGGAGGAGGAAAGATGAGTGTGGCTAATTACTCTCCTGTTTCTGAGCAGTAGTTGTCCATCTCAAGTATCGCTACGTACAGAATTACGACCTGCACTGTAATGGTTTCTTTGACTCGTGTTCGCCCTTCGAAGAGAACCTTTACACTCATTTTTCCTTCAATAGTCATTTTATTTTTGATGAGCAATTTAACGCGTGTCAAAAGTTTACTTTGAAAGGTTAAAATGATATCCTGACGAAGCCTGCACTCTGAAAACGTGAAACCAGTTGATTTTAAATGTGGACTTTTTAATTTATGTGTGATGACTTATTTTAACCTTTTATTCATTTTATTCGTTTAATAAGTATTTTAGTGTGTTTCAGTCCACTGTAATGTCTTTATTCATTAAAATGTTAAAGGTAACCGATCGTGTCTGATTTTTTTTTTTTTACTTCTATAACAATTAAAAAAAAAGACAAAAACTAAACGAAAACGAATTTTTTAACATTTTTGCAATAATGTAACTTTTGCACAATTTAAAACAAAAAAGTTACATTATTGTAACAGAGATTGTGTGAAAATGGATCATTCGACGGAAACAAGCATAATTGCATATATCTTAATGTTGTAAGCATAGGACCAATAAACATGTTGTCTTTTATTTCTGAACCTTAGTGTACCTTCTAGCACATTCATGTGGAGTTGCGGACATACGTTTCACTATGAATACAGAATTTTCATTATATTCTTCATTATACTCTCCATCTTCTTTTTACAATAATATTTCGATCAGCTACAAATCCTTTACTGATCTTCTTCAGATACAATTTTTAGGGATAAATCCTAAAAAATCATATATTAATCGAGGGTGTTCTATATATATTGATGTATTTAATTAAGAATACAGTTTGTTTTGTTTTCCTGACCTTCCTTCAAAGTTAAACATGGGAATTTTGATCACCCTGTATAGTGCAGTCGGCTTGCCATTCCTCTGATGCAATTTTTTAGTCGAAAATGAAAGAAATATCCTAGCCTCGCGCCGGGATTCGAACCCACGTTCCAACATATCTCTCTTGAAAGGCCGTCGTCTAGACCACTAGGCTGTGCCGATGTAATTTACGAGATCGGATCATTGGTTAAGAGATTAGTGATCACCAAAACAAAAAGAGAAAATATTCTTCAGATAAATATGAATAGATTAAATTCTTTCAGAAATTCCCCAAACCATAATTCAGACGTCTCCTTAAAGCGCGGTTATTGAAGAGCATTATCGTGCGGATACTCAACTATACTCTCTCTTTCCAGAAATAAAAGTAAGTTAGTTTTAAAAAATTATAAAATATTTTCATTGTTTAGATTTCAACTTCGTCGTTTAGATTTCTATTTTTATCTTAATGTAATTTTTGACGTTATTTGATAGTTCAGATAGTGAAATCGTATTTTCTGCATTGTTTATACAGTATTTATTATATTGAAGTCGTTTCTCTTTGCTGCGTAGAAAAACCTGCACCAAATTCAGTTTCTGTAAATGAAATATGATTTTTGTGTTTGCTGCTAGAACCAACGAGGGCGTGTTTGTCAGCGACGAGAAGTATCAGTAAAAGTAAGGTAAAAAAAAAAAAAAAAAAAGATAGGTAGCAGACGGTCAGATAGTAAACGACAATGTTTAGATTGGCTTTCTGTTTGCTGTTAGGCAATTCGATTCACGACACTGCCACCAGATGGCATCCAGGAGAGGGTTAATAAACGTCTGCTCGTGATTGCACCGTTAGTATGGCGGTCACAAGTGCGACTGTGAGACTCCAGTTGTTGGGACGTGCATGTGACTTGCATGAGATTAAAGAAAGAGAGCTTCGCTAACAAGAAAGATACGCCTACGAAGGCAGACAGAACAGGAAGCCCCTCTCTGCTCCCCATGAGCGGGATTAAGCCTGAATTATTGATGGTGTTTTGGAAGAACCACAGTAAACAAAACAAGGAAATAGCTACTTATTACTAAGAGCAGCAGCGCCACCACGGAACGCCAGGGAAACAGTCCTCTTGAGTAAGATGAGAGTGCGTGGTCTTGAAGATGTAAGCTGTGTTTTTCAATAAAAAATAAAGCAGGGAGAAAGATTTTGTTAAAAAATGGAGAGAAATGGAGAAAGAAAAAAGAATTTACATAGTTCGTTCAATTTTATTATCTGTTTCAATATGTTTGCAACTTTAATGTATGAGGAAAAAGAAGAATTGATGAAAATTATGAAAATCTTAATAGTATAGTGCTACAATAATATCTTTTTCTACTTGCATTTCTACATCATAAATGTAGGCATTTATATATATATTTTTTTTATAGTAGGCAATAAATAGAAATGCATTCGGTTTCTTTTGAATACGCCTGTTGGTATTGAAATTTAAATTTTAATTTAGTAGGCTCTTCTCTCATTACGTCACACTTACACAGAGGGAGCGATAAGAGATATTTGTTTTGTCGAAACAACAATTTCAATGTAGTCCCGTAGCCTAGGATAAGACGTCTGCCAATCGGATCAGAAGGTTGCAGATTCGATTCCTGTCGCGGACGTTTCATTGTAGAAATTATTTCTATTTTCACAGGAAATTAAAATTATTTTCCAAACACAGAGGAAGTGGGTTAGACGCAGACAGATCTGTCAAACTGTATAAGAGATTTAGGAATGGAGAAGATTGGTATTTTGCTCCATCTAGCGGAAAGTAAAAGTTTTTATTTTAGCTCGTATATTTATTTTTTTTGATTGCAAAATTACTTTTAAAATTTTGAGATCTATGTGAGGTCGATGTATTTATTTTCCTTAATGCCTGTAAGAGGTACAAAAAAAGTAATTAAAGTTGAATTAAAGGTGAAGGAGTCTGCGGAAAAAAAAACCAAAAACCTGAGCGATTTCTGGATAGTCGTTCGTATCCAACACGGTTCCTCCTGAGCTGGAGAGACACCGCCTTTGGGTTTTTTTTTTTTTTGTCGAATCAGACGACGCTTCGTCGTTATCAAACGCTATGAGTTCATCACAGGTGAAGGGATTGGGCGCGGATTCCTTTGCCCCTCTACTCCCGCTCCTGCCTTTCCTCCCTGGAGATTGAACTCTATGCAAACGACCAAGAGATCTTCTGGGAGATGAGGGTGTGGGTAGCAGGGACGACTATCCGCGGGGTGGGGGGGAAGGGATTGTAAGGAAGGAATGGGTGCGCGTGATACGGAACCATCAGTGCGTGAACTTTGCGTGAACGAACGGAGAAGGGAACTGAAGATAAAAAAAGAGAGAGAGAAAGAGAGACTTCCATTTCTCTCTTTTTTTGCGTCCCGTACACGCCAGTTGATTTGTGTACGGGGTTTTGCTCGCTCCGGAGGGAGGAGAGGCCTCTTTCCATTTCCTCGGGCGTCTGTCACTTGGCGCGCGCGTGCACCCATCCACTCCGGAGCACCAAATGGGAAGCACCCCTTGCCACTCGGAATTCACTATCTCCATCTCGTGGAAAGAGAGGGAAAAGAAGAGATAAAATGTGACACATCGTTGTGGATGACGCTGACAGATTGTTCCTGCCGTCGTTGGCTACGACACTTGGTGAAAGTCTTCATCTTCTGCCGACGACGATTCCATATCCATTTACTGGCGAGATGTGAGTCTGTCTCAGCAGATTGGAATCTTTGCTTCGCTAATATTAGCTTTTCCAATTATTCTCAGTTAAAAATAATCCGAGTTCTAGTGATGACCCTTCGCGGCAAAAAAAAAACAACAACAACAAAATAAAGCATTAGAATCTTCTTTATGTACTGTTCTTATAATAGAATGATTTTACTTATAATGTTTGATGTCCAATGTCAGTATTTCCAAATAGTAGGTAGATAGTGATCCAAGGTAATCGCGGACGATTGTTAAGCGATCGCATAAAGTGTTGGTAAAAAAAAAAAAAAAAAAAATCATGCACTCTTATTATCTTTTTATTCTTTCTATGTTAGCTTTATTTCTTATCTAAAGTAGGAGAAGGGTTCGCCAAATTAGAAGCTAAGCAATCGGCAGCAATAAAAGTCTGAAAAAAACTAGTGTCAGTGATTCAGGATAACTCGATTGTAAAGTCACCGAATGAACTGTGTGCTTTAGAATATCGTTGTATTGGAGTGTCGTAGCAATGGATATTCGTTTTGATAACACCTGGATATAGACACTGAGCACGCCAATAGACTACTGAATACTGTTACGTCAGGGTACTTCAAAAGCGAGTTCGTTGTAACAAAATTACGCTGTATTTAATCTAAATACGAGAAAGCGAGCAATTCTTATAAATTTTATCGTGAAAATGGGCCTAAGGATTCTGATGAAACGGTTTGAATCCACCGTTGTCGTGTGGGAGAAAGCGATTTAGCTAGGTCTTGACTACGGGAAAACTCATTTAGAGGGTAAATGATTGACCTGGGTTCCAGGTTATTGTCTACAGTGTTCTTACTTTATTTTCGTTTTATTTTATTCTTAATAAATTCTAGGCGTTTTTAGGTGTAATAAAATAATAATCTTATTTTTACCTTAATAGAATAATAATTTTTAAAACTTTTTCCTTTCAACGTCGTATGTATTCACCGCGGAGCTGTTCATTTTCCCGCAAGGGGGTTAAATAACAAGGTGACTGTGTACAGCATTCTTACTTTGTCGTATTATTTTATCGATCTTCTTCCAGGTACTTTAATTCTATTGCTTTACAAAAGTAAGTACTTTTTTAAACTATAATTCAGAAAAAAAAAAAAGAAAAAGAAATTTAAAGCTAGATCTGCATTTAGCTGCATCTATCATGCTGTACTGATCTTAGAATATGACTTCTGGAACTCCTGATATAATAAATGAGTTAAATTTACAGAATTTGTAATTACAGCAATTAGATTACGCATATAAATTGACAAAAGCGCATTATCAGCTTGACTTAAGTAAATACTTAATTATAAAACTCAAAATTCGTTTACGATTTTATTTACAAGTTATTATTATTATTGATCTTCTAGGCTTTGTTCTAAGCTGCTACAAAAAAAATTTAATGAAAATATATTTGATTTTTTTTTTTTATTTCAATTCTTTGAAATTTTGAATTGAAATAAAAATAAAAAAGGCTGAAATCTTACACAAATTTTGAAAAATCATTATAAACAAAAGAAATGTTTGTGTTAAAAAAAGAAAAAAGAAATCCTTTGATCCTATTTTCTCTAAAAAAAAAATACTTGCCAAAAAGATTTTGCGAAAATAGAGCAAACAGAACTCCTCCTAAGAAAAGAAAAAAATTATAACAAATAAAGAAAAATTCATTTCTAGATACATTTTTTTGTTCTGGAATGCATGTTTTATGAGCAATAATGCACGTCCTAATTGCTAAACGTTTGAAGGATAATTATTCCTTCTGAAACATGCTGTTTTCCCGATCCTTTTTTTAATGAACGCTATAACAGACTAATCTGTGTATAATGTCTGCGTCTGAAATTTTTATAGGCCTTTAAAAATGCTTTTAGCAAAAGTGCATCTTACGTAAAAAAACAAATTTGCAATGGAGAGAGGGTTTTTTTTTCTTTTTATGTTTACATTGTTATTTCCGATTCATTAAGTGGAGTAGAGTTACATTTACTTTAGGTGCGGCAGAATTTACAGTCGACATCGAGATCATCAATTGTACATAAATCACAGTCCCGAATTAGTTCATTAAATATCCGCTATGTGGCTCTGCCTTCTCTTCAAATTAGTTGTTGCCACTCGTTATTAATAGATACCACGCTTGGATATCAAGAGAGAAATGATTTCCCTCCTTTTGAATCCCGTTCGTTAATATTTAATAGACTCATCGCCGTTATACCAAGGGCTTGAGGGCAGAATTAATGTGTAGGCAAACGGCGTGATGGCGGTGTCAGTGATAAACAAGAAAGCAACCCCTGGTTACAGAAGCTGTAGGCTTCCCCACATAGCTCGTCTGCTATGCAGGGAAGTGTTCCATTTACTCTGCAGCCCATTCAGTTAAAACTGTACTCGCTTTTCATGTTTTTGTTTAGTTTTTTTCTTCAAATTGAAAAAGAATTTAAATATCTAATTTTTAAGTTTCTGTTTTATATAAATATAAAATATTTACAGATTATATATCAGTGTCTCAATTATAATAAAATATGGTATATAGTATAGTATAGGTCTTCAATATTCTCCCGAAAGATGGAGAAAAGTATTAAATCCATACACAAACTTAAAATAAATAAAAAAAGTAGATAATTAACATTAATAGAGAAAACGCAGAAATATTCATGGTATTGATAAGTGTACAGGAGAGCAGTGTTACTCAAAATGAGATAAGCGCACTCTTGAATAGTCGGAAAGGAGAGGATTCTTATTGACTAAGTAGAAGTGGACAGTAAAGACGAAGATTATGGTTCAGATTGATATAAATATATTATCTAGATACATTCATTATCGTTTATTATCTAGCGGCTTTTAGGTCTCATGATTAACCCAACAACTCTGCTGTTTTCTTGAAGAATCTGAGATTCTAATCCCTGTAAATTATAGTTGCTTTGTTGTTGTTTTTTTGTCTATATCGCTATTTGGAGTCATTTAGACAGGTCGTTTCCAGTCTTCCCTCGCCTTTCACTTCCATTTCTGTATCTTCTGGAGGATCACCATTGTATTACCTCACCTAGTAAGCTGCACTCACTGAAGCGGCACCTGCTTACGGGAAAACAACACAGATATATATATCATATTTGTGTGGGTTTTTTTTATTTATATTTTAATACAATTAGCTGAAAATGACATTGATGCAGCGATTCTTTCTGTCAAATCACCCTAGCAATGAATTACCATTCCTTTTTATAAGAAGTCGGTGGTGTGTAGAGATCTACCTGTAGCTTCAACTTCTTCAAATTATTTCCTCAATTTCTCATTGATTATCGGCTAGGGAATGACGAACGAAACTTTTCATCTCTTATAGTATTCCATAAATAGTTGTATGTTTACGTTCGGTTAATTTCGGTCCTGTTTAAAATTTTAGACGCCGTCGTTGGTGTTGATGCGTTCGCAAGGTGTTCTATCCTATCTGACGTTAGTCATTTATCATTTCATCCCTTCACAGTAAACAAATCCAGCATTGGAAGAGGAGGAGTGGTTTCAGGTCTGGCGCTCTCCATACCAAGTAGGTGTTCTTCACGTGCACAGGGACGACGAAAGGGAGGGAAATCGGTAAAATATGACACGAATGCCGAGCCAGAATTCCACCGTAGCACGCTGGTCTCGGCGGCCATAACTCAAATCGTGACTGACTTCTTCATTCGGCTAAAACAGGCGAGCCCTAATTAATGCATGTCATGGCGGCCTATCAATTAACCTAGGACGGGTGTTTTGAGGAGAGCGGGTGGGGAAGCTCTTCTCGCCACCGGAAGAGACGAGCATTAAATAAGACTCATCTCAACCCCACAGACAACCTCCGCAGATCCCTATCTGCCAGCCAAGACATTGAATTTTACTCGAGAAATGCATATAAACACGGCGAGGACCCGGAAGAAATATGGCCTGAAGGCAAAGAAAGAGTCCACGGAATGACAATAGGCCGTTTGATATTCGTCATGGAATCACAGCACGAGTAGCTAACATTGATTCCAAGAAAGAACGAATGAAAAAGGAGAAGATGCAAAATCAGGGTCAATATTCTTACCTTTCGATCAATTTCATTTAGTATAAAACAGCGCCCTTATCCGTGATTCAGTATTAAAAGGTAAAGGCAAACTTCTCCTAGGTTGCCGCGTTGAAAAAACTTCTGAAGTAATAAAACTATTAAGTTATAAGATTTACAGATTACAGTAATACAATAACCTCGAAAGAACTTGAAGCCTACTTTCCTGAAAATTCTTAAAATTCCTATTATTTATTTATTTATTTATTTATTTATTTATTATTATTTTTTTTGTTTTTGTTTTAATACATCGTGAAATGATAAGCCTACATTCATATCCAATTATGAAATTCGCTGTATACAAACAGTACACATTTTTCATTTCCTGACGGGAAAAAAATATATTTATATCCATGTTATAATGCAATCAGATTTTATTATTTTAATCGCATCAAATCACGCGGAATGGATTAAGGACTTAATGTTTATTGTTTAAGACAATAAATATTGATAGAAATAAGTTTATATTTTGACGTATATTTTTTATTTATTTATTTAATATATTTATTAACTGGTTGTGCTCTATTCATCGCATATCGAGAACTGCGCAGACAGCGCTAGGGTGTCGCCAATATTGAGGGTGAAGACCAAAATAATGGTGCTCAAATTTCAAGTTGAACTCTAGAATAAGCGTCGTACCACATTTCAAAGAAATTAATCCAGTAATTTTAGTGAATGATTTTTTTGAGGAGAAACAAATACGCTGCTGTTTTACGTTGGATTATAAATCAGTACCAAAAGTACCAAATTTTGGGGAAATCCGTCCAGCCATTTTAGCGTTATGTCTCTTATAAATTAACCCAGAAGTAAAATGTTAAAAGTGGAATAATTTTAATGTTTAAACTTATTTAAACATTTTTTAAAATTTATCTTAAGCTTTTTTTTTTAAAATTAAATTTCCAACTACTTTTTTTCATTTTCTTTATAAATTCTTTAAATCTTAAAGAGAATCTTAAACATGTTTCTCATTCTCTTGAATCTCATTCCAAAAGCGTTGTTTCTCTTGTTTGAATTCGCATTTTTTTTTTTTTTTGCTTAATTGAAACACAGAAAGAAAAAAAAGAGAGGATAGAATAAAAAAAAAAAAGATCACAAAATACAATTTTCCTTTGGTTGTTTCAATCGGATTGCTGCTGCATTTTCGAAAAGGTTATTTTCGGAGCTAGAAATGTAAATTATGCTTCGAAAACTCTGTCCTCGGCACAAGAAGCTAATGAAATTCCCAATTTACGAAGTTAATCATGGCCCTATAAACCATAAGCACAATTAGAATTCATTTTATTGCGCTACTGGATTGGTTAATTTGGCACAATACCCATCTGGTGTCCCTGTGCTTTCTCCGAGCTAACACCTGAACCGTCTCCGCTCGCCCTCCTACTACAAGGCTTTAATTGGATACGATTCTCAAATCTCACTGGGATTTGATATTGAGTTTGTCGTTTTCCGAGGAATATTTCGTGTTTGTTTGGAGTTTCAAAACAGCATTATTTATTGATTCTTCCCTTTTCTTTTTTGTTTCTGTTTAGGCAAGATTAAAAGGATTTAGGAAAATGAAACATGGTATTTGTTGAATAAGTAATAATTAATCTTAAAGGATAATTTAAGTATTTAAACGAATACCTCAATATTCTTCACTGCAGTTTCCTATAATGCCAAGACCATCGTAACTCTTAACCATTCCCAGAAACGTACGTAAAAGAAGTTATTTAAAATATGAACTAAACAAAATAATATAAAAAATTGATAACTTCAAAAAATAAAAAAAATGTAAGATAATATAAGGATATATAATAATAAAAACAGCATCTCGTTATTTTTAGATTCATTCTGAACAGAACAGTTTCTTTTTTTCAATAGTAGATGGCGCTGTCATACCTGGAATAATTAATCCATTACAATTTCCCAGTTCTCTTTTTTTAACAAACTTTCGTGAAGTCAACTTTAGAAATAATAAAGAAGATAAACTAGTAAACCACAATTAATTCCTTTTCTAAAAAGAGAAATAAGAACATTTTAATCGTTTATAACATTAATACGAAGAAATAACGATGGTCTGGAAAATACTGTTGTATTGTTTTCCTACTTTGCGATTGAATATTCAGTATATTTTTATGTTTCTTTTTTTAAAGTGAAGTCATTGCGCTGTAACCCTGATTCGAAATGAGGTATCGGGAAAGGTAGAGAATGGAGTTGTGGTTGTAAGGCCACTCCGACGCTCATTCGCCTTAACCTCGAAAAGAAAGCTGGTACTCATTTAACCAAAACCTATTTGAAAGGATTCATAACTGCAGGGCCATGTGATGGATATAATTAGGAAACAAAATCGAATCTCGCTCTTTTTACCTTATATTTATCTCACTACTTCATGTTTCTATTTTTTTCCCCTTGAAATCTATTTATAATTTAATAGTAGAGTAGAATAAGAAAGAAAAGACGCATAGTCTACTTTAGTCTTCTTTGAATCGTGTATGAAAGGCAAATGTACCTAATAAAACTAAATACAGTTAGCGTGGCAGTAACAACATGTAAGATTGAAATAAGTGCATCAAAAAATACAGTAATAAATTTTAAGTATTCCTATATAATTTTTTATTCATTGATACGATAATGGCGTTTGCGTGTTTTCGTTCCGGATAGGTTCAAATTACATCAAACTATTCAAAGGTGGTAAATGTATATTGAGGGGGGTCATTGTATCTATCACCTTCGCATTGCTCTTCCCCTCGTATTCCTTTTGGGTTCTGCATTGTCTGAGTAGCCCTGACTGATGAAAGCTCAAAAAGCTCGAAACGGCCGTCTCAGGGTCCCAGCTTTTTCAAAAAGCAATTCATTACATCAAAATATCTTTGAATTATTTAATTTATAGATCTGCTAAATACAAATAGTAGAAATTTTGCATTTTCTTAAAAATAAATACGTAAATCCGCATTATTTATTTCAAAGTTACTTATATTAAAGCTCGGGTAGATATTAAGAGGATTAAAAAGCATATTATTATCCATTGTTTCAGACATCGGTAGAATTCCGTGTTTCGGATTTTTGTATCACGCAACTTACTTCTCCGTCTTGGACCCATGTAGAAAATAAATTTCAAACATTAAAAACTTAAATCGTCTTTAGGCCATAAACATGCATACTAAACTTCAAGAAGATCAATCCAACAAATCAATTGAAGGGTTAGCACATACATCGTACAGATAGACTTATAGGTATAGGCCAAAAATAGATTTGTATTTTTTCTTTATTTGATTTTTAATTATTTTTTTCTGTTTAATTTCTCTAACTATTTCTGCTTTTATTACACACACATATAAATGCGCGTGTTACTTCTCAACCACTTCCAATTTTGTTTTGGCGAAGTCCAGCATCAATTACAGCTTGTATTCTTAAATAACGCCACATTTAATTATCCTCCGTCTCCGTTTCTTGAACTTGTGAAGGTACGACCCAGAAGCTGAATCTGTGATGGGAATATTTAAAACTTTCGTCAGATTATTATAACCCGTCGACCTCCCCCATCATGGACCTTGTGAAAGGTCATTCCTTATTAACCAACCCTGAAATGGTCAGGTCCCTTTAATAAGACTCTTATCTGCAAGAGCTACCCCCGTCAACGGATTGTATTTAGTCTCAATTATAACCCTCCAATCACAAAAGACTTGGCTTACTTAAACTTAGTCCTGAATAAAATTAAAATCTCTTTTCCCTCGTAACCCTTTGATACTTTGGAATAAATAATTTCGGAAATAGGTTTATGTGGGAGGTAATTAAGTTATGCAAACGCATTGCATTAGATCGAATAAATGCCATTTAAAGCCATCGCTTCCATTTGAACGCGGAGTTTATTTGGGGATTTTTAAGCTGAATTGGGTAAGGCCGATTTCAGCACAGCAATACAGGGAGACTCGAAAACACGGTACCCTACGTAATATTAGAAATTCTAGTTCTGCTATCGGATTGTATTCTAATGGTAAATACGACCCTACTGAAATGCTGAACTTTTTTTTAATGTGATATTCTTTTTATTCCGTGTATGTTATTTTTGTAATTCTCAAGTCATAAACTATTAGTATCCGCTTTTATAGTTCCCAAAGCGTATTATTTAGACTTGATTTAATGGTTGTGCATTTCCTTCTCCTCTAAGATGTATCTTGTTTTAAAGAGAACGATACATTTTTGGAATGCAATTTTAAATCGAAACGGGATAACCTTCCCTCATCATTATAGAGAAACAATTAATGTATATAGATAATACAATCATATATATCTTGGAAAGGGATTTTTAAAAATCCAAAAATTGTCCTGGAATCCTCAGTATCATCATTAGTATCACTTTAAACCGCTCGACCACCATTACAACTGTTGAAAATGTTCTTACTGCAATCGTGCAGTTTTACATTTTTTTCATTAAATCTTATCATACGCCTGCACGTTAAGCTTATCTATTTATATATAATCTTTTATGATAGTTAAGCTTACTTTTTAGTAATTTTTCTTGTAAATAAGGGCCTACGAAGAAGAAACGTGTCATCTTATTTTCTTGTTAAATTTAGGAGAAATAAGATTTCCAATCAGTTTCTTAATATCGATTTGGAAACTTCTCCTTGTACTAAAAATAGGAGCGTTACAAGCGTTACGATTCACTAGAAAACAGAAAAAAACTTATTTAATTGCTTTTTATTAAGTATCTAATATTGAAATGCTTTATTTTTGTTTGTTTCTATATAAATCCGTGTGATTTTGTTTTAATACTATTTTCTTTTTTCTCCTTTTCAGCTTCAGCTCTCGATTGATAATCTTCCCACTCTGACGGGGCAGTTTGAATGTGTCTTCACGGCTTTTAACAAACTCTTGCACACGAATGCGACGCGAACAGCTCAAGGAGTCAGCTGCCCTACTCCGAGGACGGATGCCTTACCGCCTATACCCCCTGGACAACGTAAGTAAACCTTCCCACTGACTTTCATCATTTCAGTAGCCTTGGTTTTGTGAAAAGTTTATAAAAGAAACAGAGTATCAGAATGATGACGTCATCAATGATTCGTCGTAAAGAGTTTTGATCTTGTTTCCTGTCTAGATATGCCGACTTCATAAATAGGGATAGTTAAGAAAAAATACAGGAATCTAATCCCAGAATCTAATAGAAAAATTATAGTATTGGCAAACGGTTATGTGGCTCTCAATTACGTACAGCATATGATGACATATAATGTACATCGCAGTGCATTACGTACATTGTTAGGTGAATAAAAAAATACAGGGCTTCAACTTACGGACACGCTCCTGCCGAAAATCCGGGCTAGGTCTACATTTTTGCTGAAAAATTTTTTGCAATGACGGAATTTTAAAATTCTCAGAAGATAACCAATAGAGAGGGTCTCTGTAAAAGCTCTTCGTTCAAAGGGGGGGAAAAAAATCTTAATTAACTTTCTTCCTTCTAAATCTCGAAACTGCGTTAAGAATCTAACATATTCTAAACTCCGTAGACCCCCCATTTACATTTTTCTAGCCTTTCAAAAAGCAAACATTCCATCTTTTCGTAAACACGTTAATGCAAACAGCAAAACCCTTATCTTCGGCGATGCATCAGCGCAGCGCACCTAGCGGCAGTTTTGCGAAACATCACTTCGATCGACCAACGCAGAAAAATCGATTCACTCCGAGTTCGAATCTATTACAGAAAAAAAAAAAAGAAATGAATCAGATTCTCAGGTGAACAATCCACCAGGAGACGTTTCTTTTTTTCTTTCTTTCTTTCTTTTTCTTTTCTGTGTTTTTCTCTTCTTTAAAACGTTTCTGTGTAAAAAAAAAAAAGACCAAATATGATTTCTCGGCCAGTGAAGTTAGCATAAAGACCTTGGTTTTCAATCTCCGTGTTTGCGGGAATTAATAGAGGTTTGATAAATCGGACTGCATTTTCGATGATATTTTCTTGACGTAAATCTTGATTGGATATGAAACGGTAATAAGACTTACCTTCGATTTCACGTCAGTTGCGTATCTTGTCTCGCCCGCTCTATCATCGCTGTGGCGCACTCACTTCTGGATGAGCTTTTTAAAAACAGACGATAGACTGTAACCATTATAAGCCGTCATTCGTTTTACGTAGTGGACCAGAACCAGACTTGCCAGTACGCAAATTTAAAAGGCGTTGATAGTTTTTAGCTTGACGGCTTGCTGAAACACGCGGTTTCTTACATTACTGAGGTCGTTTCCACGTATGAGGACAGGAACCGTAATTACTGGAGGACAGTATGTTTCCCTTTTGTACTGGTCACGTCTTTTCCATGGGAACTGGCCTATGAAAAGAGGATACAAAGTTTCGAATAATTCATGTGAAAAATTGAAGGCAGTGTCCGCTATTATCAAATACATAATGACTATAGCTTTTTTTGCAATCCATTACATTTATCCGATGGCAAGAGCAGTTTTTTTAATTTTTTTTTTAAACGGAGTTTGCTGTTACACGCTGGAAGAACTGACCAGCATGTCAAAAATCTTGAATGGAACCTTGATGTAGAGCTTGTATTATTTCTTGAGATACTTGTTGTTGTAAATAAAAGTGTGCCTTATTTAAGCAAGATCCGGCCAATCAGTTACGCCTGGAGTGCAACGTCGGATTGAATAACCATTTCATTTGAATTCTATTAAATAAGTAATGAAAGCTAAATATCGTTACGTGGTCAAATAACGTGAGCAGACACAGCTTATCAGGTAACAAATCTAACTGCTTCATTTATAAAAACAGAGGTATATATATATATACAGGCTGCGAGCCAAAATAGATGTCACCTAGGTCTGCCTGCGCTGGAGGACTAGTCAGGTGAGACTTAATTCTAAGAACTGTCGATGCCCGATAATCCCTTGACCTTGACCCTTTGAACTACGCATCAATATTTTCG
>JAFIDM010010028.1:25687288-25715559 GCA_023159025.1 Thereuonema tuberculata | reverse complement strand
TGAAATTTAAAATTCCCAATCGAAAGCTTGTATTCCATATTTACTATCATTTTCAAATGAATGCAGAATATTCCGTTGATTTGCTTTTTTAAAATAAAGAAAATAGAAAAACAGCAATTTAAGACAAATATACTTTATGTTCTTACAAGAATTTTGGGTTTCGTTTGCAATTAACTCAATATCAAATACATATTTTACTTACATTTTGAGACACATCCCCTGACCTGGTTCGTTCTGCAAGAGCTAATGGTTGATTTTCATGTTTTCCGCCAGGTGGCGTTTTCTATCAGTTTTATTTTTTACTAAGAGTGCTATTATTTAGTCATTTTATTCCTGTGAAAAAGTACGAGGGAGATCTGCTATTTTTAAATTATTACAAAATTAAACTTCAGAAATTACTCTAAATGCCATCGATTCGTTTATTTTGGAAAAAAAAAAACCAATAATTTTCATGATATTTGGAGGTAGAACGGCCAATATTGACTCCATAAAGCACTGTTATTTCTAAAGAATTTATATAATAAAAATTACTTTATATTAATATAACCACGGCCATTCTGAAAAAAGATTTTCAATCATGGCTCGAAAACGCCCGTCCTCCACCCACGCACCGTAATAGAACAATCCCTTCCCTGCCGATTTTGAATGGGCTCGACTACTGTCCCTGCTGAATAAGTAGACTCTTCCAAGACAGATCTTATAAGGACGTTCTTCGCTTGGAAGAATCAGTTAACCCAGTGCAGCAACAGAAGAAACAGACTTAGCCCACGCAGTCATTCTCCATTAGAAAAGTGGGTTCCTGTCATTAATTAGATGATGGCATTCACTGTAGAGAGAAGTTAACTGAATCCACAGAAACAGTCTATCGGCACGAAAGTCAACAGCAGGAAGGTGAAAGAGTCCGTTATTGAGATCACAGGAGTCAATAGTCAATTCCTCAAGACGTCAATGGTTAGAAGAATTTTTGATAAGTATGTACGTCTTCAATAATAGTATAAAAATAAAATATATGAAAAATTATATCGTTTTGATTTTTATTTTGAACTACAACGGCGCATAACTATTTGAATCCTTATATGCCAAATATCAATTATTTAACTTTGGTTTGCCGTTTAGACAATAGTACACTGTAGTTTTATGAAGATTTTAATGTGGATATTAACTTGAACTTACCAGGTTTTTTTTTTTTTTTTTTTTTTTTTGGGGGGGGGGGGGGGGGGTTAGATTCCTGATTCTTTTGCATTATTTCGAATTAAAAGTAAAACCTTAAGTAAAATTCAACTCTGCTAAAGTTTTAAGTGTTCGAGATTTGCCCCCCCCCCCTTTTCCGTATATTAACCGAAATAATGCCTATTTTTAAAATCTAATTCCCAATCCACAATAACAACATAGTGTACTGTAATTTAAAATTAACATTAAGCATAATTTGAAGCTAGTGTTTTACTACAATAAAATTCCATTCAAATATTTATATCATTTGTTAGATTTAACCATATTCTCTGCAAAATTCTGACTGTTTCTGAACAGAAACTTGCCAATAAAATCTTCATAAAGTGATCGTGCTTTATTATCTCTGCAGCTGCCTCTAAATTCTATGTAATAGTTAGTATAATTATTTCTAGGAACTTTTAGTAAGGAAGAATAGATTCTAATTAACACAGGAATGAGGCAAAGAAGGTTCCATTCAATTCCAGAAATAACTTAGTTTTATCTTCCACTTAGTTGCAGAAAAATTTGTATAAATGATGACTAAAATCGCAACTTTTTTTTTGCAAGATCCAGACTAATCAGTTGCATAAAATCGCACTTTTAACACAGTGAGCCAGTAATATATGCTGTGAGCTATAGGAATGAATTATCTATATATTTCTTTGTTTTACCTTCCGATACGAATTCTGCACGTAGCTACAGTATTCAAGGGATCTCGAGGATTGCCATAATGGCGAAACCCTAGAAGAATCCACTGAAATTCAACGGAACAGATATTGAGGTGGTTTCCCATTGCCTTCCTCAGGAAGTCATTATGGAGTGATTCCAGATCCGAAAAAAAAAAATAAACCGCAGACAAACACACGAATGCAAATTATCCATGCCGACGCCAACATTCCAACCCAGGTCACCGAAACTCCCAGAGCTAAGAAATTTGTGGTTTTAGAGGGGAAAAGAATATCTGTAATTTTGTAGCTGATTTTTCGTTTTCTTTATTGTCATAGTCTGTGTCAATAAAATTTAAATATAAAAGAATGTTGTAAAACTAAAAAAATACTTTTAGAGAGATTTTTAATAAAGAGCAATTTATTTTCCAAGATTGTTTATTTCATGTAATAAAATTTACCAATTAACAGAGTTCCATTTGTTCATAAGGGGCTGTCCATAAATTACATACTAATATCAGGAGGAGGAGGGGGGGGGAGTCTATTATATGATGTCACATTACATTTCACTGAATAGGTATTTTTGATCTCAAAAAATACGCTTAAGAAATTCATTAAAACACAGGATCCTTTATTATCTAAACTTTAAAGTTCAAACGAAACTATGCTTTAATATGAGGAAAATGCATCAAAATACAAAGTTTCTAATAATAGGAACAAAAGTAATTTTAACTTTTTTTTTTTTTAAAATACCTGCCTTAAAGATATAAAAAAACTTAAATATTTTGTAGTTCTTCCTAGAAATTTTACGTCATTACACATGATTGACATATATAAAAAAGAAAATTTAATATCTGTGCTAATAATGTATTAAACTATATTGAGAATTAAAATACATTCAGACTTTAAATTTTAGTGTTGGGTTGGTTGTTAACTATAATTGTAATTAAGATCAACGGACAATTTTCTACTGTTCCGCGATCTTATAAAGCCGTTTGCCAGTTAAAGGATAATTAAGAATCAATTAATTCTCTGATTAAGGAACTTAGTGTTTTTAACTGAATCTTTCTTTTTCTTCAATATTGGTATGTCCATGTTTTATTAGTCGCCATTGTTGAACTTTATTCTTCCAATTCAGCAGTTCATCCCTATCCATTACTAGTTCTTAAAGTCGAAATAACTAAAAATCTACACAATCCTCATCGTACATCTCATTCCTCTTCTCTTCTTGATTGTTGCTTTGATATTATTGTCTACAATTCGGTTTAGAAAAATAATTCTTTATTATTATAATACTGATGTATTCTTATACTACTAATTATTATCAACTACAAGAATCTTGAATAAAATAATAAGCCAACACACAAATTAAAATTTAAAAAACATTCAACATACCGTATTTACTCGCATAATTTCCCCTTTTTTTTTCATCAATATTTTGACCAAAAAAGGGGTGGGTGGTGAAATTACGCGATGTTTTTCAATTTGAGGAAAAAAAAATATGGTGAAAGTGTAAGGAAAACCATATTAAATATTGATTTTTTAAAGCAAGAAATGTAATTAATAACAATTTTATTAACACGTAACATTTAAAATATAAGAAATCACATCTCAACATTTGTTTTTTTTCTTCAAAGTACAGTTAAGCAACAGGCATGCACGCAAGTGTGTGTGCGACTGTGACGTAATTTCGTAACTCACGCAGCGCAGCCCGCTATCTTTATAGCTGCTCACCGCATGACGTCAGCATCAGCTGCCTGCTAATAGAGGTGGGGAAATTAGGCGATAAAAATAAAAATTGAATTTTGTAATCCACAAAAACTGGAGTGGTGAAAATATGCGCGTAAATACAGTATTAAAACGACATGTTTCGATCAACCAGCTGCTCATTTACAAGTAAAGTTTCCAATAATTACAGGCGGTTTAAATACAAGAATAAACCGATGAAAAAGAGGCAGTAGTCAGATGATGCAACTGGAATGGTCATCTATCGACGAACACCGTAAGCTGCAAACCTGGAAACAAAGGAACAGCATCGGATTCTGGAAACAAAGGAACACAAATTTTAATTTGTGTGTTGGCTTATTATTTTATTCAATTAATTTATACAAGTTAAATTTATTATTACAAGAATTCTTAATTTTTATTTATTTAAACATGAATTTTTATTTGTAAGTTTTCTTATTTACTTAAAAAGTTTTCTCACAGGATGACATGCTTCAGTCATTTTCTCTTTGCACTGCTCCTAGGTGGCCTGGAACGACAAGCTGCTTCACTTAACTTTACGGACTTCCTTAACTGCACTGGAATACTAAATTTATCTGTCAGATCTTCCTTACTGCAAGTGTGGTTGATTCATGAATTAAAATAAATTAAAATACAGATTGAGGAAGATAAAATTGAATGATTTCAAACCGGCCTATACCCAGTGTGATACCCAATGTATCGCACGCACTGACGCAGTACATAAGCAGCCGTTGTTATTCTGTAAAGGTGATATATCAATTGTTGAATAGCCTAATAATGTCTGCGAAAATAATGCCATTCTGGAAAGGATACATCTGTGCCCTTTCCGATCTCAAAGTATTTTACAGTATGATTGCAAAACAGTGCCACGGCAAGGATTTGGTGGTCAGTATGGGTACCATTAGCCACATAATCTGCCAAAACCATCAACTCGACCCACAGGTCAAAGATACTGTCAAAACAGGAACTTGATGAAGCAGATCATATGACAGATCTGGGCATGGTTAGGAAAGAATTCACTCACTCAACATTGCATGGCCAACATATTAGTAACATCACAACGGACCATGGGACATGCTATCTGAAAGCATGCTTAGGGTCACTAATTTACTGAACAGCACATCCAGAAACACTTCACCAATGCAAGAAAACTGTACGAATGGTATCTCTCATGTGACGCTGGCAGTATGCCGTTACTTTGGATGAAGCATGGGTGTACCTGGAGAAATCCAACCAACCCAAGGCAATTTGTTACCAGCAAATAGAGAAAGGATGAGCAGACTTCATATGGGAATGCAAAGAAAAGTTCTCCAAAGGCTTCATTATTGATTATTACAGGATACTGTGCTCTTGGTCATCTCCCACTGATCAGAATGGCTGCTAATGCCAAGGTAAATGCTGCATACTTCCAAGAAATTGTGATGGTATCAATCCATGGCACCCATGCCCCACAGCTTTACAGTAATGACACTCCATTGGTAAACATTCATATGGACAAGGCATATAGCCTTACTGCATGTTCCTCAATCCAGTACTAGGAGCGAAAGGTGCGAGACCGTGATTCATGTCATTCCGTTTAAGTACATACCTGTTAAGTCACCTGATGCCTCCCCATTGGTTTCGGGCTTCTCAAATCTGGGATTGCATGACGTGCATCTCGTACACTGGCTGGCCTATGGAAAGTCTGTATGTGCAGAACACAATACCTATTCAGAAGCGTCCTGCAATGGAAACCACGAAGTCGGGCAATTGTCCGTAACCACAGTTGTCACATCAAGCAGCATCGCTGGAGGAAGGGCTTAATCTCCATAACAAGAGATCCCAAATTTGTTCAATTTTATCTGCCTCAACTCTCCGAATAATGATTATCTGAATGATATGATAATTTTTTGCTTAATCTAACAATGACAGTTCCAATTGAACATAAATAACATAGGTTTTTTTATTTACATTATTTTTTGCAATGATAATAAAAATTGGAGCCAGCATACTTTTTCACACATCCATGTTTGTTTGTTTTTTATTATTAATTTATGCTCTATATGACTACGTTCTATATATCTTTTTTTTAATCAAGATCCAAGAATCCAGAATTTGGTTTCCAGAAGTTATTATTTTATTTTTTTTGATTAATGAGAAAGTATAAGCTGCATTGATGAAGCAATTGGATATAGATAAAACACATGTACTTATTAGTAAAATGCAATTAGAGGTATAATGTTCCATTTACACAAGCAGTATTCCAAAATTGTTGGGCAAGTACATCTGCTTCCATTTCACCATCAAGTCAGTGCATTTTACCTATTTCCAATTAGTTAAATTTATTTACTTTTTTTTCATATTTCTTTTATCTAGGATATTGTTCTTCTTTGAGCTCCGTGTGCTATTTTGTTGGGGTTTGTTTGGTATTTTAAATGCAATTTAGAAGCTAGTGCTTTATAATTAGTTCAGCATGTTATCAATCACTTTACAGTGAATATTGTAATAACATAATGTTCACTATATGACTGTACAGTTATTCCTCTCGTTATACAATTAACTGTTCCCAAGAAATCCCTGTGTACAGTGAATTGACTTTAGCATGGATAAAATAGGATGCAGTCTATGAGAACACCGCAGAAAACCTCTGTCCTAAAACACTGCAATTGATTCATGAACTCTTTCAGATTGGATAACCAAAACCAGTGGTATTGGGTTAAAAAAAAAGTTAAAGTATCCCACTTACAGGCCTACAAAGGCATATGGGGTGGCTGGAGGGTAGGCTCCAGCATTCACGACCTAACGGGACGAATTGAGGTCGGGGGGGTCAGCCCGACGCCAGCCTGCCTTTAACTCCCGGGAAAGAAACCCGATACCCATTGTAGAGAGGGCTGGGTAGACCCTAGGACCCGTTTGGAGGAGAAAGGAGCGTGGAAAATTTCCGGCACTCCGCCGAGGCCAGGAACCGAACCTGCAACCTCCAACCCGCAGCCAAGCGAGTGGTATTGGGTATAACTAGCAAAATGCTTTGACTAGACTCGTGCACTGTTAAAATCACTTGCAAAAATTTGCATAATAAATATATTTATATATAAATGTTAAGATTGAAAGCATTTAAAAGTGACTAATGTTACGAAGCTGTAGGATTCTTTTAGACAAAAATTCTTTTAGAAATTACAAACTTTTGTTCGGTTTCTAATCGCATTTTGGTTACAGCCTTTCTTATGGCTTTTTCCAAATTTTTAAAAACAAATCATTCTTACAAAATTTACAGTTTAAAATGTTGAAAATATGATTGTGCACTTCTACATGGATTTCTACTTGGGCATGCAAAATTTCATATTTCTAACTACTGTAGATTTTGAACAAAACGGTTCACAAAATGTGATCTAGTTGGGAATGGAGAGATTCGCTTCGCTCGTCTAAATTATGGTATTTTTTCTTGATTCTATACTGTCTTTGGAACAGATTAATACTGTACAGTGGGTGTCCACTATGCTTGAAATTTCCTTATTTACAGTATTGCTGTTATAAGAAATCTGAAACTTGTTAACACGACAATATTACCAATTGGTGATTTGAAATGCACATCAACGAAATGGAAATGTTACACCTGTTGTTTCTAGGACCCCTACTTTATTTACCTCAGATGTGTATGAAAAAATAATAAAGATCACATTACTAGAATTATAACTATAAATGGGATTAAATGAGCTTAAATAATATTTTTTTAATTTATAATGATTAAAAAAGCAATCTAAATATTTCTCTTCGACAATATACTCTACTGCTGATGAAATAATCTTTTATCAACACTAGATTGCCTTAAAATGTAATTTAACAAAGTAATATCAGATGTAATTTCTATTTTTATTTATAAAGAAAGTAAATTGCAAGTAAACATCATACCATTTTTATTTTTTTATTTTTTTTGGTTAAATTTACATTTATGATATTGATTTATTCTTTTAGAAACAGACACTGAAATTCCATCGTAATTGTTTTTTTTATTTCATCATAAACATCATACAAATATCCCAAAGCAGCCCATTGATATTACAACTAACAGTTATTCTCCATTTGGTACACATCGGATGTAATGCTGTTTTGTCGATTGAGCAAGATGGAGAAATTTTGAACTAATATCATAATAAAAATAAGCTATTAATATTTTACAAAGACTCTTGGTATGGTACAAAAGTTGGTTTGTCTATTGAGAGTCAACCTCATTTCACAAAACTGTCATCAGAGTTTGCAATAATCCCAGCCTTTGTAAGAACTCGCCACACAATCTTTTTTTTATTATTTATTATTATTGTTTTGTTTTTTAATTAATGCTGAGACGATTTACAACTAATCTCGAAAACCTTTCTTGATGACCTTTGGATGTGTACAGCTAAGACCTCTGCCATGACTGAAATAGGAGCAGCAATGAAGTAATATGGACAGAAGGGAAAAGAGGCATTCACATCAATGGGATATATTGTAAACTCATCAATGTTTATACAATGGTGTTATACTGGTAAGAATGAAAATTCTACACCTAGAAGTCAGAAGCACTTAAATACACAAAAAGTAAATTTCTCACCAGTTTAGCACCTTGATAAGTATATATTTTTTAAGATGTCAAGATTATTATTATTTTTTTTTAAGTCATTTCTGTTTTTTTTATTTTTTTATTTTATCCCGATTCAGTAAGAAACCATGTATTACTTTTGAATTGATTTTCTTCACATACATGCAATTTTTATTCCTGAGTAAAAACACCTTGCGAGAATAACATTTAATTTTTTTAGTGCTATTGACAAATTAAACTGTGATTGGATAAGGGCAATCATCAAAGACTGAGAATAAGAAATAATTACCATGATTTGTGATTAATGAAAAATGACACCAAGAAAACATTGATTACTTTTGACAGTTTGCCTTCGGACGCTGTCAGCCCTGCACTGGTAATGCACACCGCAACTTGGTGAATTTTAAAACCTATTTGGAAAGCATGTAAGATAAATGCAGATGATTGGAAAGAGCAGACATACATCAGCTTCTACATACACAACAGTATCCTTACAAAGGCAATGAGGGCAGGGAGAGGTA
Organism: Thereuonema tuberculata; assembly: GCA_023159025.1. Lineage (NCBI taxonomy): Eukaryota > Metazoa > Arthropoda > Chilopoda > Scutigeromorpha > Scutigeridae > Thereuonema > Thereuonema tuberculata. The sequence continues at coordinate 25,706,863 of JAFIDM010010028.1, read as the reverse complement.
TCCTCCACTGCCGCCATAGAATTTGGACTATAATTCTGATGTGACAGATTGTAGAGACAATTGAATTGCCCTTACCCTGTGGCACTTTTGGGCTGAAGGCGTGAGTTTAAGAGAATGGCCCCCCCCCTCTCTCTCTGTTTCTTGACCACAGGTACCTGTGAGCTTTCTGAACCCACAGCTTCGAATTTGTACAATAAACTTTCAGTACTATATGATAATAGGATAAAATGTTTACTTGTAACACAAAAAAGACTCTGTTGACCTTTCTCTGTACTGATGGAATGATCGGACACCACTGCCCGCACTCAGGGTCAGGGAATTTGGTTGGTAAGTTCCACCTGATATATAGATTTCTTTTTTTTTTTTTTTATTGGTTTCATGGATTTTTCACAAATCCTGCACAGTTTTGTATAAAATACACATTATCAAGAAGTAAAAAACAACTATACAGCAAGCAAAAATCTGAATAGGCATGCATTATGAAAAAGCGTTAAAACAATTTCTACACAATTTTTAATTCACAAAATTTACACAATTTACATAGTACTCCTTCACTGTGGACGCTGCTTTGAAATGATCCCTTAATTCCATCAATATTATATGGGTGGAATTTTATATGAGGGGGTTAAATGAATAAAATAAAAACGGGGTTGGGAGGGAGAGGGAGTAAAAAAAAAAAAAAAAAAAGAAAAAAGAAAGAAAGAAAACAATAAAAGGGTTAGAAAGACTAGCAAACCAACAACTACACAAAACAGCAGATGAGTTTACACCACATGTTACTTTTGTCATACCACATGGAAGACAGACAATAGGAAATTACAGAATTCTGGATTGGACCCAATTTTTCAGTGGGTGAAAACAGTGAAAAAGGATTCTTTAGAAAGTTTGAATGATATGATTTGAAATTCAAGATAGCCTCTTTCCTGTACTTCACCTCCCCGAAAAAAACAAGTCATGCCATACAAAATATCTGTACAGTAAAATAAACAGCACCAAAAAACAAAAATGTATTATTATTATTATTATTACTTTTTAATGCTGCAACACACAAAAGCCATTATCCAATATTAGTTAAATATGAAAATGTTATTGATATTTTGTTGCTGCTGTTACAATATTGCCCTTTGGTTTCTTACACTGGTTTAATTTTAAGACAAAAAATATTGCCAAAATATCATAATTTGAATCCTAAGCCTTATTGGTTGTCCTCCATGCTTTACTTCGTTATTTTTTTTTTTTGATTAAAAGTTCAGTCTCTGTTTGATGACCCAGTAACCGAATCCTATGTGAATTCTGATAGGTTTCCACACAATATGTAACCCACTTGTGGCACAATCCTTTCATTGTTGTTCATTTGTAATACTTCCATTAAATTCTAACAAGAGGCATCTCATTGGAAACTCATACTTCACAGACTTGTTTCATTACCACGAACAAAAAAAAAAATAAATTTCCACAAAAATTATGCAATCTTACTAATTTTTTTTGTTATGTTTTAAAAGCAAAGCAAATTTCATAAGTTTGAAAAGAAATAATTCTTACTACAATTCAAAATTTATTAATACAACTTCATTAATAGTTATGGACTTTTTTTTTTCTTGTACAATTTCTTGAATTAAAAAAAACAAAATAAAAAAACAAAAACAAAAACAAAACGTTACAAACATGATTATATTCTTCATACCTAACAAATAAGCTCTTCCAATTACATTAAGCTTTGAACATCAACCGTTCCGCATTTGCAAATTTCTGTGCCATGGTTATTGCTAGGAACATTGAGCACGCATAGGGTCGACTGATTGGTACACATTTTGTTCTTCCTCTCGAACTTTTGGCCACTTGCCAGCTGTGACATGGGCCTGCAAGCGCGATTGGTTGTTTTCATCTATATATATATATACTTTTTTTTTGTATTTTTTTGTTCACATACACTAAGCAGGAACTATGCACATTAACAACACAACATGGGAACACACTCAAAGAAGCTCTTTTCGGTTTTATTTTTATTTAGTTTGTTTTTCTGATAGTGGGGAGTGGTGTGGAATCGTTAAGACTGCTTCTCTCCTGCCCATTGTTTTAAAAAACAAAAAGGATGGTTTTTTTTTCTTCTTTTTAATACATATTACATGACTTTTTTATTTATATATATATTTATCATTCTTTTAAGTCTCTTTTCAATAATTAAATGAATGCAATGTTCAAAGATATCAGGCAGCACCTCTCCACTGGCCCACAGCAACAGTCTCGTCTGAAGGGTGGTCTATGCACAGTCCAGACCACTCGAATTTTATTAAGAGTCTGTGAGACAAAATCATTAGCAAGTTATATATAATTTTTTTTTTCAACCCTGGAGTGAGGTACAGAGTACAGTTGTTTGAAAAAGAATACAGCGAAATATGACTTTATTAAATCCATTTGAAAAATAAAATAAAAAGTAAACAAAACTTGCTTGGATTTTGAACACTTGTGTTGCTGGCCTTTTACTTTTTTTTTTTTTTTTTTTAATTTTTTGTTTCTTTTTATATAAAGAGAAGTTCATCACCATTAAGTGAGACTGTGTTCAATCAGAATGTTCACTTTAACAGTCTTGATTGGTTCCGCAGTCCGGTGATAACAACATTGTCCATTAAACAAAGCAAGGCTTATCTGTGCTAGGAATTCACACCTGAAAGAGAAATAACAGAAATGCATGAGAAATCCAATGGTAATTCAAAATACGCAAAAAAATTGATTTGAATGAAAACTGTAAATGTTTAAACTCTGTATCTTCAACAAACAAAATTTGAATACCGTCGGGAAAAAAAAAAACAAAAAAAAAACTTTTATTTACTGATCTTGTTCTATTTAGGGATGGACGGGACCAGATATTTCGGGAAATTTTCGGGAAAATTATAATCCCGTTTATCGGGCGGGATTTGCTTTACTTCGGGATTTCTTCGGGACGGGATTTCGCGATTTATTTAAATTGAACAAAAGGCTTAATAATGCTGGGATTATTAATTGGCAACTGAAGACTACAATAAATCATTGAGAAATATACTCTGGACTATTTATTTTCCTTCTACCTCCCAATATTACATCAACAACAAAGTGTTTTCGTCATGGTGTTAGCGATCGACCGGCGAAACCAATAAACAACAGACGACAGCCTTCGTGATTTCGACTAGCGACAGACAATAGAGACTATTATTGTCATCCATATAAAGTTTCAATACCCGAACAACTATTTCCCATTTACTGAAGGAAGGACAATCCCGTCCTGATTTTCGGGAGGGAAAAAAAAATCCCGTCCCGTCCTGACCGAAAAATCCAATCCCGTCCATCCCTAGTTCTATTCTAAGTATGTGCCTGGAAACGAAATTGCTTAGAAGCAAAGTAATAAGAATGAGTGGGTAAGAAAATGGTAAGAAAAATATGTCGGCAATAGAATTGAAACGTTAAGACTATGGTAATGTAGTTATCGAATAACCAATGGAGGGAGCGAAAGGTTTTAGACCAAAAGGAAAGCTAAGTGGAAGATGGGTGAAAGAATGTGTGTGGAGGAAAGAATTTGGTCAAAATAGAGAAATACAGGTGGTGTTAGAAAGATTTATGTTGTGAATAGACCCAGTCAGCCGAGGAAACTTATCACAATGATTACAAGGATAAAAAAGAGCTGACCCAAGAAAATAATTCACGATTAAATGCCATTACATAGTGCAACAGTTAGAGCAGGGTATTATTATTATTATTATTATTATTATGTAAAAGTTTCAAACCTTGGGTTTCCCCAATAAAGACAACGTGGCGGGTCAAGGACCAAAGCACATATTGCCAAGTGTAGAAAAGTGTGTAAAAGGAGCGTTAGGGATGTGTGGTTGTGTCCATAAATTTCCTAACTATGCATGTTTATTATTATTATTGCTGTTGTTATTATTATTATTATCTTAAAACAGCAAGTGCAAAAAAAAAAAAAAAATGTGATTCCCATAAAATCCATAGAATGTTCGAGAAACAGTTTTGCAAATGAAAATGACAGTTCCATTGCTTTCTCATCACAGCAAATAAATTTTGAAACAAATCAGCTTCATTTGAAGAAAATGACTTTCGACTGAAGAAAAGTTAAAGAAAATTGCACAAATAAATAAAATGTTCTAGTTACACTTGCTTCCTCCTTTACGAATTACATTCCATGAATTAAGGAGGGAAGTGACTAGAAAATTAATTTGCTTGTAAACATATGATTAAAATCTTAGAAGATTACCATGCAAGTAGTACAATCTACAATTATTCCTATCAGGACACTTTTAATTGAAATGATTCACTTGGAAGAAAAAAAAATGGTTTTCTATGCTGATATTGAGTTCTATGTTTGCACCTAATATAAATTATTCAATAAAAGCTGGTGAATAAGGATGTTTCATAATTAATATCTAATCAAATCGTTTTCAATTTGTCTAATAAACACTACTAAATTAAGATGTTTTACATTTGAGTAACTAAAACACTGAATTCAGTTTCCAGATACTACCAAAAGCAATTTATAGTTTTCTTATTTTTTTTTTTATAAATTTTGATATTTCTGTGTTTGACTAAAATGACTACTGATGGAGTTTAGGAAAATTGAACGTATTCAATTAAAGGTTTACTTTGACAGACATTCAATATTAATATATATTGTTGCAGGGCTGGATCTAAAAGTTGTTGCCCCCCCCCCCCAGCGAAAATCCTTCATGGGCCTTACCGAGCTATTTTGAGGCCATAGTGCGGGCCCTCCTTTTCAGTGGGCCTCCCCGAATTGCGGGGACTGCCAGTACCTAGACCCGGCCCTGCACTGTCGTGTGTATTAATATCAAGATTCAAAAAATGCACTTTCCCGTACAAACTTATTTTCAGTGCTTTTGCTGTCTTTGTTACTTAAGTGGCAATATGAATATCGATAAACGTCACATATTTATGCATAACTACATACAAGTCTTTGATAAGATCTACAGAATTGTGAAGGAACAGCTCTTTTACATCAAACATAACAGTTATTAATATCACAATGGCTTACCTGCCCATCTTCTGCCCACTGTCATGCTTCCGATTCCCCAGCCATAACAGCATGGGCATGCTCTAATTTGTAGGCTAATTTGTTTTTCTTGGAAAATTCGTCCTCATCAAGTGTCTGTATTAGTTGATCGTTATACTTGACAGCGTAGCCGTACAACTCGTAGAGCGCACAGTTTGTGTTAAATTCTGTAGTGTGCATCTAAAAAATAAAGAAAATAAAAATACACTGAGTTGACATACATACATATAAGAATAAAAGATTTAACAAGCTCATATAATACAAGAATTACTATCCAAATACAAGTACAGAACTGCTTAATGCTTAATTTGCATTGTGTAAACAAAGATAATCAGATAAATATAAAAAAATATCGAGTCAGTATTTCGCTTAAGTTGGAGTCAATGTTATTCCGAAAATAAACAGTTGATTTAATGGAAAAAAAGCTACATTCATTAAAGAACATATTCTTCCCCTAGTACACCTTCTGGGTTTTTGCTTGCTGAGTAACCCTGACCGAGGAGAGCCTAAAGCTCGAAACAGCTGTTCCCAGTCTAAGCTCGACTCAAAAGACTTCCCATTTATCCCAAATAAGAAGCTGTTCAAAAACTAACCATTATTTCCCAAACAATTTTAATAGGGAATGTGAGATTGAAAACACACATGAATAAACCCGAAAGTCTTTGAAATAAAAATATTGGCTATCATCTGACATGTTTCTAATGCCATAAAGTCCATTGTACATCAAAGTAACACTCTCTATCTCTTTGTTTTGCTGCTCCTGTCAGCAAACACACACTTCATAATGAAGATCCAAGAAGTTCCCAGTTATAACAAACAAAGCAAAGCAAAATAAAACACAAAGATGGAACTTCACAAAAGATGCTTCTAAGGCAGGGGTGGGCAAATAGAGGCCCGCTACAGAGTTTTTTGTGGCTCACCAAGACAGTCAGAGAAATCTGTCTTGAACCAAGATTTCCTTTCCATGCGCTACCAAAGATTCGTCTCGTATTTTCCATTAGGACGGCCATGTAAATACGCATGCGCAGTGTAGATAAGCGCTTTTCTGGTTGATCTGATTAATTTCAATTTTGTCTTTGCAACAGTAAATCTATCAAATTTCCAACTTTAGTGAAACTATGAACCTTCTGAAAAAACGTAAAATCGGTGATGAATGTTGTGTGTTTAATGAAGAATGGACAAACAAATATTTCTTTGGTAATACAGGGAATAAAGCAGTGTGTTTTAAAAGGCGTTACCCTCCGCTAACCTCTGCTTCCACAAAGTGGCCCCCCGAGCCAAAACAATTGCCCACCCATGCACGAAGTATTAGGAAAATGTTGAATGATTAAGTAATTTTTACATGAATTTTACAGAATGAATATTATTTGTAGATATCTTAAATAAATTTAAATATCACATTCATTAGTATTGCCAATTATTTGATTGTATTTTCCCTAAGTTCAAAATACTATATTCCTATAGAAATAAAAGCAGGAGCCAGAATATTGTGAAATATATACGCTTTCTGAAATCTATGCCTGTCTAAGTAGCTATTTTAATTACTAGGCATCATGGAACAAATTTTTGAAACTTACCCTTGATTCCTCTGCTAACATGGCATTCATATCCTGATCACTGATAGCTGGCATATTTTTGATATCTTGATAATACCTTCAAAAAATGAAGTTAGAACACATATTAGTAAATTAACCAGATTTAAAATATTTTTTAAAGAAAACAAAAAACAGAGTTCATGAGTAAAAGTGATCAAGTTTATTGTCAATTGATTAATAAGTTATTGCTTTATGTATATTCGGTATATTTGAAATATCAAAGATAAAAAAATCAATTCTGAAGTGGAGTCGACAAAACAAATGAAGTATCTTATGATTTCAAAAATCATGGCTGCGAAAACTCGTGTTCGGAATAAATTTTTTAAAAAATCCAGTTTTGTTGAGCATACAATACACCAAACAAAAAGAGAGAATATCTGGATATAATTTGGATGAAATTTCAGTGAGTTTTTGTAAGAAAGTGTCAATTCTTTTCAAAAAAAAAAATAAAAAAATATAGTAGTTGAATTTAAAATTTTTTTGAGAAATAATCATGGAACAATATTTGTCACTACACTTCTATTTGCAAGCTATCATTTATGGAGATATGTTATTATAAATAAAAAAAAAAGAACAATAAGGCTATTTGTTACCTTTCTACCCATTCTTTGTAGACAGGAATGTCCTTAGCGTAGAGCAATTTGCTGCTAGGGGAGTCCTTGCCCAATCTGTGGTCAGATGTTGAACAGCTGTCCATAAATGTCTGCGCCACCACAGAGAGACAGGAGTCCACAATGTTGGACTTATAAATGTCGAATACAAAGTTTGGGTTCTTGATTAAATTCACCCAAAACCTCAAAGGCAGACTGAAAATAAAAGAAAAAAATACAACAATTATCAAAAAGTAAAAACAAAAGTATTCAATTGGGAAAAAGTTGTTGCTCAGGTATAAGAAATGTTACACTAAGCAACATTACTTAAAACATGGGTGCCAAACATATGATGAGGACTAGGGAATCGTTGAATTTTTGTGCGAGTTCAGTGGGCTACAAGCTTCTCACTTCAGGCTGAGTTTTTGTTGCAAAGTCACAAAATCAGCTTTTTTTTTTTTTTTTTTATAATCAAATATCATTAATATTTATTGGAGTTCCCAAAGACTTTATTATCTTAGACATGGCCCACAAAGTTATCTGTTTTAGCATAGTGTGTGTTTTGTGCAGACATTCTGAGAATAAATCTCAAATCGTAAGAGCGCATTCTTAGAGAATGGTAAAGTGTAAAGTAGGATGAAGAACATTTGGTATATTCCTTTCTTGCATCTTTTTCCTCTGTATCTTTCAACTGCTGATGCTTATAAGGCAATATCAAGTAGGTACTGCAATGACAAACTTATGTTTATTGCCATAATAAGTAATCTAAATGGATGAAATTAAATAGTGAAGAACCACAATGTTAGTGTTGTGCTTCTCAAACAGACATGACCCTCAGATTACAGAATGACTTTTTTAGTATACTCCAGCAGAAAAATAACAAGAAGTTCTAAAGGATTTTGAGACTATTTTTCCTTAAAATGTTATTTCTTAAAATTTCTTATTTTGTTTTTGAAGTCATGAAAACAACAAAAACAAAAAAAAACTATTTATTTTCAATTTGTAGTATCAACAGAAAACAAAGTACAAATTTTACATCTTCTGGAAGGAAATAAATTAAATAAGCATTATTTACTTAAATTGGCTAAAGTGGATTAATTTTCATTATATCAGATCCTACACAGCAGATTAGTTAAAAGAATTTACTATTCATTCTTTGAAATGAGATATTAAGCATTCATTATATTATTCATTATTATTTTTATGTGGTTATGCACAAGACTTTATGTTGTACGTTACTTTACCTGTTACTCTTCCAGGTATGCACAACCTCAGGATCAGTAATACCATGTTGCAAGGCCTGGTCATCCAGAAAATCGAACATGTATTTAATTGCCAGAGGTAAGGCACTGCCACGGTGGGCTGTGCTGAATATGGTCTCGAAGAGGTCATCGACAAACTTCTGCAAAGTGCCCTGTAATGATCAAACCAAAGCTTCAATGTGAAAACTCATCCTTCTTAATATGCATAAAGTAATAATGAAACAACTTATAAAACCAAACATAACATAAATACATGAAACACAGACAAATAACATTTCAGCGATCTTACTGCCACAACTTCTAAAGCCAGTGAAGGCTTAGGAAAATACTTTTCAATACATTTAGGTTATTTGTTTTCTATCCTAAGCTCTCTAAAATTGTATATTTCAACTAAAATATCTACATGATTACAAATTTTATCTGTTATTATATTATTCACTAGTTCAAAGCATTTAATTTGAATTAATATATACTTATCTTAACGATATTATAAATCCATTAAAGACAAATATTTTAAACGTTGGAATCAGCCGACACACTTAATCAATAAAAACATATTAAAAATAAACTATGTACATGTTAAAAATATCTTCTTGTATACTTCTTCTTTATCAGAATATTTCGAATTGTAGAAGAAGAATAGTTGAGAAGACAATTCGAAATATTGTGATAAAGAAGTACGGAAGAAGTATACAAGAAGATATTTGTCTTTAATGGATTTAATTTGAATGTTGTTTAACTAGAAATTCAATAAGTAATGCAATTTGAATAATCTGTATTTTGCATTAACTATCACGTTTTGAAAAATAAATTGAAATGAATAAACACAGAACTTATCAATGTTAAATTATTTTCATGAAAAAAAAAAAAAAAAAAAGAAGTCTTATTTTTGTTTCATTACCTTGGTTGCTAATAAACGTGTAAGGTATATTTCTGAAACCATTTTATTCCCTCTCTCTCCCTCCTTGGGTGCATCACTATCGTGATGTTTTACCTGCAAGAAAAAACAACAAGATTATTCCAAAGAATTACTACTATAAATACTTTTACATATAGTTTACTGTTATTCTCAAAAAAAGATATTTTTATTAACAGTAACTTCATTAAAAAATTTACAATAACCATTTTTAAACTGTATTTAATGAGTTTATATTTAGATTAAGGTAATTCAGAATTTTTTGTTTTTGCTTTTTAATGAATATTAATATACGATTTCAAGTTTTTCCCACTGACATCTAATAATTCTTCAGAAAGTATCTTATAATATTCAAGACATCAAATCAAACTGGTGAAGTTTATTATTATTATTTCCTTTAACAAACTTATTGTTTCTTACCAAATGCCAGTATTTATATCCTGATTCAGGATCGTGGTTCAGAGGAGACGTTGCCCTACTTAGAGGTGGACTAGCTGAGGTCAGCTTGCTGAAGTTAAGTGTTTCTAAACAAAAAGAAATAATTGTATGTAAATATTTAGCATTTAAAATACCTAAAGACCAAAAATAAGTTGCTGATAGAATTTGCTTGAAATTTGTATTAAAATATTAACTGAATTTTATTATGTTATATATTAATGCATGAATATTACATTAGTTATATATGACTTACCATATTTATGTGATTTTTCGGATTTTTCAGATAATATAGATAAATTGTACATTGATGATTGTTTAGGTACTAGTGTTAATTGAGCTCCTTCCTGCACCTATAAGAAAAGAAAAAATACCATAATCATTAGAATAATTGAATAAAAAATAACATTTTACTTTGTTTCCATTTACTTTATATGGATCTTGAATTAAAAAAAGAATTTGTTCCGTTGTGTATTCTGGACAGGACCAACCCTAGCTTTAGTAAGACCCCACGCAAGTATTCTTTGAGAGGACCTTATTAGAATATGTTCTAATTCCTGATTTTCTAAAACCCCAGCATTTTTTTTTTACTTTCCCATTAAAATACTTTTGACATTCGCAAAAACTGTTAGGATGTTTATTTGTGTTTTCCTCAATTTTTTTTTAAATATCTTTACAGAGCATGGGCCCCGGGATAAGGGCCTCACTCACCTGGCCTAAGAGTGACCCTGATTCTCGATTTGTTTAAATTAAAAATTACCATCCATATAGATTGTAAAAGGATTGTCTTCTACTTGCAGCCATATTAATCTTAATATTAAATTAAAATAGAAACATATACAATCTCCATTTTATGATGAATTTAAAGGACTCATTGTATTCCTGTTCCTCTTTATGAAGCTCAACCAAAAAGAAAAAAGATTTGATTTTTTTTGATCGAGCTTGATAAAGAGGAACAGGAATTCGTCCTCGAAAATTCACCAGAAAATGGAGAGTAAGTGTTTCTATTTTAAAAATTATTAGGGAAGGTCGTGAATACAATAATCCTTTTTTTAACTTCATATATTTTCTTAGATGGTAAGAAGGAAAAGCACCAATTAACTATAGCAGCTTTCTGAAAGATTTTTGTGCTAATAGGCTTAAATTACTCTAATTCTTTATTATGCTTAGATGCTGGTTGTAATAACAAGAGCTGTCTAACTTTGAATTCAATTAAACATACATGAGAATACCCTGTTTATACGAGACAAAGTGTAAACCTTCAAATACATTATTGTACTAATTTGTGATAACTACTGTATTTTGAAATATAAAGTAATAAAAAAAAAAATAATGATTTAGGAAATAATACTCAAAACATTTTGAATGAACAATGTTTATGTTATCGGGGATGATGGTGGTTGGGATAATTAACGTTCAACTGCATACTCTTTAATTTTTCATTTTGACGAGAACTCCGCCCAAAATACCAATGATAAATGGTAAATTTAAATGACTGTTCAAATAACATTGAATTACCGAACTTCTATCCTAGTAATGAATCTCAAGAAATAGTTAAATATTTAAAAAAAAAATTAAGTATCATTATAATAAATTATTTTGTTACCTTATAATGAGCTAGAGTATTTAATTTCTTCCATTCACTCTCTGGTTTTGTGGTGGAATCTTCATCGGAGAGAATGAGACGTCCAGACATTCCTGTCCTCCATTCTGTAACCAAGACTGGGCCATCAATACAAAGCAATTAAAAAGAAATAAAATAATCAAATAATAATAAAACGTAAACACTACTGACTTAAAAAATTAAAATAATAATAATAATAATTAAAAAAAAAGCTAATGTTAACTTCTCAAATAATAAGGTAGAAAAAAATCATTAACATAAATAAAATAAAAAATTGCATTGAATAGTCATCAGGCTTCATTCAAATAACATATTTCACTGAGACATGAATTACTTTTTTAATATAACCAACTCTTCAATGGAATGAATTTGGTCGGATGTGAAATATGTCACTACCCAAGTCAAAAATAAAATACTCTATATTAAAGTGGTCTATTCCTTCAATTGTCATTCATGGAAAAAGAAAATGCTACCATTTTTATAGGTTGCAAAACAACATATTATAATACTAAAATTGGACAAATTAAGTGTTCTTCATCAAATGTTAAGGTAATATAATTAACATTAATAATAAAGGCAGTGACTTACTTATTTAAATACACTGCTATGTTTAATCAAGTTCTTTAAGCACTGTGTTAAATTATTATTCAAATAAATTTGAGAATAATAAAAAAATATTTGACTCAACTCAAGTGCTCTTAAATAGCTAAGTATTGTATTCTTAGGCTTGTAGAATAACTTCAATATACTTTGCTATGCATTGACAGTAATGGACTTCTTATCCTGTTAAATACTCAGTGTGCTAATGTATGATAATTTAGACTGGCCATTAACAATACTGCATCACTGGATCCCAAGGTATGCCAAATTAGAGAGCTAACTCATGGTTTGCTTATCTCTATAACAATGTTTTAACTCTAGCCCACTACAGTGCTGTACATTAAATGAAAAATGAGGAAAATTTTAAAGTTTTAATTCAAAGTTTGAAAATACTGAACTAGACCATTTAACAATAAATGTACAGAATGAACAATGGGATCACATGTTAAAGTGTTGCACCACAAAAGGGTTACGGTGATGACAAAAGATATGAAATTGTGCTATCAAATTATGCTGGATTAGTGATGATAAATCTAAATTTATCATCCATTTATTGGGATTGAATTTAGATTTAAAGAGTCTTTTCGTTCATTCTACCCCTGTCGATTTTCATTTTATAGAAAGTTTTATCAATGGGGTCTTACGGGTCTTCTCCAACTTACAATTCTTCATGATGGGAGAAGACGATAGACATTTGCATTCACAACCCCAAACATACAGTAGATGAATAAATATACTATTAGAAAATTACCTAAGTCTAAATCATCTTTCGATGGTCTTTGAGAGAAAGGTGTGCTTCTATAAATGGCATCTAGCGCTTTTTCTTTTACTTGAGAAATGGTATCGCAATCTAACACTTTTACAGGAAGGTCCATACTTTCATTGTGTGCATCTAATCCAGATACATAACTAGTTTGCGGTGATATAGAAACAAAAACAGTCTGAAAAAGGAAATAAGATTACTTATTAATGGAATGCATTCAGGGTAGTAATATTTATGTCTTTCAGGATATCATTTTTCTAAATACAAAGAAAGATATGAAGAAAATCAATTAAAAAAATTTAGATCAGTTTAATATGATCTGTGAGCATGGAATATAAAAACTGTCTTTTCAATTTTGCTGTTTTTGATAACATAAGAGGTCTATCAAAAGTCATTGAGTTAAACCCTGAGAAAATTAAAAAGTGTTAAAAAAATAATTTTTTGAGGACAATGTAAAATCAACTTTATGATGATTTCACAAGGATAACTTATCAAGTATCAATGAAGAAACAAAAAATTAAAAACTCAAAATATATACATATTCTTTAAATTCGTATGGAAAACGATTTGACTTTCGTTTTATTTGTTCCTTGTACAATTTTTTTTCTTTAAATGCCTTAAACTATCCAAATTAATGACTAGCCTACAAATTGTTTACAGATCTACTTACCATACACTTATATTCTATTGATTGCCTAATCAATTTCTCCTCACTCAGAGAGTATCTAGCTTCAGAAGTTATAGCATCAACAGGGCCTTTATCAACTTGTTGTTTGATGGCCCGATAAAGCATAAAAAGTGGTTCTCCAGCACATTCCTTCAGGAACTTATATAAAAGGAAAGTAAACCAAGCTGACAGCATTTTCTCTGCAACTGATTCAGTCCTGCAATAGAAACAGCAAAGAGTCGCACTCAAAATCTGATTGCATGTATATTTAAATGGATATTACATTCATAACATTTTATTTGAATATGAAGCAAATAATACGAATTCAACTGCATTCTTTTGGAAAAGAAACAATATAAAATTTTCAAAAGCAAAAAGAATCTTTTTTTTAAATGAATTATTATTAATCTATATATTATAATTTTTATTATTATCTATATATTAGCTTCTTAAACTTTTATCTTGAAACTTCTAGACTTTTCATTCTAGTAATGCAGTTGATTGTTCAATGAACCAAGTTGAATTGGAAATTTGGCAAAAGATATGGTAAAATCATGTATAAATAATAAAAGATTGGTAAAATATGAATTATTATAAATGTGATTGTTGTGCATGCAAAAGACGCAATTGTTGCGATTGTTGCTAATGATAATTTAATGATTATATTAATGATACTTGTCCACAGACGGAAAGACAAAGCGGGTTTATAAGGTTTCTGATACTTGAATCAGAAGCCTAAAAGTGAAGTAATTAATTACATTTAATTTGCCGTTTCTATCTTTTTCAGATCTCCATTTCTAATTATTTATACTTGAATTAGAAAAAATGCCATAATATTTACAAAAAGAACTGAATGAAAGTGATATAAATGGTATATGCTTCCAATTTTGTGTAATTCTTTGGTTCACTGCACAATTCTTCATTAATCTTTTATTTAACTGTTTTCCTTAAGTAAGACTGGAAGCCCAAAAGCAAACATTAAATGCAATTTTAATTTTGTTAAAAAATACTTACAAATTAGTTTTAGTAATTCTTTTCATATAAATAAATTCTTTATTGGAGTAAGTTACTCATTCAACTTGTTTATTTTGTATTGCTAATAAAATATTACTTTCCATTTTGAAATGCAAAATGTTCTTAAACTACCTTTCTAATTTAAATGGTTTTGTCAAAAGAGAAAAATGTTTGAGACAAAATGTATTCATTTTTTTTCGTAGATTCAGATACCTCTAAAAGAAAAAATAATATTTTTTTTTGTTTTTTCTTGTTTGTGAGGTCACTGCCAGGTTGGTGGTAGCCTTCACTAAGGGGATCTCACCTTTCTGATTCCTTTGTCGGGTAAGGTGGTATTTGGGCTGATGAGTCCGCAGGAGGACGAAACGGCCGTTCCCAATTCCTTCCCCCATAAACGAATCAGAAAGGTGATTTCCTTTTCTTTTGTTTACTTAGGTGCTGCTCTTGTTTTCTTTTCGTTTAATAATTATCCACAGCATGTTAAATATTTTGTTTACTTAGAAAAAATACAGGTTTCTATTTAAAATAACTAAGTTTAATATGAAATGACCATGAAAATATTCATCAAATAAAAACGAATAGAGCTACTTTCTTTTCCCCTTTCAAACACACAAATTCTATTTGGAACATTTTTCTGTACAACGCTTCCTTTTGGAGATATTCCACTTTTTCAGGTTAAATGCCTCACCCTGTATACATATTAAAATTACTTAAAAGTTCTTGATTAGACAACATAAAAATCTATGCATTTTATAAAGTTTATAGTTTTTATCAACATCATTATTCTTTTCTTTACCTTCTTAAAAGAAGTTTCGGATGAGATTTGCCTTCGATACATTTTTCTATTAATTCCGCTAAGAGAGTCTTCAAAATACTGCAAAACAAAAAAATATGATTTTGATTAACATTTTTTAACATAAAAATATTGATTTCGAATATGATTTACTTGAAACTCATTCACAAACACAATAGCAGCATTCTGTCCTTGCAATTCATAACAATATAGGCAACAAGAATGAGATAAGGATTTGTCACTGATCTTTCCTACGTAAAAACGAAATATCATTAAAAAAAAAAGATGTTTTTCAATGAAATATAGATAATTTCTATAGATCAATAAATCAAACATAAAGATTATTTAAGTTTAAAAAATCAAAAGGGCAACAAGGCCTTATCTTACTTCCCACTTATCTACCAAGTTCTGAGAATGGATTCTCTTAGGTATCTTCCCTATGCTATAATTTAGCAATGTGAGGACAGTTGCGTGAAGATGTGATGATAATTAGAAGCAGAGCATACTTTTCTTTGCAACCATACTGAAAAAATATATTCTGAAAGTAGAAAGTGTGAAACTTCCAAGTTTTATTTTTCATTCCTTCTCTTCTTTTTATCAGACTGTGTTAAAAATGTTTATTCTTATGTTATAAGAATGTGGCTCAAAAACCATCAACTTCATCAACACTAAAAATAACATAACTCAACTGAGGGAATTAGAATTCTGCAGACAAAAAAGAGTAGGTGCCAAAAATCACTGTTAGGAGGTTACACTAATTGACAATAATAATATTCCTATTTTATAACAAAGTCTTCTGTTTTGTTTGCTTTGTTTTTTTTAATATTGCAGGGGTTGATGTTGTTACATTCAACACTTGAAAAGTTAATTTGATGTATTTTTGAAAATAATCTATCTATATAAAAAAAAAACATTTTTTTTTTCTGCTCACTTTTCTGCTCACTGATTTGCTGCATTACTGAGATGTGTACCTCTGTATAAAAAAATTCAAATGGATACATCCAAAAAAATACCACAAAGCTTATTATACGTAATGTAAATGTCAATAACAAATGAACCTGTTAAATAACAAACATAACAGGAATCAGATATTGCACAAAGTTGTACAATGGAATTGTTGCCACAATTGGTTACGTTTTGCAAAGACCAAATAACAAGGTTTAAAAGACAAAAACAACTTAAAAAATAATGAACGATATTTAAACAATTCAATATTTTCCTTCTTTGTCAGGAAATTTACTATTATTACACAGGTTATGTAAGTCTTACTTACTCAGTACAATATTCCATCTTTCCTTGTAAAGTGACCATAATTAAAGATGCCACATTAACCCTGAAAAAATTCATGTAATTAACAAAAAATGCAGAAAATAATTTCAAAAATAAAACAGCTTAAATCTCTCTATCAAAATCCATGAAATAAATATATATTTTTTTAGAGAAAAAAAAAAAGTCTTACCTATCCCTCATTGAGAAATAACGGTTTGATTCAAGAGTACGAATGAACAGCAGGAGAAATGTTTTATTCATTATTAATTGGCCGTATTGCCTAAGACCTTTTTCAATCTGCATACGTCGGTGAGCATCAATCTGTAGAGACACCAGATGCATCTGTTAATCAAAATTCAGAGAAAAGAAGGGAAAGATGTTAGTAGGAAGGACGGCAAACGCTGTTAGTTGGTTCAATACAATAACAACAACTTTTCAGCACCAAATTAAGGATTAATGGTGAAGAAGAAGAACGTGGCACCTCCAAAAATTAAAACTAAAAACAATAAATACACATTAAAAATAAAAATAGGAAAATTCATGTGTCAGCCTTCGCTGTCCTCAAATGAATTTTCTTAAGCATAAAAAGAAACATAAAAAATGCCTAAAATGTATAATCATCAATGGTTGAGACCAATTGTTTACGAAGTGATTACTCTCAGCCGATGATCGCCAATATGGCATGAAACGGCCGTTCTGAGATATCACACTATAAACACTTGGTCTCAACCATTAAAATTAAGGATTACTTAGTGATTAGTTAAGTTAGTAATAAAGAATGAGAAGTACAGATTTTAACTAGCATAGTGTTAATAATTCATTACTTTATAAATTGTTAAATAAGCTCTTAGGATTAATGAATTGCAAAAAAAAAAAAAAAATGCTACATATTAAACAATCAATACAGTTATACTCTTTATAATTATAATTTGTATTTCATAATCCTTTGAAAATACCAAACTGAATTATAAGTATTCAAAACATGATGCATATTCTGTTTCATTTCTTTTTAAAACTGATTATTAAGTTTATAATTGTGAGCCTTTGTTAAACATTTGAATTGCAAAGAGAATTTATTAGAAAAATCTCAGAAATGATTAAGTTCTGATCGAGATTTACAGGAAATGAGAGAGACCCAAAATATGCTTTTATGCTTATTGCTTTTAAATTATAGACATCTAAGGTTACTTTTTGATTAACATACAGAGTCTTCAAATCAATCGATGATGGAGGCAAAAAAAAATAAAATTATCAGGTATTGAAGCTGTCATGTTCATATCAGAAAAATTATAAAATTACATTTAAAAACAAAGACAAACAAACAAAGCACATACAACTAAAATTCACTGATCTGTTTTTGAAAATTTGTACTGGGAATCCAAATAAGGTCTGTTTGGGGTTTCCAAACTTTCTCAGTTGGATTCCCTCAGTATTCGCAGCCATCAATGGAATAAAAAAAATATATGTAAACAATGGAAAAGCAGACAAAGCAACGATACTCAGCAAACAAAAGGAGAAACAAAAATTAAAGATAAAATTCCTTAGGGAAGCTTTGATCTTAAAGTAAACGACATAAATTGCTACTTACGTCCAGTTCTCTAAGTACAGGATGATCTTCTATGTTGGGAAACAGAATCTTCATCGCATAAGTTCTATAATCAAGGAATGGAATACCACCCGTCATCAGGTCACTGGTTAAGTCTGTCATTTCTGTTTGCAGCTCTGCAAAGGCTGTAAAAAGAAATCAAGTTTTAACAGGATAAAGTCAAACATTTATTATTAACTAAGAAAGAATCAAAATGTTGTATAAAAATGAAATATTTTTATACATCGGAAGCGCAGTGGAAATATTAGAAATATTTTTATGTTTTAAAGGACTTTCGAAAAATACGCACACAAAAAATTGTATGAAATGCAGTGGAGCCTCCAAAGCTTAAGTAAACAATAAAAAACTCACTAAAAAAATAATGGGTCTCATCCATCTATGTTTATTAGTATTTAAATGTGTGTTTTTATTTTTCAATGCACTAAAAAAACTCATCGAGGTCGGTGAATGCTGCCATATGAATTTTCTCACCAATATTTTTTAGTGAGTTTTTTTACTGTTTAGTTTAGCTTTGGAGACTCCTCTGCGATTTCAACAATTATTCCTATTAACCTCTGTACCAAGACCTCGCGCTGTTTAGTAGTGATTGCTCATAGCTGATGTTTGCCAAAAAGCGTGAAACAGCTGTTCTAGGTTGACACTTAATATCAACTTCAAGTATTGCAAATTTTCAGATGTATAGTCATGTTGGGAGATAAATATGCACCTTCCCCCAAAGAAAGATTGGATATTGAGGCTCTTTATCTTTTAGTTTTTGATTGTATAAACAGGAACAGGAACAAAAGTAATTGAAGGCTTTCACAGGAACACAGTAATTACCTGCGGATTGCATTTGCTGAACGGCATTATCTAGAATGAAATTTCTAAATGTCTTGAGATGGTGTGGGACTGTATTTTTTTTTTAGTTGGAACTTTCAGAAAAAGTTATATTGACTTATTCCTTCTATAGAGCCAATACACACTTACACAGTAATAAGAAATGTCAAGATGTTACTATGTTGATGCTTTACTGATTAATTTAATTACCAGTTTTTGACGTTTCCAAATATCTTTTCACTGTTTTTACTTTAAAAAATTACAACTTCTCAGTCAACAATCATGAAACTAATGACTCTTTTTTTTGTTGTTGTAAAATAAAATAATTGTATTTGAATAGATAAAAAAAAGATCTTAATGAAATACTTCTCATAAATAATTGTTATAGGGTCGTACAAGTTTATGTACACACAAAGTTATGGTTTTAAATGACATTTTACTGTATGTAAATCAATCTATGAAAACAGCATCGTTTGCTTTGGTAAACATTTTTTAGAAAACTTCATTCTTCAATTGCCAACATTAAAAGAAAGAAAGAAAGAAAGAAAGAAAGAAAGAAAGAAAGAAAGAAA
>JAFIDM010010028.1:25644523-25687278 GCA_023159025.1 Thereuonema tuberculata | reverse complement strand
GTTATGTGCGTTCTTTGTTTTATTTTACTGTAAAAATGTACTAACACACGTTAAATCTATTGTTTAATAAGACTACAAAATGGAACAAAACAAAAACATACCTTCTTTGCATTCTGCAGCAACCCTCAGTTCTAAGACATCCATTTGTTCTTGCATATTCTTAAGAACACGATTACTTTCTGTGGATTTCTGACGATAAGCAATAAGGATTGCGATGACAATTATCAGCAGAATACCTCCTCCTACAGTAACTCCTATAATTACAGAACGTGAAAGACCTCCATCTGGTACCACTGGTGATTCGTAGCTCAAAAAACCGATTTTGTACTGAAGATTTCCTCCGACAATAACCTGCAACAGAAATTACAGTGCGTTACGATATGGTTTTGCAAAGTTAAGAAAGCAAAGTCATAAAAATTTGTGCAAAATAAAAAGGAACCCAAATCAGGCAGTAGCTTGCCTCATTTGTTTCGCCTATAATTACAGAACGTGTTTGACCGCCATCTGCAACCAGTGCGTAACTCAAATAACCAATTTTGAATTGTAGATTTCCTGCAACAACAACCTGTAATACAATAAAGTATTTCACCATAAGGTTTCATGGAAATAAAAGCCTTAAATTAAGGGAACTCTTCTTAATATGGGCCCAAACGAGGCAGCAACTTGCCTCGTTTTATCTTTTATCTCTTGCTCTTTCCACCACTGACTGTTGAATGATAAATCATTTGATAAGATTTTTTTTTTTTCAAATGAAAAGAAATTAAAAGGGACAGAGAAATAACATTCAAGAGTAAAAAGAAAACTATATTTGAAAGAACAAGGAACTAATTCAGTGGAAGAGTTTATACTTAAAGATGAATCGAAGGGTAAAAAAAGGAAAGAAAAAAAGGCCACCACCCATAAAGTTGTAAAAGTTTTAAGACTATTTTAAAAGAAAAGAAAAAGTCAATTTACCACAACTTCTGGAATAGTGTTAAAGTCGGGTGTGCCATCGGGGAGCTTTGCTTGTGGCTGAGATGTTGGGGGTCGGCAAGTTAGCTGCGACCGAGACAATGAAGTAACATTGCAGTAACTCATTCCAATTTCTACCACAACATCAGTTTCCTTACAAGCACGATCCAAATTTTCTCCCTTTTGAAATAAATAAAATTATTGTTAGAATAAAAATAATGAAGATCATGAGAATTAAGCTCAACTAATAACAAGGAAAAATCAAAAGTAAAAAATATTCATTTGAGGAATCACGACTTCATCATTACTTTTGTTTACAGAGATAAATATACTGTCATGGAAAATTTAATATTTAAAATTTACAAAAAGCCGATTTTTGTCTTAAAAATTAAAGAGGGCAGAATAAAACAATGAAGATGTAAGCAAAATAATTAAGTAATGTATATTTTGCTAATTTCATTCAGGATTTAATACTGTTTAATTTTAAAAATGAAGCTCTGGTCAAAGTGTTCTGTGAGAATCAAGTAAAGAGAATCAAATCGATAGGCATCACTCGGAGACACGAAGGCAAAAGACGACGGAAATCAAACGGGTATTCAGTTGTGTATGTCAATGGAAATGAAATTTCATTCAGTCTAATAGAGAATATTCTGCATATTTTTATAAATTAAAAGAGTATAAAATAAAATAATTTAAAGCAATTCATCCTATTGCTTAAATGATACAATAAAATGATCTTTTCTTCTTTATTTAGATGTCAACTGGTCTACTTTTTTGTTGTACTGCATTCAATAACAGTCGTAATAAGAACGCACATTATTCCCTAATAAGATGCTGTACGGCCACTGTTTTTTGATCATTTTCCAGCTAACTCAAGCATAAAAAATGTGAAACCATAAGCTCTATGCACAATCTATGCACATTCCCATTCTTGACAATTTTTGCTCTAACTTCTGTAACTGAACGGCAATGAAATTGAAATTACCGTTGGCAATTTTGTAATGGTAAAACACTTGCACACTGATAATTTCTGTGGTGGGTACCCTACCCTAAGAAATAATTTGCATATAAAAATGAAAAACCATATTCTGCAATATCTTCTTTCTCTTTTCTAGTCAACCCATGACTTACAGGAAAGATTCAGGTTTTCAAAAGCTCTCGACTGTAACAGATACAACCTATGAGATTTATGAGGAAATGTATTTTCTGATTTCATTTATTACATTGCTTTCAATGTATTCAGAAATCTATTTGGTCTAATTATAAGAAGTTTTTTTTTTTTTTAATTTCCCTGACATCATCTCTGAAAACCTGTCTGTCATAATATTTGCAGATTCTGAAAATGCCTTGCTTATTTTCAACGTTTCCTTTTTTTGTGCTTTAATTATTAGTTTTTTTCTTTCAAAGGAGAAAGGCAATTATGAGGTTGTAATTATTGAGGTTGTCCTTTATCATCAAATGAAAATGATTTAGAACAGAAGATAGAAACTTCTTCGATCATCAGCTTAATGAGACGAAGTGAAGACGAGAGGCCAGACTCAGCTGGTTAGCATGGCAATATTCAACTGATTTCTTATAAATTACCAGATATGACATGTGTAGTACAGTTCTCAGTCAAAATAATTGATAAAAATCTCCTCAGACTGTAAATAATTTCTTGACTTTTTACATTATTTTTCATTTTCAAATGAATCGAGGGCAGAACATTTTAACCAGATCAACTTCATTTCTTTACCCAACGCTTATCCTTTCAAAGTAATGTAAAAACAAAACTACACCTGAGGACTGAAAATCCAGTCTTTCATTAATGTTAACATAACAACTTAAAATTAAAGCAATAAGCTTTTTCACTTACATTGATTGTTAGATAATCGCTTTTATAATATTTAATTTGGTCTCTTTCTTCAAATTCCAAGTATTTTGGGTTGGGATACAAAAAGAATAGCGTAAAATTTCGATACTGAGTGACATTATCCAGGATGAATCCGCACTCTAAACGTTTTGGATTATCTGCATCAAAACTGCTTTCCAATGGAATTTTGGGAGATTTGCATTTCATGAGTGACGATGATTCAACAACGCATTGCTATAAAAATAAAAAGAATATATATTATTAATAATCAGAACAAAGATATTAACAAAATACACATAACAGTAGACCAATTATGGAATAGAATATAATGTAAGAACTTTGTTTTGCTCTGATAAATATTTGTTTCAACAATTAAATTTTTTTAAAAAATATTAAGACTAAAATTTCTGATACTTTCAGTATGATCAATAAACATTACTGTAATGCATTTTAACAATAAAGACATTTTGTCGAGGCAAAGCTTCAAATATTACTTACACTTGTGTAATCTTGACCCTCATAATGAATGTAAAACTGTGGTTTTTGAATGGCATCAAAATGTTCACCAGTGACCGTAATTGTGATACCTCCACTGTAATAATAATTAAAAAAAATAAATAAACAAAATTACATTTTTAAAAGTCATAAAAAGGATAAAAATGAATTTGCTACTAAAATAATTAGTTTCAATTGTCTGGTTTATTAAAGTTTATCACCATCAATACTTCTTTATTTACTATCATTTTATATACATATTATTATCAAAATATTATTACGAAAAATAAAATTTTGAAGTGGATCTATAAAGGTATTCTTGTATAAATTAATTGACAAGTAATTTAACAACTATTTACCTTGGTATTCCCCTTGTTACATTTCGCTGAACTGCAGGGCCTGATTCAACATTACGAATAACTGGATTCTGTACATATCGATATTTCTTTTCGGGTAATGTACGTTCCCCATGATCGAATTTCATTCGTAATTCTCCTTCTCCCTGATGATCAGCCCCAGAAGTTATGCAGATAGCCCAGTTTTCAGATGTTCTAAACAAGGAAAAAAATACTTTTATTAAAACTAATAAAGTATTGATATTTACACAGTAAAAAAGAATTCTGATTGTGTTCGTTCATTTCTTAAAATTTTAAAGTTCATCTGATCCAACTAACACTTATAGCTTCAATTATCATTAACCTTTCTTATCGTTATTATTACTGTTATTGTCATGGTTTAGATGAAATGAATAATCAAATAAAATTAATTTTAAAATTTTTAACATGAATATTATAAGATATGCAATTACAAATTTTATTATACGACACGTAACTGTTTGTCTTTAACAATCCCCCCCCCCCCTATTAAGTAGGAATATGGCAATTATCATTGAGTGAAACCCATTAAACAGTTTTCAAACAGTATTCCAACACATTTCCAAACTTTATCAAGCAAAAATTTTACTAGAAATGATTAATGGTTTTAGTCAATGCAATAGACAGTGGGCCCGGCATCCGAGTGGGTAAAGGCGCTTGGCTGCAGGTTCGATTCTCGGCCTCGGCGTAGGTTGGGAATTTTTCCATGCTCCATTCTTCTCCAAACGGGTCCCAGGGCCTACCCAGCCCTCTGCAGAATGGGTACCGGGTTTCTTTCCCGGGAGTTAAAGGCGGGCAGGCGTCGGGCTGACCTCCCGACCTCAATTTAGTCCCATTGGTCATGAAATGCTGGGAGCCTTACCTCCTGCGAGCCCTTGGGTCTGCATAGGCCTGTTGTGGTGACCCCTTTAACCTTTTAATATAGACAGTTTCATTCTAACCTATCTCGCTGTTTTCCTAGTTTTATCAAGGGCAAATTGTGTAAAGTTAGCTTTTTTACCTTGTAATCTGGCAAGGTTGGCTTCCAATAAATGCTTGAATTGAACTTCCCGCGTTCATATGGTCTCCTGTTATATTAATCTGTGTACCTCCGGATTGTGGTCCTTTAGTAGGATAGATGGATCTGATTACGGGACTCTGTAAAATAAGAAGGAAAGTTATTGATTTATAAGACAACCTTCACAATTAAGTCAATTTATGATAGGTAGATAGAATAGGATGAATACGTTAGTGACTTACAGGCAGGTGTAGTGCTCGGAACAGATATTGTTTTTCTTAAAATTACAATACTAATTAATAAAAAGAAAAGCAACGTTACTTACCACATACATAAATGGCGTTTCAGATTCACCCCGAAAAGAATCTTGAACTTTTACAATTACCGGACCTTTATGGTAATTACTTGGCGGAAGGTCGGGTGTTTTAATTTCACATACAATTCTATAATAACAAAAGAAGAAAAGGAAAAAAAAAATAAGCTGTTAAAAACTGATTCAATGAGATTAGATAAGAAATGGAATAAGAATAAGCATTTAAAGCAGAAAAATAATTCCAAAACCTTTACTGAATGATATATCAGATATTATAATACTGGAACAGATCTTCAATTACTTATCACCACCAGCTATTTTAATCGGCACTTAACTCCACTACAATGTAATAGGCATGACTTGTTTTTTATGACCCAATAGAAAATTTAATAATAATTAAAGTTTAATTAAATTTCATTAGATTATGTATTTTATAATAAAATAAACAAATTAGATGACTTGGTCTATTGTAAGTACAAGATTTTTAATGCACATATTCTATTATCTGTCATGGCACTGGAGGGGAGAGGGATAGGTAGATGTAGAATTCCTCCCCCCCCACCCATCTGAAAATGGAACAAAGCTAGGATTTTGTTCGGGTCTGGTTTTTTTTTTGGATTGGAAAGTTCATTGGTTTGCCCTGCACCCTTATCCGAGAAACGACACGACTTTTTTTTTTTTGGTTGAATGACTTATGACCATCATAACTCTTCTCATTTCAAAGTCTTGGAATCTGTCTCAGTTCCATGTCCTGACAGATAATTTAAATTCCATTCAGTATGATAATGTTAACTTGTTATCAATATATTCTTTAGTTAAGCTAAAACTGACTTTTTGAAATTATCATTCTAACAGAGCATCTAAACAGATTTGCAATTCCAAAAATTGGAAGCAGGTCTACTCGCTTCGTTTTGGAATGATTGATTCTTGTGAGAAGATTGGTTCTCATCAGAATCACGACAAGCTTTGTTTAAAAAAAAAAAAAAAAACCCTAACTTCCATTGCGAGTAAAAAAAAAAAGTTGAAAGGATGACTTACTGTGAAGTGCGGATGTAGTCAAGTTCTAGAGGAATGCACTGATGACCAGCAACAGTGACCCCATTCTGGATATCTGCGAAAGTCTTGCCCAGGTTGATACCTTTGATTGTCACCTTGGTGCCACCTTCAACAGGACCTGTCTTAGGATAGAACTGGAAAGAGAAAAAGATACAATTTTATAAAAAGGCAGCACTTGGATATTAAGAAGCAAACAATCAAGAAAAAAACAGGTGATAAATGCAATTGAAAAAATGTAAAAATGTGTTAGATAGGTACCCTGGAATAAGCCTTCTTGAACGACAAGCCCACATTTTGACTCTCTTCATGTATATACAATTAAAATAGGAGTTTGGAACAGAAATTTAATGAAGACAAATAAGAATCTAAGTATGGGTTACTGAAAAATTATAAATATTTTCAATTTTTTGCAAGCTTTCTGTGTCTGGGACCTAACACACTGTTACATTACACTAATTACATTTTAATTAGGTATATGACCCTACATTTTAAAAAAATGTTGGAATCTCATGTGTGGGTAAATGAAATGATTTCCAATCTTAAAAAGGATGCATATCAGTGTAAATGAAGCAGGATTTCTCTTAGAGAAAAAAATTGCTTTATTTAACTTCCGACTCAAAAAATGCTAAAACAGCTTTTCCTTTTTTTTTTATATTAAAAGAGATATTTAAAAAGTAGTTGCAAATTACCACATTTGTAACAAGAGGCCAATAAAAAATAGAATGAATAAAATAAAAAGATAGAATGTTAAGTTATTTTCAGAATATGTTTAAAAGTAGCTAAAGTAATGAATGATAAGAAAGTAATGTTACTTACATCCAAAATGCGAGGGTTCGGGCAAGTTTTCTGGCGGTCCAGCCAAGCCACTTCTCGTCCGTCACATTGCTCTGTCACCTGACACTTGTCAGAACTCTGACACCATCCGCACTGGTACTTTTCAGGTAAGGCTAAACACAGCCCACAATTGTCAGCCATATATGGGCATCGATAAACTAAGACTGGAAGGAAAGGAAAAAGAAAAATTGGAATCAGTACTTTCAAATTAAGTAGAAAAACAAGCAAACGTTTGAATTTGAACATTTTTAGAAATCAAACAAACACTAGAAACTAAAAATAAGTTACCATGAATATTATCAGGATTGTCGAGAGGTTTGCTACCACCCCAAATGACAGCAAAAGTAGCTGTTATGTTAGAGGAGTTGCTATTGTATTTAAACTAGAAAAGAAAGAAAAACGAATTAAGAAAAAAAAAAACATTAATTAAAAGTATACATTTTGTTTAGTTAAGCATTTTCAATTGCAATAATTCGCTATAAACCAGAATTTCAATTAAATAATCAAAATATATAGGTTTTTATAAAACAAACAAGCAAAAAAAAAATCCTCATTCAATTCCCATCTATTATTAATGTTTATCTGAATTGTACAAAACAAAGAGTGATCCGTAAGTTACATAACAGCCAAAACAAATAATTATTTAAAAATATTTTTTTTTTAGAAACAAAACCAATAATGAAATTTAAAGATTTCTTAATGAATTACATTACTGATTGAAGTTGTATTAAAATTTCCATTGAACACAAATATTTTTTATGGACGGGCGAACATGGCCAAAGCAGTAAGATAACAGGCTTCAGACAACATGCTTCTCGGATTGAGCAAAGTGAATTTTCTGTATCGACTCCCTTCAACGCTGGCCCTGAGGCACACCCAGACAAATTGGTGTCGGCATCTTTCACGAAATTCAGTGGTCTGATCCACACTGCTCTTCAATCGTTTCATTCTATTATAGTACAAGTGAAAAAAATGTGCCCTCCCTTACGAAGAAATGACTGAATAAATATCTTTATTTAAAAATAAATAAATAAACAAATTATCTCTTTACCTCCATGCCATCACAGTATATCGTGTCGCCGATGAGTTGAGCATTTACTTGTTTCACTCTGCCCTCAATATTAAACTGACAGACAAATCTTGTTTGTATAATGAACTGTTTACAAATAAAAAGAAATGTATTAACTCCAAAATTACAGAAAAAAATAAACAGACAAGGATAAAACATATAAGCTTTAAAATTCTTTTTGTTAATTCAACTTAATGTCATTTTCTAAAATTAAGGAATTTTAAAATTCATATTTTTCTAAATTAAAAGAAATAGAAAACATATAAAACATAAAAATAACTAAAATTTCAATTTTTATTTCGTTTTTTGATTACTGTCATTTTGAAACCTCGATTTCTTCATTTATTTACAAGATAATATAGAAAAAAAAAATACTTCTATTATTATTTAAACTTGTAATTTTGTGATTATTTAACACACTTATTGTACAATATATAGAAGAATCACTACCACTGACTTTCAAACGATAAAACAGCAGAACAACTTAGATTCAGTTGTAAGCTTTCAATTCTTAAATTTTCTTTATTAAAAATGATGGAACACAAAACCATTTAAAAAAAACAAAGAAGCAAATAAACAAATTCGGAGAATATTATTTCCATTTGAAATTATTTTCTCAGTTGGAAACAGCATACATTCCAGCATAAGGAACTCCAATGGAAATTTATCGCTCCGTCCTTGCTAACAATTACGTCACATACAAGGAATTCTAAATCTTTTCTTTTCTTTAACATTCTCCTACATAAAATTCAAAAACTACAAAAATCACCTTTCTCATAATGATAATGTGGAGATACTATTTGTAATTAATAGTTGTGTACCGATCTGCCAAATAGCCTCTCCTTCCTTAATATGCTGCAATTATTTTTTAAATTAAAAATTAATTAAGTAATAGATTTGGTTAAACTGCAGAACATGGTACCCACAACGACTGCCCAATAGCCGGCAGCCTTGGCAGTATTTTGAAGATAGAAGATAATGTGAAATGAACAATTAATTAGTAAATAGGAGAATGCTTATTTCAAAATAGTTTTGCACGATCTTTTACTAGAAAAACTAACCCTCATCTGGCTAACTGCGCTATTGAGATAACACCAAGTCACCATGGCCGCCGGCCATTGGAGGCACCATGTTTTGCAGTCTAGCCATAAATTTATTTAAAGTTGTAAAATTTAGAGAGAAATATCGTCATTTTAGGATTTGAGATGCTGAGGGACTACATCTTCCTTCACAACCAAGTGATATTCAATTGTTTGCGTTGTCAGGGTAATGTGATATCTGATTTAGAAGTTGTCACTAGAGAAGTTTGGAACCTGTGTAAAATTTCCAGAAATGGTATTTTTACTCAACTAAGCACAGTACCAATGAAATGTACATATTATTCACGAATTCATTGTATAAATCGTTGCCTTTAATCATAAATCCGACGGAAAAATAAAATAACTTGACAATAAATTATTTATTTTTAATAGAACAGAACGCTGTAATAGCACAAATTTTCATCTAAAAACAGTCTCAGATTTGTGAATTGCTAGATGGCTAATGACATGATTTCTTTTTACTACATCACTGTAATAATGAATTTTAATTCTCACTATTCTGTCAACCTAACAGAAAAAAAAAGCATTCGTCAAAGTTACTATAGACATTGAATGATCCATAGATATTTAAAACTGTTATAACTCATGAAAACATATATAATACTTTAAAATATTTGTTTTACACGTAAATATATTTGTAACCTTTTTTTGTAATAAAGGCGAGCAAATAATAATATATGTTCAACTTTATACTATTTTAAAAGCTTTAATTATCAGCTTCCCTTATACATTTAAATTTAAGAGTAATTTAATTTTAAGAATTCACATTTAAAAATTAATTATAAGAAATAAGACTCATGAAATATCGGAGAAAGATTCGAAATACAATACAGCTTTACTCAATAGCTTTAATCTCTAATTCAGCATTTTTTCAACAACCATCGTCAGCGACATCTGGAGGCCAAAACTATTACAGCGCTGTGCAGGTTTTCTCTCGAATACTCGCGCTCCAAAATAACCCGAATTTACGTTAGCATTTTAAAATTACAACAAACAAAACTGTGCGTATTGAAACACGTTAACTCCTTTTTCAACGAAGACTTAGGAAAATTGCTATTTCAAACTTAACTGATATTCAAAAGTGTGATGTTTGAAAGTGTACAGTTTACAGTGAATTGCATTTTTACTACATTCTCGCATTGAATTCCATTGGTTGATGAGATGTAACCTCTACTATTTACAGCTACTAAATATATAATATATATAATGAATTCGTGGGATTACTATTTCAAAGTTTTTTGTTAGGAGATAGCGATTATAGTGGTTTTAATAATTAGAATTTAATCGCGCAATAATGACATCAACATAATTAAAAATAAACCATATTTGGAATTATTATGATGCACATTGTGACCGCAAAAGTTGCGAGATTATTAAGTTACTCTTTGATGAAAGCTAAAATGTAATTCAAATTGTTTGGTTGCACGATATGGAACATTCCACACTTGCAATCGAGACCTGCGTTGGTGGGGGATGGAGGCGTCTGTAATAATTTAACATTAATTCGTCGGAAGCAATAAAGAAAAGGAATAAAGGACAAAAAAAAAAAGAAAGGCATTTCTACGGAATTATTTCGATGGAGAAGGAAAAGATCTACCCGACCAGAATATTAACAATCGGTTGGCGAGGGGTTGATACGGGGGCGGCGAAAGAAGTGGGCGTTAGTCGGAATAATTAAACTACAGTCAAGAATCCTAAGAATTCCGGCTCATCAAAGCTATTCTACAATTGCACGTTATTGTAAAGTGAAGCCGCAAAACGGCCGTTATACCAGTTCCGGGGCCCCTTGGGTTTTCCTGGGAGGGGGGCGGCATCCGGCGGACACTCCACCATCCATAAACACAAACATTTGCCCCGCGGAATTGTGACGGGCAAATGTCATAATTCCTCGTTTAAATTTCATTAGGACTTGGCTCCGCGAGGCGGCGGTGGCGGCCCTGTCAAAGCTCACCCTCCGGGGACTTCAAAAGACCACAATCCACCAACATGCATAACTCAGTTAAAATGTATGCAAATATAGGCATTTCAAATAAGCCAAATTTGGCATAATTTAAAAACAGTGGAAAATTGAAATTTTCGAACTCTGAACTTTGAATACAAACGACCGCATGACGTACAACCGCAGCGAACTTTACGCAGAGCGAGTTTACAGTTAAAGAACGATACAGAACAAACACACACATACACCAAAAAAACAAACGTATTTCGATAAAAAGTTCGATCCCCGGATAAGATTTGGATGCATTTGTTTTCTTTGATCCATTTCTCCAAAGGAAATTTACGTAATGGGGAAATTTTTGATCACGTATCCCAATGAAAAAGAGCGAATTAGAAATGAACGAATATCCAAATTTCAATGAAATTTGCCAATAGGTTCTTCATTTTTTTCTCCTCTTAAAATACGATGCGTCGTCATTCGAATTCTATTCCCAAATTACGTTTAAAAACGACTCTAAACATAAGAATCCCTTACGAAACACCAATTTCAATTACAGAAGTTAACAATAAATTTCTATGCAACAACTGCAAGATCAAAACAGAAAAGTTTTAATGAAAACATAAAAAAAAAAGGATCGAAAACACTCGTATTTGTTGTCTACTTTTCTCCTTTTTATTCTAAATTTCAAATTCTACTTTCCGTTTTAAAATAGTCCTGCAAATCAAGTTGTTGTGAAATTTAAATTCAATTACCGAAAAATTTCGCAGATTGGCCGCACTCCTTATTAATGCAAGGGGAAAAAAAATAAAAAAACAAAAACAAAAATATTCATTTCATTTAATAGATCATGTCTAATAATCATAAAATCGAACCTAATGTTATTTCCTCTGAAATTAAAAAAATACACGTGAAGTATCCAGTGTATACAAAAAGCTGATAAGTCTTTTACCTAAGCACAATTACAAATCATTCATTATTTTATTGTAATCATACTAGGCCATTCCCCTGTCTTCCCCTGGTAAGTAGGGAATAATCCAAGAAGAATCGATTCCAAGCGGTTACGGCAAAATGTGATATTTTATTCCTTTTTGAATGAACTCATTATTTGATAGCGCGCGAACAAATAGAATAAAAGTAGGATTGGATATTGGGACCAGCAGTAGTCCAATGGATAGCGTTCCTTGGACGAAGGTCCTCGGTTCAAATCCCATGCAAGGCGAAAAAAAAAATATAAAAAAAAGGAAAATTTTATAATCTGGCTTTTTCAGCAAGGGAAACTAATAACAATTGCACCGGAATAGACAAGAAATAAAAGATTTTAGGAATATACATTTTTCAAATCAAAATTTGCTTAGTGTCGTTAAATTACCAGGGATTAAGACAAATCCTTAAAATAATGTTTACATCATTGGAGTTTCAGATTTACTTCTGTTATTATTTTTTAAATTATTCATTTACTTTGAAATATTGTTTGTTGTCCCTTCTTATCTTTGTGCCTTTTCTTTTTTTTTTTTTAGCTTTCTTTTCTTTTTGAACAATTACGGTTAAAGATAGAGCCAAGGGCATCATCAGTCCGCCATTCAGCTGAAGCGCTTCACTTACTCTGCAAATGTAAATGAATATGTGCCGTGAGCGATTTCAGGTTTGTTTATTAAATTGTCAGCACTCACCAGGATAAGCTGATTAAAAGCATCAGCACAGATTCAGTTGCTATTTAAGCCTCGTCATCAACGAGGTTAAGCATTGCTCCCAGTGAACGGGGCAACCACGCACGCGCCGTCGTGCACTTCCGCCTGCCTCCGCAACAGGTCACCAGCGCTACTTGTTGAACGCGCTACCGCTTTTGACAAACGACCACACGAACGCAACCAGGATGGAATTTATTCATAACATTTTACCTAAAGAAAAGAAAAAGACTCGCGTACATAAAAGGGCTGCTTAAAATTCATAGGTTTGGTTCTACGGCGCTGGCCGCAAACACCTTTTTCTTTTGGCCGTCAGATATTTATTTCAAATATAACGAATCCTTTGATATAAATCGCCTTTCAGGCATAAATTTCTCTATAAAAAAAAACTGGAAAAAAAAAAAAAAAAAAAAAAAATTACGCAGATTTCTAAATTTGAAAGAACGAAAATAAAACGGAAGAATGCTACATAACCGCTACATCAATATTTAAAGGAGAATTCTTCCCCCACTAATAGATTGGTTTTAAATGGAGGTGGCGGGGAGGGGAAGCGGGAGACCTTCCAAAAACGAATAAATTCTGCAATAAAGAGAATATGAAATTTTTTATTAAGTATAATTATATAAATAAGAGAACACATCCTAATTAAAAACTTTATAGTTGTCCGCGTGGCTGACGTGGTAAGTAAATTATCAACGAACTGGAGAAGCCGCGTTCTAATCTCGTTTGTTTGTTTTTTTTCCATTGTTATTTCTCCTCCGAGGGATCTTAAGGTTCACCCAGTCCGTTACCAAATGGGTTTCTTCTCGGGGTTAAGGCGGGCGATCATCCTACTGGCCTTCTAATCAGTATTTCGTCCGGAATGTCTGGCGATCTAAGGAGCCTTTTTCTCCTATGCTGCCCACTCTTTTGAGGATACGGTTGTTACTTCTACTTACAAAGTATCTGGAACGAAGGATATTGCCACCTGGAGAATTCCCATGTCAACAAACCAGAGAAAAATGCAAATGGATAATTTTTTTGCACATGTCCAACTATTTACCGAACTTAATTAAAATGAGTAGGGTTTAGCTAATCCGCGTAGGGACTATCCATGAAAACTGCATGTTATACTGCATTGAGTTTGTTGGCTGTGCCTTTTTTTTTTCCTCCTTCTCTTTTTCATGTCCTTACTATTTCTGGACACGGTCTCGTATCTTAATTCGCTCAATATGTCGACGGGCACACGGGCCTCCCGTCGAAGCAGCGGCGTATTGGGCATCCGGCAAAGGATATACACACGGCGGGAGGAAATGGCTTTCTTATCCCGCCCGACTGCATCGCTTTGCACATAAAGGAAACAAAAGCAGCTCCGTGGACCATAACGAGCACGCGGTGCCGCCCACGTACCTTTAGCAATTCAGATGATCCAATTTCGTCGGCGACGGTGATTGCGCTGGTCAGCTGCCAAAACTCCCGTCAACCCTTTCAATCCCGATCTGCAAGTTTTGCGCTTTCAAGTGAGACAGTTGTAGAAAACCAGCAGCGACCTCTCTCGGTTCGATTCGTAGCAACCCATTAGCCCTCAAAGTTTAGGGCAATTAAAAGTATGTAGCTACAATCAAAACCATAGGGCAGATAAAACAGTTTTTAGTATTTTTTATCATCTCTTTTTCAAATATGAGAACTGCAGGATATTTTCACTTAAATTAATGTAACGGAACAACTGTACAACAAAGTCATTGGAGCTACTCTTCACAGTACACATGTACAGGACTCTCTTTAACACATGTTAGTAGTGAAACGTCGTTCTCAATTTTAAAATCTGATTAATTGTAAATTTAAACGAAGTTTTTAGTAATTTTTGATAAGATGTTACAGGAAAAACAATAAAATCTTGATGTTGATCAGATCTTTGATATATTTTTTTTCTTTTAGAAAATGTATCTTACTCAAAGCACACTGTTTATCTGTACTCTAAAAAATTTTTTTTTTCTTTCAGGACACGTTCCCTAATTCCAGAATATTGTTCGAAAGTTGCAGCCTTTCATGGTCTACAACATTATAGTTGAAAGTTGGTTTTCTCGTGATTCTCCTGTTTTTCTGCACCACTCCGCCAGACATCACTTTCCGTCCAATTTCCTGTACCCGTCTACATCGCTTACACAGCAACACTGACATTTAACTACCTTCCGAAAGCTGGCGCAGATTATTATTTACATACACAATAAAAAATACGAATTCGTTGCAGAACTGCACAATTAACCATTTGATTTCGCTATAATTCACGATTTTCAATTTTCTGTTTTTCTTTCTTAGTGTATTTTACGCCTTTTAAATAAGACCCTATTTACATATGGAGAATATTAGTTAGGCCAAGAAATATTCCGTGCTTGCAGCATTAATGTATTATTCAAACTTCAGGAAGTAGAAGTGAATTAAGTAATTTGATGGCAAGAAAGAAGATTCTCTACGACGCTTGAATAACTGGCAAAATAGATGCAATTTCAACATGAATGACACTCAGAAATAATTTTTCCTTGTGCAGATCCATCATGATATTTGAAAGACGTATAATTACAGCAAGAAATTTCAAGTTGAAGTATTTCCCGGAAAAAACCTTTTGTAACTCAAAGAGATTAGGTATGTTGTTTAAAACTTCTGCTTTCCACTTTCGTTTTCGTTTGATTAGAGCTTTTGAAGCAA
The DNA here is from genome assembly GCA_023159025.1 of Thereuonema tuberculata. Classification (NCBI taxonomy): domain Eukaryota; kingdom Metazoa; phylum Arthropoda; class Chilopoda; order Scutigeromorpha; family Scutigeridae; genus Thereuonema; species Thereuonema tuberculata. Next base: position 25,671,928 of record JAFIDM010010028.1, on the reverse strand, counting down.
GTACTTCTTCCAATTTAAGACCATATGTTCTGCATGTTCCCTCCTTCACACCGCCTCCTGCACTGCCAAAACCAATTTTTCTTAAAATTACGAAACGAATATGTACATGTTAACGTGGATCAGGAATGGGGAACAAGAAAGACGACGCCTCAATCGATTACAAGAAGCGTCACAGCAGCGCCACCTAGTTCTCCTGGTGACATCTCACGCATTGCATTTGTTTCTGCTCACTTAGGTCGGTGAATTTTAATATTTTGCGCGGTTTTACTTTTTTCATTTTCGGCGCATCGGAAGACCGCTTTAACAAAATTTCTGCTCCTGTTCAAAAAGGAGGAAAAAAAAAAAATTAACGAAACATTTACACTTCCGAGGCAGTAGCAAATAATTTGTGAAAAGTACTAGAAGAGGGGAAAAAACATGTAGAAAGAAACAAAATAAACGGTTAAAAACAAAAAAAGAAAACTCGCAACTTTTACACGTGCACTCGAAAGCATTTCTTGTTATTTTTCACGGTTTATCTTCTTCAGAGTTGTCCTATATATCGAAGAAACTTGAAATTAAACTAACAGAATTATTCGGAACGAGCGGCCTCTAACGGCAAACGCAGCAAACACGAAAAAAAGAAAAGAAAAACAATATCAATAAAAACATGGCGATGTAGTACACAGCAATTGTTTTAAAGTTATTCTTGAAAATACGCCAGCGTAAAACTGAAACTTCAAAACGAGTGTCATATTTTTAATTTTGGTTTTTCGTTATGATGCAAACTATAGATTTTTTGAAATATGAATTTCGACACAAGACAAAACTGCTGTACATGAAGTCTTATAAAAGAAAAATCAGAAAGCTAGCAGATCACTGATAATTAATTTTTAATATTCATTTTATAATTTAATTACTCTTAACATTTTCATTTTCAAACTACAAGATTATCAGGCAACTGATTGTTTACGTTTCCGCTGATGTCTCTTGGAGACACCTGGCGTCGTTTTTTTGAATCACAAAGAAAATGGACGCCATTATCCGTTTCTTGCTGCGATGGAAGACAGGTAAAGTGAGAAATAATGAGTGTAAGGTGATGAGTTTTCAAATTTTCTACAGCGTTCTTGTGACTTATATTGAAAAATGACGCTAAGGTAACTATTTTGTAATTTCTTTTTTTATAATTGCTATTTTGATAACGCTCTTTGGCTTATACTTTTCTAATGTACACTACATCTCAAAGCTAGAATTGAGGCAAAACTTCCCGTTTCCTTCCTCTCATAGACGTTATTAGTAAGAAAAAAAAAAGATTTTTAGGTTCTCGATCATTTTTTTTCCGTATTATAAAACTTATACATTTCATTTGTAAAGTGAAAAACAGAAAATTCTACACATCAACTTGTAAAACATTTCTGTTGTTTTTACGGTGCTTTTTTTTTGCATTTTGTGATTTTCATTTCTTCTTATGGTTGGCGATTCCGTTAAGCCAATGATCGCATGAGCCTCTACTCCACTACTACCTATTTTCGCTTGAGGGCACGGGAGTGATAGTTTGACGTTTTCTTTTGAGTCACGGGAGCTAATTTGCAGCGAACATATTATGAATTTCTTATGTTTGCTTAATGCTCACGGTGAGCTACTGCCGTCGCAAAGTATTAACAACAAATTTCCAACTATATCCTCGCAATATCTCTCCTTTTTGTTTTTAAATTGTGTCTTTTCGTAACGGCGTCCATTTTTAAAATACAGTAAAACCCCGTTATTACGCTCCCGCTTATAACACTATCCCGTTCTTTACGCTCCTTTCATGCGGTCCCTGGAATTTTCTATATAACTCTGTATACTTTTACCCTCTTATAACGCTTCAAATCCCGCTTGTAGCGCTTTTTTATATCGGAAATTTTGTATCGAAAAGAAATGTAACACTGTAACGATTCTTTTCTTTCCCTGGTAGGAGGGAATCTTCGAACTCTTTGAAGTGCGGGTCTGTGATACAGTAAGTTAGTGCAAAATGTTGAAGCGGAAATCCCTTTCTATAAGTGAAAAATTGCAAATTCTTCGTAAGTACGACGAGAATTCTACACTAAATCAGAAGGTTTTCGCAGAATCTAAGAATTCCCTGATCCAGTCTGAGAACAATAATAAAAAATAAGAATGGAATTATCAATTCAGCGAAGGATGGTTGCAAACGTAAAAAAGTAGTGTGGAAAATGTGAAGATGCCGAGGAAATTCTAATTGAATGGATTCATCAATCCCGTGATGCATCAGTGCCATTAAGTGACCCAATCATTCAAGAAAAGGCGCATGAAATAGCGGGCAGTGCACTAAAACTGCTCCGAAAATATATTTGTATTGCTCCTAGTGGAGTATCAATTGATGTTAATAGTTTCTTGAACCCATTGAAAATATCATAATTTATAACAGTAGCATACACACACGGCAAACCACAATCAAAGATTTTTTTAATAGGAAATAAGCTCACATTTGCACTATATCTATTTCAGAATCAAGTATCTTTCCTGTAAAATGGTGTCTAAATGTTTCCCCATCATATAAATCATTCCACGTTTATAGCGCTATCCCGCTTATTACGCTTGTAGGTCACGGTCCCTTGACGAGCGTAATAACGGGGTTTTACTGTATATTCATTTTCCTAGTATTAACCTTCCTTAAGAAGAATTACTGTTGTTCTAACTCCCAATATGTCTTTCAGATGTTTTTTTAAACGACTATGTATATACACGTACATCCCCGCAGTGACTTACGTTGGTGGATGGTATTTTTTCCCCCCTTTCTGTTATAAATGATTACCGGGTTTCAACCCTTATTAAAATCATGAATGGAGTACTTCGAATTCTTTCTTCTCCTCTTTTTCCACTCTCCCCTACTTTGAAGAGAGTGGGGGCGGGCAAGCTACATCAACTGTCAGAACCATCACCAACGGAAAAGAGGCATTGTAGAAGGAGAGAAGGGAGGAAGAAAAAAAACGAGGAAAAAGAGGGAGAAGTATTTGGAGGGTAAACATGTGCAGACTATCCTCGTTGCCCACTACCTCATCATCTCAAAAGATCCAACCGTGGAAAGGCTAATCTCCCCAAACAACAATTATAGAACCTAAAAAGAAAGCGAGCTTGCTTTCTTTTTTGTGTTCCTCTTCATTTCTAAGGCAGAAGAAAGGAAGTAAGAGTCGTATCGACTACCTCGTCTGTAGGAATTATCAAAAACATTGAGATTAAGCCAAAGCTACAAAGAGATATAATCTTCCCATTAGTTTCTGGAAAAAAAAAAAAAGAACAAAAAAAGCAAAACAAAAAAATATCCAAAATCCGCTTCAGTTCGAAAAAATAAAAATGTTATTATTATTTCGAGCAGAACAACGTAATGTAATACTGAGAAGAGAAAAAAATATCTGGTTTCGTGAAAAACAGGTTTTGAAAAAATAGTTTTGCTAAAAATACGATAATTATTTTCTTTTATGTTCAGAACATCAAGGAATGCAAAAAGGAATTTGATTTTTTTTTTAATATTTTATAATTTTTTGTGTTGTTTGTATTTGGGAATAATTAAGTGCGTTTCGTAATCCTCTGCCCGAGGACGGTAAATGTTATTATAATGAAATACAATAGAAGAAATCTTCGCTCAAAAGATATCCACTCTGGTCTAAGTTTGATGAAGTCCAGGGTCATCTGTGACATTCTTTCACACAATATTTTATTCTCTTACAGTAGCAGTCTTCAATCCGAATCTAAAACTTTTATATAGATGTGTAAGTCTGCTTGTTGATAATGAACTGTGGATAATCACTGCTAACTAGCCTAAGTTCGTTTGACAGAATCCAAACCTGATTTAGAGGATAGTGACTTTCACATATGCAAATTTTCAAAGTGCGGGTCATTTAAATTCCCATGATACTCTTTTTGTTTCTTTTATGCCGTTGTTTATATTCGCATTAAAAGAAAAAAAAAGAAAATCTTACATCAGAATATATCTTGGTTTACAGTCAACTAGATGGAGGGATGAATGTAGTTACTTATATAACTACAAGATCCTTCATGTTATTATTATCAAGACTTTTAAAAACTGTAAATTTGTAATTCTACACAGTAGCCATCATTGCTGACTATTACCAATGATAAAGTTTTAACTTTTCAAAAACTTATTTCTCACAGTTTTCAAATATTTTAGTGTTGAAATAAAATGATAGGAGGAAAATTTAATATCCTGAAGTTGGTAGACACAAAACATATCTAGAAATTTCCGACCATAAACAGTTTTTGAGATACTGGACGTCGTACAGACGGAAAATGAAATACATCTGCTAAGTCTTTAGATGGCAGAAATAAACGGATCTTACATAAATTCTCTATAACAAGGAAATGTAGAGATGCAAAAATTGAAAGGAGACGAAAGACAGAAAACCATTTAATAAAAAGAGAATAATTTACGTGTAAACTAGAGTTTCAGAAAGGCACTAAAGCTATCTGTATATAAAACTGAATGTTAATTATTTAACTTTCTTGTTCAGAGACGATGTGGAATTCATTCTATTAGATGAAACACACCGAAATTTCATTTACTGTAGATATTTGTTGATGATATGCTGAACGAGATATCATAAACACACAAAATCGTAACTTATAATACAGCCTACAGTGAATATTGGACCAATTTATAATTGGCATTAGATTTTCCCGCAGAAGAATTGTAAGAATCGAATCATGAACAGCATCTGGGGGAAAAAAAACACAGCAGCGCCAATGTTTTGTGTGCGGTGGACATAAGAAATATCGTTCATTTTTGTTTCTTCTCTGTGAAAGCGCTTCTAATTCACCTGAATCTCCATTTTTCAATTATACCTTGAGCAACTTGGAAAAAATACAGATACTTTATTTATCACCCTGAGATAGACGTATGGACTTTTAAGAATAATTCAAAGTCTGTAACTTTAAATATAATAAATTTGATCTCCATATCTGGAATAAAAATATCTTTGATTATACGCTTAATGTTCAAATTTTTCATTTGAACCACATCTTTATGAATCAGCAAAGCAGTTACTGCCACGGAAGCTGATACAGTCACACTACAATGAACAACAACTAAACCATATTCATTCAATCCTTACTATAGCATTATTTGTCAATACACTCCAAGCACTACTTGGTTTACATACCAGAGGATAGATTTAAGAATTGGATGAACATAGTTTGACAATCAGCAAATTAAAATAAAAAGACAGCTCAGAAGAAGCTAAGACTTTTTTTATAGATTTTAAAGCGATACATGACAAATCTTACACAGAAATCAAGGTTTCAAACTTTACAAAGACATTCTGACGGAAGTACACCATAACTAAAGCCATTACACAAACGTAAAAATGGCTAGCATCGTTTCTGGGAAACAAGCAAGAATATCACTTAGCTTTTTCATTAACTTGTTTGTGCTAAGGTGCAAAGCATGAGGAAAATAAAAAACAAACTCACCGAGACATCAGGGGCACTCAGGTCTTCCAAAAGCTTAATTTGGCAGACAACAAGCCACACAATAAGGACATGCAAAGGAAGATGGGGAAGTTAAAAAAAAATTGATAAAAAAAAAAAAAGACAAAAGGAAAAGAAATAAAAAAAAAAAAAAAATTTTAAAAGAAAAATTTAAAAAAAAAAATGGGATCAAACAAGACAATTAATAAATACAGAAGTGCTTCAAATTAAGAAACAAAAAACAGAGAAATGCAAAATCGCCGTGCGTACAGCTAACGTAAATAAAAATACGGAAAATTAAAAGGAAAAACAAACAAACAAAAAATAAATAAACAACCATTTACAAACTACATTACTAGCTCCTACAAAATCATCCCTGCGGAACTCAATTAGTTCTATGACTGCAAATTATATGTATATATAAAATCTGGCAAAGAATATAGACAACAGGCGAGCTTTACACCAGAGCACATACAAGGACCGTTACAGCATTATAATGTCAATCATAATGACAGGGATGGGAGCAGAGTATAAGATTAAGTATAACGATTAAGTTTAATACGAAAAAAAATTATTAAAAAAATAAAATAATATACAATTTTTCTTCTATTTTCCAAGGACATTTTTGTAAGGAAAAACAAAATGGCATAATAAATCAGGTACATAATAAAAATTGTTAAATCTGGTGTAATGCAATTATGTGTATTTTAATTTTCTAGGATACAATTTTCAAAGAAAAAAAAACAAAAACAAATTAACAAACAAAGGCTCTACAATCGAGTCCTAGCAACAACCCTTGTAGAATAGATGCATACCTGTTACATCTGTGGCTAAGTGTTATTTGTATGTTAGTGATATCAAGCACCATTTTATTATAGAGCTACCATAAATTATTGTCAATTTTACTTTAATGGTTAGAGATGACAAGAAATAGGATGTTGTAGTTGCATCTTTTACTATTCTGTAGTCAGCGTTAATGTGGGCCTAACCGAAATTGAAAGTTCTTTAAGAATGTACTTTCCAAGGCAATAGTTAGACTGCGAAAGGATGGAATTAAATCGTTTTTAACTATACTTACAGTGCGTCTGGCTGTATCAGCCATAACTATTAGAAGAAATATGTTCATAAATAAGTAATAGTAAGAATATTAAACTGAACTTACCGCCATGCTGTCCACTTTAACTGAAATGCGCTGATTGCTCTCATAAGGTACCAATATCTCCGTGGAGCCGCCTGCCCCAGTAGCGTTAATTCGCGGACAGAACCCTGGGCCGGATCGAATGCTCGGACCAATATTCTGAAAGAAAGACAAAACATAAATTCCTTGGCATTACGTGTCTCTTGGAGTAAGAGGCTAGTTAAAGTTTTACAAGATATCAATCAAATTACGATTTATTTTATTAAAATGTGTTCCAATACAGGTCATGCAGATCCTTGCGTGCGAGGGAGGTTTAGGTTTCAACGATACTCGAGTAACGGGAATAGTTGAGTCAAATGGTCATTCCTACACTCGCCCATCTTTAACCTCCGAGTAAGAAACCCGAGTATACCTGTCAAGAGAAATGCTAACCTTTCATCCTTTCATATGGCATTTTTTCATTTTATTTTATACTTGTATCGTTACATTATTCTACTTCTGGCAACATCAATCCTGGGGTCTTTTCTTGCAACCCTTTGATTACTTATCCTTTAAGTTGTTGTATCCTGTAGATACGCCATGCAATCCTGATCCTAGGTCAGAATCATATGTAAGGAAGATTGTTTTCAATTTTTTATTTTTATAGAAAATGTACTTTTCTAATCATTTTTCGTTAATACAAATTAATTTTTTAAAAAAATCACTGTAATTTCTTCTATATATTCTACTGGTCATAATACTGAAAATTTTTTGAATGCATGCCATACAAACTTCGCTTAAAGATAACTGTAGTCTTTTCATGTTTTTAAAACAGAATACGAAAAATTCGTGGCTTTAGAAGCTTCATTTTGTTTCATTTCATCTTGACCGTACTCAAGCAGTTCTTTAAATAACAATATACAGCAATTATTCCCGTAGAACAAGAACGAAACTACGAAATCCCAGTTAATTTCTCTCGGTAGGTAATCACTTCAATTGTGCACTTCATAAAATATGAAACGGAAAAATGCGTTCGACTGTTCTTCCAGGTTTTGTACTATTGATTCGCGGAGGAAAGGTTACAGTTCGTTTTTAACTTAATTAACTGCTTGGCCTTGTGAGCACTGCACATGTCATAAAATATTAAATCCCAAAAATCTCCTGAGAAATTAGTAGTCGTCCCTATTAACCCTACAGCGTTTCCAGTTCCTCTGCTTAGAAAATGCTGGGCGACACAGCGCCTTCCCATGGCGAAAGAACAAACTAACGTCAAATGAAATTCAGATCTGCTTGTTCTGATATTTACAACTGCCTCTGCAACGAAGAAGAACACACAAAAACCTACGCGCTCAAGCTTCATATGTTGAAAACAAGAAAAACAAAAAAATCCACGACTTTGTGAGTTTAATTTTTAATATGCGAACTTTTGTTATTTACAATACTTCCATTTTCTTTTGGAACTGGTCAATTTTTAATGAAGTCAGAACTGACTAACCATTTAAATATCCACCTGAATAATATATATTTCAGGTCTGTGTATATTTAAATCCTGGAGCTTTCTCCCTTCTCGTCAGAAGACTGCAAATGAACTATGAAGGTATATATTTTGTTTATCAAATACTCATTTAAATGTGATATACTTCAGTTCTCGTCACCATTCTTTTTACCTATTTAGTAATTTTATATTTAAAGTCGTTTGGTAAACTACAGTGTATTTAATCTTCTACTAATATATAAAGCTGAAGAGTTTGTATATTTGAACGCATTAATCTCAAGAAGTACCAGTCCGATTTGAAAAATTCTTTTTGCATTAGATATCCCGTTTATTGAGGAAGGTTATAGGCTATATAACATCACGCTACGACCAATAGGAGCGGAGCAGTAAACATAAACGTCAACCAACGGGGGCGGCGACGGCCGCACTACGGGAACCGAACATTACCGAGAAGTGTCGAATTTAACGCGGGTGACACCGCGGGGCACAGTTCGTCTTTTATATAAAAAGAATTACAATAAGTATATTTTTCCAGCATTATATTCTATTTCAGGGAAAAAAATGACACGTGGACTTGGTCAGACTCTTTCAAGATTTCAGAATGTCCTTAATATTTATAAAAAATGAAAAAGATAAAAAATAAATAAATTAAGTTTGCATTTTCTTTTATTGATTTGCTTTGCCTATAAACAAAAGCAACGAGGATTTGTGTTTGCTTTAACTAATGGGACTTGAACTATCCCGTACACGTTCTATATTTTCAGAAGCCTTGTGGTGTCTTGTAAGAGGTCGTAATCAAATCGGAGATGATTATTCCAGAAATTAAGCTGCAGGCTGCCGTGTTCCAATTTTGCAAGAGTCCACTTTTTATTAACAGTCTGAAACACTTTGCTGCGCCACAGGGATGTTAAACAGTCAACTCCATCAGTTTTAAAGTTATTCTAGATTTCGGTAATGCCCAGGCAATTAAGGGCATAGTTCTTGACGCAGACAATCCCGGATACATTTCTGCTGTTTACTGTATTTCGAATGAGATTACACAGATTCCTCGTTTCTTTCCCTGTCTTCTTCGACAATTGTTGTTATTATTTTCGTATTAACTGGCCTTCCCTCGCATTTCACGCCCGCAAACTCTTCCCGAAGTACATCGTTTAATGACTTGTGTCTACTTCCAAAGTTGGCCAACAGGCGGCGTTCTCAATCTCACTGTGTACAATGGTTTCGGTCGACTTGAAAACGCTACGTTGGAGCGGAGGCCTATTTGGCCTTGTGAAAACAGATAATACTGTTAAACTTATTAAGGAATTTCTTCGCAACAGCAAATTGGATTCCTCGCTCGGTGCGGAGCTGATCAACCGGAAGCCGAAGAGAAAATGTTGATTATGAAGCGGTTGCCTGGTTACGGCGCGACCAATTGCGAGGCAGACAGAGAGAAAGAGAGGTGGCCGCCATCTTGACACGATAGTCACTGGATCGTCAGTGGAGTGAGATAATTGAATACACGGCTTCACACTGCTAAAATTGGGCGGCAGAATTAAAAGGAAAACTTTGAAAACTGTTGTACTTTACTGCTATATTTTTTTATTTTATTTATCTTCTTTAAAGAAAAAAAACTAAGTAAGATAAAAAAAAATACATCACCTCATTGCATACTTCTAAACTTACATATTCCTTTATTCACAAGATCACTTAGGAATAAATTTTAATTCACTGCAGTTAAATAAAAAAGAATGATAATTCTGAAATATTTTGATTTTTATCCTTTATTATATTTTACTTTTTATTTATTTCGAAAACCGAATTATTTGTGATGAACGTAAAATAGATATTATTCATTATTATTTTTTTTTTAATTAATACTTTATAAATAAAAGCTCTTACAGAACTTACATATATTTTGAGCGTTTTCTTAAATTTTAGACGGCCTAAATAATGGATCCCTTTAGTAAAACAAGTGGTCGTTTAAGGCGGCTTTACACCAAGGCAACAATAACAGGAACATGCGACTGGCACTAAAGTCCGCCAAACCAAAGAACGACCGTGGCCACCAGATGTCGCAATAGTAGAATTTGAATCGATTGTATATGTCAGTGTTTATGGCGGGAAAGTTTATGGCTTCTGATTGGCGACTCTCAAGCGAGGCAAACCTTTGTCAATAGTTTCTCTCGACGAACTTAAGTCCTGGAATGATTAAGAGATCATAGGTGCATTTCAAGGTCAAAGTCGTTGTTTCGTTTGGCCGATAGTAGTTTTGTTGCTTGTTATAAACCACTTACACGAAATTGTTAACTCTTACAACGAAAGTGATAGGGATTGAAGTGATAGCGTCGGGATTGAAACATAGGTTTAGACATATAAGCTTCATGGAAGGCCGCTGCCTTAGCCTTTCAGGCAATTTTCAATAGTACCAATACGACATGTTTAATGTTTCGTTCAACTTTATTATTAAGTTATTCTACCTTAATTTAAAAGATTTAATTTATAATTTCCAATTAATTTTCTACAGTAAATACCATTAATTTTTACAATCTAAATAATAACCTTCATTAAATTCAGTTCCTATTGAAAAGTATTCCACGTTTCAAAATACCTAAAATAGGAATATAAATATGTATATATTCCTAAATTAACATTCCGATTTTAAGTTGTGTAATTGTAATCCCTAATATTTAAAATTAAAATTTTGATAGGTGTAAGTGTTAGGAAATTGAGGTTTATTAAATGTAAATTTAAATCGCATTAGATATTCAGTAATTCGGTGGAAATGAAGTTTGTAGACGTAAAAACAGAATTTTGTAAAATGTGGATTATCTAACAACTGAAGGGAATTTGAAAAATTATAAATCTATATTAGTTAATTAAGTTTTATGATGATCATCTCCCCTATTTGATTCGTCACTTTGTTTTAGCTCCCTCACAACTCGGAGAGTGGAAAAAAAATTAATTTGATTTCGTACCCCGCTGTTTGGGAGCACTGAATGACATGTTATTACAGTTTGCGGCGAACTTAGGAAGCAAATATTATAATGACAAAGGGGCTTTCGGCATGATTTCGATGGCTATTACGAACGCCGACAACTGTTATACATTGTTAAAGAACAAAATTCGGATGGGAGTGTTTCTAAGGGACGTTATTCTTGAATGTCAAAAATGCCGAATTTGTTCCTATGGCCTCTAATTTACCTTCATCATTTTCTACGACGAAGTGCGAATTTCAGCCAATGGGATGGGATGTAAATACACTTCCGGGATGATAAAAAAAACCAAACAAACCCAATCTGGGTTCTTTAAAATATACAATACTTCCGTAAAATACAATCACAGCACACGGTTCTTTTCAAAATATCAGTCATATATTTTTCTGCCAAGCCGTTTGTAATATACCCAGCTTCATTTTGTTGTTTTTGTAATTGGAATCTCGAACATTCGATAATATTTCGTTTATTCCTACAATTTTCAGTAATCTTAAAGATCGCTTTTCCACGATCGTTTGCTACAATGTTTCTCTGTTGTCTTGGTTACGTTACACCGCCTTACGTTATATCTGCAGTTCCAAAGTATTAAACAAAATGAAAAACGATGTTAAAATACTCTTAGTTTTACTTTTTTTTTTAAAACAAAGGATAAAAAGAAAAAAAAACACTCACATTTACTCCAGTGACCAGAATGTCGTTACGGCAGTTCTCGCCGGTGTCGTGGGTACAACGGTGACCGTCCACACACCAATCGCACGGGAACGGACTGGATACACACTGGGTACACCTAAACAAAAAAAAAATACAGTTTAATATCAATTTAATTTAAATCGCTATCAAGTAAAAAAATCTTAACTTACATAATACGTTTTATTTTGTTTTTGACTAAAGTGATCTTTGTATAGACCACTGCTGCTTCAACCTTTCCTGCTGCCTGAACCTTATTGCTTGTCGAAGTTAGTTCTCCAGCCAGTAGATGAGTTGGGTCAAATTTTTACATCTAGCCTATAAGTAAACTTATTTATTTTTAATTTGAGCTCCTACCATCATACTTGGAAGTTCGCACGTCAATTATATTTGTTGAATCATTTTCAAGGGCAGCAAAAATGAATGTTGTACTTACTATTTCAAAAGTAAGTACACTTTTTTTTTTTTCCTATTTAGTTCAGGGTTTGCGGCTTCAAGTTATTGTTTCAGAGAAAGTCTATTTTTAACACAAACTATCTTTCACTATGGTCTAAGAAGACACTTTCTCCAACGAGTTTTAGGCAGACAATAGAACTGGTACGTGTTTGTTGGCTTCCGCAATGTTTAAAATTCTGAAGACGAGGAACTATTTCGAAAATGAGTTCCATTTCAACAAGTGGCTTCCACCAGTGCACACCTGCTATCGACAATCTAACCTCTTACTGAAAATTCAGTAAACTCAAACCAAATGAAAATGGAGAGTTTCATTATAATCCACGGATATCGGAAGAAAAGCAAAGAGGTAAATAAAATCGTATGTTGGAATAAGGGAAATCTCCCATTATTCACCAATATAAACAAAAACCAATTCATGCTTCTAAGTTTGTCATTGGCGGAGAGTCTGCAACAGCTGTTTCACCGTTATTGCAGATCTTCAGCCAGATTTACTCCTCAAAATTGTATGTTTTTTATTAACATCATATTTTTTAATTTCGTAAATTTTTACAATTACAGTCCTACGAAATTCTAAATTGAATCTGAATGCAGGTTCTAAGGATATCTTTTCATATTAATTATTTCAGAATATATAAAAGATTATATTACAATTATGTTATTATTTTATTTCTAAGATATTAAGCTAGTATAATGTAGTTGTTATTTGAAGTTATGATGACTAGTGATTAGATTATTAAATAAAATAAAATACAATCATCAAATGTATAGTGACAAGTATATGTACAATATATATTGTCGTTATTATTACAGTTATACATAAAGATTCTAATTAATCAAATAGTTATATGTACTGTGAGTGGCATTCCCAATGTCACATTGCGAAGTAGTGCTTTCCTGCATTGCTTTCCTTAAACCAGTCTAGGAGCGGAGAGCTTGAGGCTTGCGGGGAAACATCGGGCAGCTAATGTGACATTGGGAATTCCACCCACAGTACATTTAGTATATTAAAAAGATTTGCTAATTTTGAGGATCAAGATATTTACATAAAAGTCAAAAGGAAAACAAAAACATTTTAAAGCCCTGTTTCCCAACGTGGGGCGCACGCCCCACAAGGGGGCAATCTGATTGTTGAGGGGGGCAATTCAAAAATGGAGCAATTTTTTTTTGTTTTTTCTTGGTTGTGAAAGTTAAAAAAGTTGGGTTTTTTTATTTTAATTTTTCTTTTTGAAGTTATACCTAATTTGGTGGGGCTTAGCATACTTTAGATATTTTAGGTGGGGCACAGCACAAAAAAGGTTGGGAAACACTGTATTTAAAGGGTTTACTAATATTTAGGAACAACAGGATTACTCGGTTTTTAATCTAAATGTTTAATTAAATATGTCTTTTCCTAAACTAGATACGATACACCAAATTAACAGCCACATCTCGTCAAACTTTGTGATGCATTTAAGCTGTGCTTTTAAAGACAGATTTGAAAGAAAAAAAAAATATTTTGAACCTATATTCTAATACGAAAGAGCGTATGTGTGTGTGTGTGTGTGTCCCCTAATAACTTTTGAACCATTGGATTGATCTTCTTGAAATTTGGCTTGATTATTTGGTCTTCACACTTCTCTGCCCACTTCTGCATACTCAGTCTGCAATGTGTGATGGATATCATATACTATAAATTACTTACGTTTTTTTAGTAAAAAATAATGAAAACCACTGACTTTAAGAAAATATCCTTAAAATATTAATTAAATTTATCTCATAAATAATTTAACATTCTTCCCTCTTTTTTTTATTAGCAATAACTTTATTGAGAGAGTTAATAATTTAGCTCTATTTTTTTTTTTTTTCCAGCTTTATACACATATATATCGTTTGATTCATATATTTTGTCTACAAAGAGATATTAAGAGTGAGTGAGGGAAAAATTCCTTTTTTTTTTTAATATTAATTAAAATAACGATAAGTCAGCTCTTTATTTGGACCGAGGAAAAAATAGCACTTTTCTTAGTTCATACTGCGATTACCGGCACACGGTTAAAAAGGTCTCGGCAAAATGGCAGCGTAAACCTTGAGTTTATGGCGAAAAGTGCGGTTCCGTTATTCGCCGGCAAAAGCTGGGCAGAAAAGAAGATAATAAAAATAAAAATATTTGGCGTTTTCTTCTGAACCTCTGGTCGCTAATTATCCACGATAAGCTTCCCCAAACACCAGAGTTTATTCTGTAATGGCCTCTGTCATCAGCGCTCGAAGTCCCTTAGCTGCCACCAGATGGCATGATGGACGACAAACCATTCGATCTCTAGGGACTGGAATCAGATCAATGGACGCGATGAGACCAACGGGATTAAAGAGACCGAGTAATCGTCACGTTCACGATACTGATACGGTACAGGGATAAACGTCAGCAAATTGAATTCGACGCTGATTGGTATCTTCAAATAAAATCAAATGAAATACAAACTATAAGAATGCTTGATTTTCTTATCAAATGGAAAAAAAAATAGCTATCAGTCTAATTAAAAGTCTGTTAATAATGAATTTGCAATTAGCAGGTATCTTCAGCCGGAAATAAGCATTGTGTAGATCTAGGAAAACCCTTTTATCTCAATATGAAAAAAATAGACACGCCAAATACATGATACAGGTAAATGTTGATGTTAGTAAATTTTCTGTTAAAGTCCAATCGTTATTGCGTTTTTACAAATTAGTTCCTGAAATTGTCGCTGATGGCGTAGGAAACACAAGTGGGATCTCCAAGAAATTACAGAAAAAAGGAAAAATCACTACCAAAATAAGACTGAATTTTTTTGCATTCACACCAGCCACAAACGAATTAAAATGGTGCATATATTAACTGACAACATCGAGTATTAATCAAGTATTTCAGTAAATGTAGGCTTTCTAAGAATGTGTGCGGGTACTGCGTTTATTACATCAGTTAAATTTAGGAAATACTGCATACTGTTTCTTTCTTATATATCACGAAACAAGTTTATCGTTAGGTTATAACAGTGATTCTTAGATTTAGGGATTTCTTAGGTAAGTAAAACTTAAAAAAAAAAGAGGGAAGGGATCAAATTTTTATTAGAAATTGACTTATACTATAACAAATTACAGTATAATATAAGTATTGTCGTAATATGCTACTTATAGTAGTACAAGAAGTATAGTTTAAGTTATATTATAAAAGTCCAATTGACAAGGGAGCCGTACAAGGTCTCCGAAAGCTTTTATGTATTTTTAGATTTTTATTATATACTTTTAACCGAAATTTTCTGTGTTAATGATTTTTTGTTAATCTAATCATGTTATTTTAGACACACGTTAAAACTTATTTTATATTATAACAACAAGAAAGAATTATGAACATTTAATTATATTTTCCTTGCTTTATTCAAGTGTGATTGATTATAATTTCGATGGGAATTATTAAAAACTATTTCCTGGAGATATATCAGGTAGATCTGCACTCCTTTTTTTTTTTTAATCCTAAATTCCTAAACTATTCTTATATATTGGCCCATTAACGTAACAACTGATAGTTCGTCACCACAAACTGAAAGCAGGTGCGATAATTCAAGACCTCAGTGAAATTGCTGAATCTTACTACCTGAAAACAACACTACGCAGTATTTGGCATCTGCGATCAGGAAGAGATTTCCGAGAATTAAACGAAAGCCAGTCGAATTTCTCAGAATAGGAAGAGTGCGGAAGCCTCTGTCAATCTTACGATATTATTAAACCACAAATAAGAATCCTATGTCTTCATCGAGTCAAAAACTGAAATGTTCATCTCCAAAGCTGCGACTTTCTGATACCATAATTAGTTTGAAAGTCGGGTTGGGAAAGCGGAGCGGGGGGGGGGGGGGAAATAAAGAAAGAGTCGTATTTGCGATGGCTAATGCCACATGGAAAGAGAGATTGGGAGGTTTGGGGAACAACAACTTACCCGTTTCCAACCCCCACCCCTCCGGTTGCTAAAGGACCCCGGCAGCTGTAGCGACCCAGATAAGAAGGGTGGCAGCCTGCGAATAAATCTCCCGCAATCGAAGCCATTCACAGTCCGTAGGAACAGCGAAGTCTGGCGCCTGCTTCAGACCGTCGACGACAACAACACGCCACCGCAATCATCCACATTGTTTATCCCAATGGTCTTCACGTTAAACTGTCTCAACTCTCAAAGAGATGCTCCACCCACGCGAGAAGAAAAGCGGAGAATGAATACAATACCCACCCTCATCATTACAGCCCGATAGCCTTTTCAGAGGTCCCTCAAACTGTTGCTTCTGTTCCACGCCTCCCTCGCCTCTTTCAGTCTTTTTCATAACTCGATTCAGAGTCTCCTCTTAAGCACGATTAAAAATTCAAACATATTCCTTTGTTCTTATTCCTCTAAGCCTAATGCATTTCATCTATTTATTCTTCTTTTTTTTTTTTTTTTGCTAGTTCCAAACATCTGTTGAAAACCTCCTGCAGATTCCGCTATTCTTAAAAGACGAACTTTGCATTAGAAACATTTAGCCCCTGCTAATATATTCTCATGTTTCCGATAAAAAGTTTAAAAAAAAAACTCTCAGAATAAAAGCAAGAAATTCTAAAATTTAAACAGATGAATGGGATTCTATTCACAGCATATCTGCATTTCTGTGTTTTCTAAACATTTAGAAGAGATAAAGTATTCCCCAACTCCTCTTCATTTTTTTTTTATATGATTTCACACAAGGTGGCGTTAGCAGTAATGGAAGCGCTTCAATTCAAAGATAAGTATTTCAATAACACTATTTTTTTTTTTAATTTATTATTTTAAACCTATTTGAGTAATGAAATATTGAATGATAATTCTCCAAATTTCTAACTGAATCTAACACGTATATTTTTGTGTATGCATTGTATATAATATTTTTATTTTATTTTTTCGTAAAACTGCCTGATTTCACGACAAGTAAATCATTTAATTTGACATTCAAATCGTAAAAAAAATGAAATTCACGGCAGTTGATATTTCTCAAATTAACGGAAAATTTCAATTTCTACCTTGCGCAAAAGGTAAATGATGTATTCCGAAGACAGGACATTAAATAATGAAGAGGAGAAAGAAAAAAAAAATCAACGACGAAGAAAACCTTAATGGAGTGAAAGATGAACACCTTCCTTTATTACGATTTTTTTCTTAACTGAAATTGATCAATTCACTTTGATGTCTTCCCTTTTCCGGTAAATATATATCAGAGAAAATTCATCTTATCCTCCCTTATTCTATTTATTACGTTTTCGGAAGATGTCTTTCGCCGTCATCATCATCATCTTCATCAAACTGCGGAAAGGCAGAATGGAGGGGATGATTGGATGGGAGCCATTTTCGCCTAGCAAGCTCGTGGATTATTGATTCGGATTCTCATCCTTAAAACATTGATGAATTAGATTTGCGCTGCACTCACCCCCGCGCTTAGCTCGCCAGTAAGTATATCTTGCCTAGGGAAACATCAAATCACACGGTGGTCATCGACCCACCCTCCTGGTTCAACAGTTTTGCCAAAGAAATACGTCATTTCCCAATTCGATTAAACCTAGGAATGTGAGGCTTATCAAATCACTTTGTCTGTGTTTGTGCCCCCCCCCCCCCAACTTTTTACCGCTGGATTGATCATCTTGAACCTTGGCGGGCATATTAAACGGCTACAGAATGACCTAGCTTTTATTAGGGACTCATTTGGGCGCTACTGTGATAGCGATCAAAATCGGTAGCTATTGCGTTTGTCCTGTCCGTCCGTGTCTGTCCACAACTCCCGAACGGAGTTCAGAGGCCCAAACACCGAAGGAATGGGGTATATTCGAGATATTTGTCGTTGTATCCCCCCTAACAACTCCCGAACGAAAGGTCGGATCGACAAATGGACTTCACCATTGTGTTCAGAGTCCCAAACAACGTAAGAATAGGGTATTTTCAGGGACCAACCTCCGCCCATGTTCGAGATATTTTTTCACTGGATTTCCTCTATTAGCTTAAATGTTAGGAATGCAACCATCTCATTTTAGTTGTCAGCTATAGCTTGATGGGTAAGGTTTCGGACTCATATACTGAAGGTTATCCGTTCGAATCAGTATACATAATTTATTTATCTCTTAATCTTTTTTTTTCTAAATGTCCGCGTGGATTTTTTTTTCTTATTTCCTATTTTTATTCCTTTCTTTATTGCACTTTTTTTTTATTAATATTTTATTATGGGTCACCCTTAAATTTATGCTTGAGCACAAAGTTTTATTCACTTGTTTTTTGAAATCTTCTCGATCCCTGACAAAAAAATAGCGCGAAAAAGGCCATTAAAATTCCCAGAGAAAAGAACTGAAATCTAAGCAATGCATTTCTAACCTGTTTTTGTTATTATCTCGTTGTTTCAAAAAATGAATTTTAATTCCCTTTTAGCTGCGCAGTTTGTTATAATTAAAAGTCAATCCGTTTCGACTAATTAAATAATAAGGATTTTAATAACGTCTTCAGAAAATAGAAAATCTGTGCTGTTTTTTATTCAGTAGAAATTAAAATCTGAATATAAATGCAGAGTTTTAGTTTTTGCCGTTATCATGACTTTAAAAAAAATAATAATAACCTTATAAGGCAAGTAGGTTTTTTTCGAATTAATTACTAGTTTTTTGGTCGTAACTCCTCCATTACGAGTTGTTAGAAACATTTTAAAAGCAATAATGTGTATTAGGGATAAGTATTGTTGGGTACCAACTTCCAAGTTTCCCGATAGTGACAGTCGAAAACTACTTCCTAGACAAGAATTTGCTTATGCATAATGAATGAGTCCAAGAAGGATGTTTCTGGCCCTGCGTTGCTCATCCCACGGGCGTAATTAGTAAGGAAATCAAGAGGAAACTTATACTGAGTTGTAATCGTCCACCAATAAAAAGCCCAGTTTTCGAGTCTTAAAGAGTAATGGTGAATTAATCACAGTGTGAATTAGTACTTTGTTTCTGCCTCTAAATTCTGACTTTTAGGTCCAATCTGTATAAAATATCCACATTAATTTTTCACATTAATAGAAAACAAGCAGGCAGGTGTTGCCATCAAACATAATGAAAGTTAAGAAGCGTTTTCGAGTTTTCAGGTTTTTTTTGTTTTGCTTTTTATTTTGACAGTTTATGGCTCGATAATGGGCCGACAAGTACCAAAATCAAGAAGGAATATCCTTCTAAGAAAACTAAATTTTCTATTACAGTTTCAGCTTTATTGGACAGATAACTTTGAGTTACTTGATCACAGATTACGTTCTACTTTCTATATGTTAAATTCACGGTAAATTGCTTTCACAAAAAAAAAAAAAAAAAAAACTTACATTTGAATTTACAACAATAACGTAGGCACGCCGAAGACGTAAGAAATTACAATAATATCACTAGGCCGCATTTACTTTTATGTTCATGCCCGCAAATTACAACAGTTCAGTTTTTCAGCAATAGATGTTGCTGAGATACCTGGAGTGATGAATCTGTTGATAATTGCTATTTCCCTTTTGCAGTCTTTTGTGGCGGGAACTCTCAATGCATTGTGGCGGGTTTTGTCAAGAACCCATAATACCTTTGATAGCTATGCTTAGATGTATAAACAAACGTTATAATGATTTCATAACCGTGTCTTGCGGATTATCTTGTGGCCTTAATTACTTATTTATTTGTAAGTCAACTCTGGCAACTGTCTTAAGAACAACTTAAAAAAAAAAAAAAGTTATCCAAATTCAAATAGGCAGACATGACAGAACTCGTTAACAGTCTATAAAAGAGAAACATTTGTGGCTAGGCGAAAAAAAAAAAAGATATTTTCTTTTCTTTTCTTTTTCATCATTGAATTTTTACGAAAGAAATGGAAAAAAAAGCTAGAGAACCAATTGTGTTATAGAAGTCGGGTTTTAACAACTGGCAGTTAGTGACATCTGGCGGTAAAGGATGGCAAATCTTGCTTTTCAGACAGAAGTGGAGGGTATTTAAAAAGAATATCAATGGCAGCCATCGAGACAAGATAACAGGTGCTACAATAATTAGTTTGGTCGTTACTTCACTTCCTTCCTTTGCTTCGTGAAGGACATAAAAACATGAAAAAGATTTAGATTTGAAATATCAGGATGAATGCTAAAAAAGAAGCAAAAAAAAAAAATAAGACAGTTAAAATCAGAATAAGCAAAATACAACGATCATCTCGATGTAATTGCTTATCCTAAACTTTTAATATATTTTTTTTGTCCTAATGGAAATGAAACTGAATCCACTCGCTATTAAAATAGTTTCTGAAAAGAAAGAGCAAAGCTTTCTGTCTTTCTTTTTTTTGTTTGTAGCATTATTTGATATCTTGATGCATTTTCGTTTTCGTTTAATAAATTGTTTTGAATCAAATTTAATGTTTTTAGTCGCAATTTCAAAAGTAAACCAAGGCTTACAAGATCACCTGTCCGTCTTCATGTTTACTCTCTAACAATGTTTGAATCAGTGAACTGTTCTTCTTCAAAGTTGTCGTGCATATTTAAGGACTTCAGAGATTCGTTGCGTCTCTTCTGAAATTATTTTTTTCTTTCGAAAAAAATTTAATATGTCAACCTAATTTTTTTTCTGATAAAAAAGTTGTACAATATTTTTACAACAATTTTTACAGCAACAATATAAATTACACACTAAAAAAAGCATTTAATGTGACCAACGTTATTTTATGTGGTGAATGTGAATGGCTGGGAAGCCAAGCGCCGCTACTTGGAGGTCTATTGTGCTATCCCACGGAAATGAGGACAGATGGAGAGAAAAAAACTGAGAAAGAATGGTGGGAGAAGTGCAGGGGAAATGGGAGAACCCCGAGAAAACAAGCCCAGCGCGGATCGTCCACCATCACGAACCCACATGAGAACCAAACACCGTTACTCAGTGGTGAGAGGCCAATGTTGTAGCGGCAACGGCAACCGCGCGGCCTAATGGGACCAATTTGTACGATTTTCATTTCAAAGGTCTCGCGATAGAATTCAATCTTTTTTCAACAGTTTCACACATTTTTTTCATTCTTGACTATATCTGATTTGTACTTTCTTAGGCATTTTTAAATAAGAATTCTCCTTTACTGAAAGGGAGGCCCTACACTACAATTTACTGAAAAAAAACAACTGCATTAATTTTTTTTATACAAAATATGTAAAATTTAGGCCTAAAGTATAATTAAGAGCAGTTCATTTTAAAAGGTTCAAATTTGGCATTACAACCAACGCGTTGGTCAGTTTGAACCTTTCTCAGCAATGAAAAAAATGATATTAGTCGCTAATCGTGTCGTTCTTTAATCTCGCAGAACTGTGCTCTAAAGGTCGCAGTGTCATTACCTGCATGACAGGTGCTTTCGCTTCCCTCGGGGACACCAACGCAATATGGGGAGCTTATAGGGAGCCAACCCATCCACCCTCCACCACTTCTTGGATTCGCTGGATCTTCTTCTTGGGTGTGGATGGGACGACTCCATTATTTCTAATCGGGGTGGTGATTAGAGTACAGCTACGGTGGGATTAACTGAATGGCTGTGAATCCCACTCCTCAATAACAAGCCGAGAGGCACCAAAGTCCATTTACTCAACACCCAAATGCAATCACAACAATTGCACTCACTTAGTTTGCTCTCTCTCTCTCTCTCTCTTTCTTTACTTTATTTGTAGAGTTTGGTGAGAGAAGGATAATTTACGAAAACACTTCTCATAAGAGCTCGATTTAGAAAATAAATGATCTACAAAGAAATATTTTAAGAGAAATAAGACTTTTTAGCATTCGTAGCAGCTATCTGATTTTAAAATTAAAGCCAAAAACTGATGAAAATTGAAATTCGCAACTAAAACCCGGCACTTTTGTATACTACACTACCCGCGTAGTAAATAAGGTCGTACCGTCGGAATCAATGTGCGGGCCTGCAAAGCTAAAATAAAAAATTAAAAAACTCACCAAAAAGAAATTGGCGAGAAAATTCATGCGCCAGTGTTTCGCGGCCTCAATGAATTTTTTTTAGCGCATAAAAAGACTAAAAAAAGCGCATGTAAATATTAATGCTGTTGACTGCTCCTACCTGATCATCGCCATAGTAGCGTGAAACAGCCGTTCCAGGATGTCACCTTGTAAACACTTAATCTCACATTATTTACAAATAACATCGTATTTCAGTAATAGAATAAGTTAATGAAGTACGGGGCAAATCACCCCAAGGACCGTTAACAAAAACCGTTAAAAAAAAAGAAAAAAGTAAAAACGAACAAAAGTGATTTAAGATCATTTTGTTCGAAGATCCCTAACGACGCTTCAGCTGCAAAAAATGGAAATATATTGGATTCTTCAGCATTTGTCTAACAGATGGATATTGACGATCCCGTATTTTCGTGATTTCACGTAATTTACACGAGAATAGTCTCTATCCATGTCTTCTCACAAAATATTGAAATATTTAAATGAATTACAATACGGGGAAATTTTAATGTAGTTTCAATAAATTGAAAACAGTCAATAAACAAACAATAAATTCATTATGTAGCATTTTCCTAGTGACAGGCATTACAAATACTAAATTCCTTGAGATCTGCTGAAGAGGCTAATGGCGAGATCTCGTGTTTTTCGTAATTCTCGCGCAAACGTGATCGTCAACATCTATCTTTTAGACATTAATTTCAAGCTTTTCCGGCAATTTCTTTGTACTATCTTTAGTTTAATGTTTGTCTGTGATAAAAGAATATTCCCAGCAAAACAAACTGATGGCCTACTGTGTGTGTGTGTTTGTATGGAGGCAGCTTGGATGTTTGACATAAAAACATTAAAAAAAAACCCGATTATTTAGCCAAAAGCCATTTACAGCTTTAACTTGTAGTTTTGAGTTTGTTTTTTTACAGAAGTATAAACTAGCTGGAGGAGCCAGGTTCGATTCCCAGCGGAGGTCGGGCATTTTTCCACGTCGAATTCTTCTCAGACGGGTCTAAGGTACATCCATCCCTCTGAGTAATGGGTACAGGATGACCCAACCTCCACTTCATGCTATTGGTCAGGAGACGTTGAGAGACTGACTTCCCGAGACTCTAAGGACCAACAGGTCTGTGTTGGGATACCAAAAATAAAAGCTAATTACAACATCTGTCAATTGAAATGCAGTAATAATTTATGGAGAATCATTTATATTTTGAAGATGCCTTAAGAAATAAGGTGCCACCGTATGATTGATAAAAAGAAACGTTCAAACCAGGAATCTCTGAGATGGATCTCGAATTGACTGAGAATATTGTAACAGATTCTATGTAAATATTATTAGAAATCTTTATTTATCTTATTTTTGGAGAAATTATTTATCTGTGCTTATCTGTATTCATTTTTATCCTTCTTATTTACTGATATTCTGTTTATTTCGAAATTCTTTTCCGTTCTATCCGTTAAATCAGCTAATTAATTTAAAGTAGTTATTTTCTTATCCAATCATTATGTATATTTTTAATTACTTAACCAATCAAATCACGCTATGTATATACTATAAAAATTCATGTTCTCGTTTAATAAATTCATTCAGTTCAGTTCCAGAACTTGACTCGTTGTCTTTAGATCCGAAAGACTCTCCCACAAACACCATTACAATATGACGTCATTGACATTTGCAAAGGGGGTTCAAACCCAAAAATATTTGTACTCATATTTAAAGTTGACAGAAGTAAGAATCGTATAAAGTATTACGAAAAGTGACTTAGCCGTTTTGCGACATACAAGAAATCGGAAAGTTGAAAAGTAAGGTTTCTGCAAGCTCAGCTAAGTAATGCAATTCTTGCCGATTCGTTGACGTATAATTGTGGTGCTTTAGCGTTAATGAATTGTCCTATTATTCCAGGCAATTGTTTATCTTCTTAGCTGAAGAGATCCTTCTGTGTAATTCCATCTGAAGCTGGGGGTATACATTTTAGCACTCCATTCTTATTAACGTCTTAATCTGTTCTTACATAGACAATCGCTTGTGGAAAAAGGTTCTCGAATCAGACGATGGGGGTGTGGGTGGGGAAAAGTGCTTCCTTTCTTTTTTAGCACTCGACTTTCGCAAGGCGGGTGTCGAAGGCGCGACTTCTTGTGGGTGACAAACAAAGCTGTTGGGTGGGTGTCAACTAAGCAGATTGGAATCCAGGGTTCGGAGAAGAGATCGGGTCGACGATGGGCATCTTAAAAACAATTAAACCTAATTATGGCAACGAGCAATTGCGGATGGTAGGGGGAGATCTCGAAAATCTCTTGCTGATGCCTGAGTTTGTAAACAGCTAATTAAGAGAAAAGTTGGAGAAATGCGAGGCAACTTATCTGATTAACAAACTGACACAATTAAGCGATGGGAAATAGCACAACAAGAGGCGCAATTGGCTGCGAGAGGTCGATGGTTGCCAGCGAACTTACTCTGCAACAGCGCTGAAACGTGCAAGCCGAATGTCAATTAAAGGAGTTTGGTTACCACGCCGCTCTTTCGATTCCAATTCTTAGGTTTCGTAGAAGCAAGGCGCCTTACGGCAGAAAACGGATTACACTTTCTCAATAGTTAAGGGCGGGAAAATTATGAAGATCAACGAAAGGTCTTGGTACAAACTTCAACGCCAATTTGTAGCTGCTGCAGAAGTATCGGAGCCGGGCAATCGTTTCTGATCGTCTGCAGATTAAGGGTCAACAATTGCACGGAATATTGCAATCTTCGACAGTTAATTCACTTGGAAAGTTCTGGATTAAAGGTCACGATATCAGAAACGTCTCCACTTGAGCTCCAAATCAAATGAAGCAGATCAGTTGTAAGGAAGGTATTTTCAGAACGTGTTTTAAATAAAACGTAAATCAAGCGCAAATTAATGAATTAGCTAAAAGGAATTAATTTTAAAAATTACATTAAAGTCTTAAAAAAAAATTACTTAACGTAAAATCCCAGCACTGTCATTCCGGAACTCCGCTCTGGATTTTTTTTTTCCCCTCTTTAATTTTTAAAGAAGATATGAAACTAAGACTTAAATTTTGAATATCATTTGCCAGTCGTTTTACAGGTTTCCATTACTATAGTTAACAGTTTAATGAGATATTAGCAGATACAGGATAGAAGTCCATTGTTTAGATTCCAATGCTTTGATACCTTCTCACGGACTTGGAAAAGATTCAAAGGATAAAAGTTTGATTGTCTCTAGTCCTTAAATGTTCATATTAAGTTTCAAGAAGATCCATCCAGAGGTTCAGAAGATATTATGGAAATCGCACCAAAGGTGGAATGCTCTGATGAACCTCCTTTCCCTAGAAAAAGTAGGATAACAATTAAAACTAAATTAACTAAAAATATCAGGGAATAATACTTACGAGGAGTAGGTGTTACAATCATAAAAAGTGAAGTTTGTGGCTACGAAATCCGGGCCCGTTCTATTCCTAACCGAAAGTTTAGCGGTGAAGTGATCTGTAAAATAGAAGAAAAAAAAATCAAATGTAAAACTCCTGAATCAAGTTATATGAAAACCATGCAATCTTAAAGAGTAAACAATATATACAAGTAAATTTCTTTAATCGTTTGTTGTGGTAATACATCAGTATACCACAATTTTAGCAATTACATTCAAGTTTTTTTTTTTTTTTAAATTACGTAACGTAAAATTCCAGCACTGTCATTTTGGAACTCCAGAGGTGATACCGCAGTTTTACAGGTTTCCGTTACTATCCCCCATCGTTTCTAGCGATTAAAAAAATTGTTATTCCAGTGTACATTTCCGCAGTCGGTACAAGTCGATAGGTGATGTACACCGAATACAAAACCGTCGGTTAATTCCCTAATACACAAATATGTATATGACAAATTTCTTAGTTCCTAACCAAATTAAGTAGTCTTTGATTAGCTAACCAGTTGATTAATCATGGATTAACTAAATACCTAACAATGCTGTTTTTTTTGTTAACTTGAGAATTGGATTAAAGCAAATAAAAATGTGTTAACAATCGTTATAGCTCCTGCCAACCTTCATCTTCTGAGACTGATAATAAACAAAGATGCTATCCTAACCGGTTCGTCACAATCTATGACCTTTCCTAGAGTGACAGCGTAGTTTGAGCCGAGTCCTGTATAAACTTGCAGCTGTGAGCACTCAATCGAGAGCTGCGTGTATCACATTGCTTTTGAGTGACATTTCCAGTAACAACAGCTCGCAAACCTAACCAGAGAGAAATATATTATTCAGTAGCTTCAATCAAACGCTTAATCCTCCTTGTGTTTCTTTGTACAGAAGCCTTGCTTAGGGGTAGAATTAGAGCACGAAGAATGCTTAATGCTATTAAAAGCTCCATCGCTCAAGACATAAAACAATTTCCAAACGCACCTCCGATGTAATAATTGCCGAAGCACCATCATCTCGACTGGTGCCAGACTGAACTGACTTCCATATTAACTTTTTAAAAGACGCTTCCGTTAATCCGATTAGAAAACACTAAGATTAATGAAATGGGAAATATAATTGATTTATGAGCGCGTCAGATAGGAGACGTAATAAAATCAGAGCTGCGTTGCTGTTAGCAGTAATACAATTAAACCAGAACCCACTAGGCTAACGCTACAGTCCGGGAAAAGCCAGCAATTACGGACGCCTCGAACTGTAGTTATTTGTAAAACATCTTCGTATTCCTCTCACTGCACATGAAGAGGGAATCTATTCCCAATTTGCTTTGATGACAGATACCTCTTCTAATATATTTCAAGCAATGATTCATATAACGAGAGTAAAGCAAGGGAAATGCTACGAAATGAACGAGCAGCATTGGAAGCCTCGTTTTCGACTGATGCCTCGTTTTCGTTCGTTAAGACGCAGCAGCCATTTTGAATTTTTCATTTTAGTAGTCTCTCAAATTTCAATTTAAATTACCTTTATTGAGCAGAAATTTTGATCGAAACTTATTTTTTTGTTTTCAGTGAATTACTCTTTTTTTTCTTGGGTGGGTTAGATGCAACAAATTCCCAATTCACAAAAATTATGGGAACACGAATCAAATTAAAATTTTCCTTTACGAATCATTTATTTCGTTGTATTGAAGTTTTGTGATGATAAAATTTTCATTCGATATGATATGAAAAGGCAATTATTTATGCAATGAAGCATCACTGGTTGTGTCCAACTTGTTTTTATTTTAATATAAATAAATAAATAAATAAATAAATAAATAAATAAATAAATAAATAAATA
>JAFIDM010010028.1:25574520-25627041 GCA_023159025.1 Thereuonema tuberculata | reverse complement strand
TAATAGTTATAATAAATCGACATATGAGTATTGTCACATTACCCCCCTCAATATTTTTTTTTTTTTCAATAAAAAAAAACAAATGTTTTATTTCAAAACAACCCCGTGACAATCTCACATTACAAAAATAAAATGAAGCTTAAAAACTATTTACAAAGGCTCTTCTTGTTACTTCAAGGTGTCTTCTCTTGACTGATGTCTTCTTCAGAGTAAGGAATCAAAAATGTATGTATTAAACACAGTTCAAGGTTCACTGCTACAGGTTACAGTTCACAGTTTTACTGCATCGTCGCACAATTTAAAGTTCACTTCTACACTGTTCACACTATTTACAATCCATTTTTTTTTTTTCACCTGAGTGAAATATTTAGAGTTCACTATTTACACTGTTCACAGTCTAGAAGCACGGATTGTCCTGGCACTGCGTGATTGAATGTCCTGGTCAGGACTGGTCCTAACCATATGGTCGCAAG
The DNA here is from genome assembly GCA_023159025.1 of Thereuonema tuberculata. Classification (NCBI taxonomy): domain Eukaryota; kingdom Metazoa; phylum Arthropoda; class Chilopoda; order Scutigeromorpha; family Scutigeridae; genus Thereuonema; species Thereuonema tuberculata. The sequence continues at coordinate 25,626,568 of JAFIDM010010028.1, read as the reverse complement.
TTGTAAAAATTGTACTGACCTTTTATTTGGCCCATTGAGTCACAAATTTCCGCCACATTCGGCGTAACAATTCGGGAAACAGTATAAGGGCCAGCAAACAACGGGAAGAATTTGTGGAATAATCCCCTGACAGGATCGGACACACGAGGTGTACGAAGGAGCACTTTCTGTCCGACTACAAAGTTGTAGCCCCGCTGCCGAACCTGTTTTCTTCTCCGATGTCCTTCCTTTGTTAATTGATCGAAAATCACTCTGGGGGTTACAGGCATGCTGCTCTGGGTGATCTCCGGTCTACAAAGGCAGTCAAGGAAGGGAGGTGGAGTACGTCCGAAATGAACCTCTAGTGGCGCCTTGTTAGTGCTGTCATGCGGGGTGTGAGTAAGCCAGTGGTTTATGTAGGGTAACAGTTCCAACCATCCTTTATGGTTATCCCTACAATAAACCCTGAACAAACGAGACAGTTCTTTCATTACCCGCTCCGCCGGGTTGGACTGGGGATGCCGTATCGATGAATAAATGGGCTGGATATTCCTTTGATGTAATCCGTCCCGCCAGGCTGCACTTGTGAACTGAGTGCCGTGATCGGTAAGGATATTTTCATAGTTACCGGCTTCAGCTACGAAATCATCTAAGGCTTTCAGACAATTTCGTGCGGTTGGTTTGTTAAGGGGGAACACCCGCACCCACTTACTAAATACGTCCACAATCACCATGACGAATTTGTTTCCTCTCCCCACTTTCGGCAAAGGCCCATAAAGATCAATTGCGGCGATCTTATTCTTGTCCTCCGGAATGATGTTGCGTTGTGTCCCTTGGTATGTCCGGTTGGGATGCTTCGTTTTTAAGCACGTGTCACACGTTGATAACAGCTGTTTCACTTGTCGGTGCATATTGCGCCAATGCACAGATTTACGAAGTATTAAGGCTATTTTCTTAGCTCCGAAATGCGCATACTTTGTGTGAGCAAGCCAAATGAAGTCCTCTCTCATGTCTTTTGGGATCCATACGCGAAAGGTCTCCGGATTATTCTTGATTTTAACCATCACTACTCCGTCGACTAGTTTCCAGGTGTGGCTCCTACGATCAATCCGATCGTATTCGTGCTCGTCTGCTCGCATGCGTCCTTCCTTGTAGCGCTTGACAGCGGCGATCTCCGGATCCAGATCCTGAGCTTGTTCTAAGGTTTCCCACGATACTTGAGGCATTGGAAAGACTTGCAAATCAATCGCCGCCATATGAAAGCTATGGCGCGGTCCTGTCGCCCTCGTTTCGTGTGTCCCTTGGCGGCTCAGTAGATCAGGTAGATGATTGTTAGTCCCTGGGATATGTGTAATGTTGTAGTCGAATTGCTGTAACCACAGCGTCCACCGCAACAATCTGTCATTGGATGAGTGACATTGTTGTAAAAATGTCAAAGCCTTGTTATCAGTCCTTATCTGAAAATGTCGGCCCATTACATAATACCGGAATTTCTGTAGCGCCCACACGATGGCATTGGCTTCTTTCTCCGTCGAGGTATAGCGGGTCTCCGGTCCGCGCAATACCCTCGATGCCAAGGCGACTACCTTTTCCTGTCCGTCCTTCTCCTGTAGTAACGTGGCTCCCATTCCTACGTCACTACTATCTGTCTGAAGAATGAATAGCTGATTGAAGTCCGGGTGAGCAATGGTGCATGAGTAGAGAAACATCGCCTTTACGTCATTGAACGTCTTTTCTAGCATCTGATCCCAATGCCATTTGATACCTTTTTTCAGAAGTTGATAAAACGGCTGCAACGTTTGAGCGAAGTGGGGACAAAAAACGACTGTAATATTGGCAGGTCCCAATAAAACTTCGCAACTCCTTGACGTTCCTCGGCGGTCTGATATTGTTGATTTCTATGATCTTTTCTTGGCTCATGAAAACGCCGCTTCTATCGATTACATATCCCAAGAAACTAATCCTATGTTTACAAAATTCGGATTTGACTAAGTTTAACCGGAGATTGTGTTTAAGTAACACATTGAACAAAGTTTCTAAATGTTTCAAGTGTTCGGAAAATCCGCTGGCACTGAGCACTACATCGTCGACATAAACTACTGCATTGTCTTGCATAGAGTTCTTTATGACCTGATCCATGTACTGAATCAAACCTGATCCGGCATTTTTAAGTCCAAAGGGCATCCGCAAATACACGTACGTCACGCCATTATGTGTGAAACCAGTATACCTCTGGCATTCCTCCTTTAGAGCAATTTGGTGGTACGCCCATCGAAAATCCATCGAGCTAAACCAACTCTTACCGTTAAATTGACGCAACGCCTCGTCGATGGCAAGTGGCTTATCACGATACGGCACTGTCACACTGTTTAACCGCCTCGCGTCCAGGCATAGCCGTACGCTTCCATCTTTCTTTCTTACGATGACCAATGGGTTGTTATAGGCCGTGGCCTGCTTCCGAACTATGTTCTGGCGTACCATCTCCTGAATTTGAGCGGATACTTCTTTCTCGCAGGCTTTAGGTATTGGATAACACCGCATTTTCCATGGGGTTTCGTCTGTTAGTCTTACGTCGAACTGGTATCCAATCGCTGGTTCTTGGGACGGCTCGAATACCTTCTGATAATTACTCAGCAGCTGGATTAGTTGTAATTTTTGCTGGGGACTTAGATTTTCCGCTGAGTTAACCTTTTCCTGGATCTCCCGTGCAATGTCGTTGATCTCTGAACAGTTCACCATTTCCGTCAAAGTATCGTCCTCTCCGTTCTCCAGATTCACTGCCCTATTTTGGATTGGAAACCTTATTACGTTATGCCTTAAGTCGATCATCACTTCGTTTTTGTTCAAAAAGTCCGCACCTAAAATCAAGGGATATGCGATGCGTTTCGAAATTAAGCAAACTGTATCATATCTTTCACCTTGAATTTCGATCGTCATCATGGCCTGGCGAGTAATTTGTTCCGCTGGTCGGCCATTAACTCCTACGATGGTGGTTCTTGAGACGGGGAGGATCGGGACTTTACCATCGATCGCTAGTGCTCTCTCTAGCACCTCCTCCGATAACACCGTTATCGTACTTCCAGTATCTATTAGTGCGTTAACTTTCACTCCGTTCACTCGTGTTTTGATCATCGGGCATCGCCTGGCGCTAACTTTGTCAGTTTCCACTCCGAAATCTGTTAGTTCCTCCGGACGCAGAGTCCATACTGTAAGAATGGGGACCTCGAAACAGGCAACGTCGTTTGGCTGGGGGTCCGTCGCGCCAAACGCAGTTAGTTTTTTCGGGAAGCTGAACAACTTGCTCCTCCGTCAGATGCTATTGCTGTGCGGGCATTCCTGCTCACGTCTAATCCTCTTGAGGTCAGCTGGCCATTTCCCCCTTCACTTGGTCCGTGGCTCGTCCAACGACTTCCGCCGGTATCCCTTTGTATCGGTCTGTCTCGATCTGGGCTATGCTCTCCCGCTTTCCGCTTGCTTGGCGGAGACTCCGTCCGATCACTGTTTCTGCGGTAACCCGGTCCGTTACTCCTACTTGTAGGCGATGACACGCTGTTCACGTTTGCTTTCCTATCGGGCTGTGTGAAGCTTTCACTGGCGTGGTCGTAATTCCCTAGCATGAACTGAAATTTTTCGATGGTCATTGCGTCCACGCTCATGAGCAGATTTCGTATATGAACTGGAAAATGTCTCGTGAGTAAGCTTATAATGTCCTGCTCTGACATCGGCGGTTCACACTGCCTCAGCGCAGCTATCTTGTCCTCTGCGTAACCACGCATACTACCATCTCCTCTCCTCCAGTAGGAGTGCATGAGGTCGAATTTGAATTTGGCCTGCGCCTCCTTTCCCCAGAATCGAGCGAGAAATTTACTCTTAAACTCGTCCATGGTGGTGGGAAACGGGTCCAAGGTATCCATCCACGTTTTCGCCGCTCCTTTTAGCATTTGGTAGATTATTCGCGGCTTCAGTGCCTCTCTGACATTCGTTAATGCGAAGTAATTTGTGACAGCCTTCATAAATGCACTGGGATGTTCGCCGGACGTCCCATTAAAGGTCAATGTGGGTGGTATATTGGTCAATGCCGTTGCCAGCGTTACAGGTGCTGTTGGTAGGCGTTCCATTTTGTCATTCATGTCCTTAACTCGTTCTTCTACGAGCTGTCGAACTTCCTGTACTTGTTGAACAACCACTGTTTGTACATGTGTGCTTAGCTGGGCATGTTTGTCAACCGCGTCGCGGTGCACCTGTCCGACCTTCTCTGTTATTCCTATTATGCTCTGCTTGACTTCGCCAATTTGTCCATTGACTTGGCTGAGTTCGTCGGCCACTTTGCCTTCTAAGGTGTCGCACTTTTGCTGCACTGCTGATTCGACTTTGGCTATGCGACCGTCGAAGGTCGTTTTGAATTCACTAATTGTACGTTGGACGTCATCCTTAATATTTCGAAGACCTTGTTCAAGCCTCTCGGACAGCTTTACTTCTTGAGCATCGATTTTTGCACTTTGTTCACTTATTTTTGCATCTAATCTCTGCAGCGTTTCTCCAGTCTTTGCACCTAGCTCCTCGACTATGATATTCAGTCTCTGAATTGACTCGTTAGTCTTGGCCATCTGTTTGTCCATTTTGGCATTTAATTTTGTGTTTTGTTCGTCCATTTTGGCATTTAATTGCGTGTTTTGTTCGTCCATTTTGGCACCTTGTTCGTCCATTTTGGCACCTTGTTCGTCCATTTTGGCACCTTGTTCGTCCATTTTGGCACTTAATTGCGTGTTTTGTTCGGCCAACCTAGCCATGGCTTCAAATAGCTCTGCTAATCCTGGTTGCCTTGCCGGACTACGCGGCGCTTCTGCAGCTAGTGTCTCAGGCGCGGGAGCTACAATGTGAACTGGTCTAGGCACTGCCACGCTAACGTGTGCAGCCTGCTCTTCTAAATTTAACTGCTGCATCAAGCTAGAATCTAACGACTCGGGCTCGTCCGTTTCTCCATTACTGGCGTAGGTTTCAGCCTCCCTATACTGAGAAAACGCGTCTTTGGGCGTCTTTCCGTCTGAATCACCGTTATTGCTCATGACGACTCTAAACTAATTTGCTATTCTAATTACTTAACTCCTTAAACTTGCATATACGTCCTCACAACATGTAATGGAACACACCTCTCCGTGGGCCGTGTCCACTCCGTGTTTCAGTCCGCTGTCTTCCTTCGGGCCGTGTCCACTTCGTGTATCGGGTCCGCTGTTATCGAGCCGGGTGCGTCGTGTATCGGGTCCGCCGTCTTCGAGCGCCTGGATATCGGGTCCTGCTGTCTTCGTGCGTGGGCGCCTCGTGTATCGGGTCCTCGTTGTTGTCGGGCCCCACGTTGGCAAGCCAAATATGTAACGGTACCACGCGATAATTTTAGTCCTTCAGGGGTTGTTCGGGTATTTTGTTGGGCGCCAACCGAAAAGTCCGTTCGGTGAATTTTCTATCTACCCCCTCCAAAGTCGTTACATGGTATGCCCTGACTAATTCAATCCATTCGGAGCGTGGGGGAGCCACACTTCACGTTCACGCACAAAGAAGCACAACGCATTCACCACATTAATTTAAACTTAACCATTTTTATTCGACACTGCGAAATAATAATATGACACAACACTGCAAGAATAATACTTTCGGCGAAGCTATGGCTTATAACTTCTTGAAGCGTAAAATTAAATTACGACGCACTGAAATTTCACTTACGAAGCACTAAATAACTAAATTACGAAGCACAAATTTTACTTTCGAAGCACTAAATAACTAAATTACGAAGCACAAATTTTACTTACGAAGCACTAAGTAACTTGGGGAATCCTGCACGGGTGTACACGTGCATTGAACACAAAATTTGCAAGCTTTATCTTGCAAATTAATTTCAGTAATGTTTCGCTCAAATAAATTGTAGAAATTGTAGGCTATCCACGGGTTGCCTATTCTAGCTAAAGATAACTTGACTTAACACGCCCTATTCCTAACAAACGCATCGAGAATTTGAGACGCGACCGCCAATACATCGTCCGCGGCGATCGTGGAGGCCGGGTGCATTGTTGCAAAGGTTAAGAGAGCGAAACTGCGGCGAGAGAGAGAGATCTAACTCGAACACCCCGTTTTATAAACTTTAAGAGCGCCGCTGTGTGACGTCACGCGTCGCACAGACCATACGGATAGCAGGATTGCCTATCTGCCCAAATAAGGGAGATTACCTCATTATTACCTCACACGGAGTGATAATGCTAATTAACCAATAGAATTACAATGCTTACAACAATTCCAAATATGGAATGATGGCCACAAGGAAATTCCTAAGAATAGGAAATTTCCAAACTCAAATAAACTCAGCTTAATTAAAGCAAAAAGAAAATTAATTCCTTATTAAAATCCTTAAATTCAACTAATCTTAAATTACACAACTACTTAAAACACCTAAATTTCTAACACTAAATTGCATTAAATCCTAATAAGTTACATTTAAAAGATTTATCTCCTAAAATCCTAAATTAAAATAAATTAAAGCCTAAACTAAAATAAAAATCACTGACAATAATTAAAACTGTCCCTAACGAAGTCTTTCGCCATTAGCTTTTACAAAATAATTACTTTGAAATTATTTTTCTCAATTGACATTTCTTTTGTCTTTACAATGATAATAATATTAATATTCTAATATTTTAATAGTTATAATAAATCGACATATGAGTATTGTCACAATATATATATATATATATATATATATATATATATTGTTTCTCTATAATGATGAGGGAAGGTTACCCCGTTTCGATTTAAAATTGCATTCCAAAAATGTATCGTTCTCCTTAAAACAAGATACATCTTAGAGGAGAAGGAAAGGCACAAACATTAAACCAAATCTAAATAATACGCTTTGGGAATTATAAAAGCGGATACAAATAGTTTATGACTTGAGAATTATAAAAATAAAATTCACGGAAATAAAAAGAACATCACATTAAAAAAAAGTTCAGCATTTCAGTAGGGTCTTGTTTACCATTAGAATACAATCCGATAGCAGAACTAGAATTTTTAATATTACATAGGGTACCGTGTTTTCGAGTCTCCCTGTATTGCTGCGCTGAAATCGGCCTTACCCAATTCAGCTTAAAAATCCCCAAATAAACTCCGCGTTCAAATGGAAGCGATGGCTTTAAATGGCATTTATTCGATCTAATGCAATGCGTTTGCATAACTTAATTACCTCCCACATAAACCTATTTCCGAAATTATTTATTCCAAAGTATCAAAGGGTTACGAGGGAAAAGAGATTTTAATTTTATTCAGGACTAAGTTTAAGTAAGCCAAGTCTTTTGTGATTGGAGGGTTATAATTGAGACTAAATACAATCCGTTGACGGGGTAGCTCTTGCAGATAAGAGTCTTATTAAAGGGACCTGACCATTTCAGGGTTGGTTAATAAGGAATGACCTTTCACAAGGTCAATGATGGGGGAGGTCGACGAATTACTATAATCTGACGAAAGTTTTAAATATTCCCATCACAGATTCAGCTTCTGGGTCGTACCTTCACAAGTTCAAGAAACGGAGACGGAGGATAATTAAATGTGGCGTTATTTAAGAATAGAAGCTGTAATTGATGCTGGACTTCGCCAAAACAAAATTGGAAGTGGTTGAGAAGTAACACGCGCATTTATATGTGTGTGTAATAAAAGCAGAAATAGTTAGAGAAATTAAACAGAAAAAAATAATTAAAAATCAAATAAAGAAAAAATACAAATCTATTTTTGGCCTATACCTATAAGTCTATCTGTACGATGTATGTGCTAACCCTTCAATTGATTTGTTGGATTGATCTTCTTGAAGTTTAGTATGCATGTTTATGGCCTAAAGACGATTTAAGTTTTTAATGTTTGAAATTTATTTTCTACATGGGTCCAAGACGGAGAAGTAAGTTGCGTGATACAAAAATCCGAAACACAGAATTCTACGGATGTCTGACACAATGGATAATAATATGCTTTTTAATCCTCTTAATATCTACCCGAGCTTTAAGTAACTTTGAAATAAATAATGTGGATTTACGTATTTATTTTTAAGAAAATGCAAAATTTCCACTATTTGTATGTAGCAGAAACTATAAACTTAACAATTCAAAGATATTTTGATGTAATGAATTGCTTTTTGAAAAAGCTGGGACCCTGAGACGGCCGTTTCGAGCTTTTTGAGCTTTCGTCAGTGAGGGCTACTCAGACAGTGCAGAACCCAAAAGGAATACGAGGGGAAGAGCAATGCGAAGATGGTAGATACAATGACCCCCCTCAATATACATTTACCACCTTCGAATAGTTTGATGTAATTTGAACCTATCCGGACCGAAAACACGCAAACGCCATTATCGTACCAATGAATAAAAAAATATATAGAAATACTTAAAATTTATTACTGTATTTTTTGATGCACTTATTTCAATCTTACATGTTGTTACTGCCACGCTAACTGAATTTAGTTTTATTAGGTACATTTGCCTTTTATACACGATTCAAAGAAGACTAAAGTAGACCTATGCGTCTTTTCTTTCTTTCTCCACTCTACTATTAAATTATAAACATGAATAGAAACATGAAGTAGTGAGATAAATATAAGGTAAAAAGAGCGAGATTCGATTCTGTTTCCTAATTATATCCATCACGTGGCCCTGCGGTTATGAATCCTTTCAAATAGGTATTGGTTAAATGAGTACCAGCTTTCTTTTCGAGGTTAAGGCGAATGAGCGTCGGAGTGGCCTTACGACCACAACTCCATTCTCTATCTTTCCCGATACCTCATTTCGAATCAGGGTTACAGCGCAAAGACTTCACTTTAAAAAACGAAACATATAAATATACTGAATATTCAATCGCAAAGTAGGAAAACAATAACAACAGTATTTTCCAGACCACTGTTACTTCTTCGTGGCAATGTTATAAACGATTAAAATGTTCTTATTTCTCTTTTTAGAAAAGGAATTAATTGTGGTTTACTAGTTTATCTTCTTTATTATTTCTAAAGTTGACTTCACGAAAGTTTGTTAAAAAGAGAACTGGGAAATTGTAACGGATTAATTATTCCAGATATGACAGCGCCATCTAGTGGTGAAAAAAAGAAACTGTTCTGTTCAGAATGAATCTAAACGAGATGCTGTTTTTATTATTATATATCCTTATATTACCTTATATTTTTTTATTTTTTGAAGTTATCAATTTTATATATTATTTTGTTTAGTTCATATTTTAAATAACTTCTTTTACGTACGTTTCCAGGAATGGTTAAGAGTTACGATGGTCTTGGCATTATAGGAAACTGCAGTGAAGAATATTGAGGTATTCGTTTAAATACTTAAATTATCCTTTAAGATTAATTATTACTTATTCAACAAATACCATGTTTCATTTTCCTAAATCCTTTTAATCTTGCTTAAACAGAAACAAAAAAGAAAAGGGAAGAATCAATAAATAATGCTGTTTTGAAACTCCAAACAAACACGAAATATTCCTCGGAAAACGACAAACTCAATATCAAATCCCAGTGAGATTTGAGAATCGTATCCAATTAAAGCCTTGTAGTAGGAGGGCGAGCGGAGACGGTTCAGGTGTTAGCTCGGAGAAAGCACAGGGACACCAGATGGGTATTGTGCCAAATTAACCAATCCAGTAGCGCAATAAAATGAATTCTAATTGTGCTTATGGTTTATAGGGCCATGATTAACTTCGTAAATTGGGAATTTCATTAGCTTCTTGTGCCGAGGACAGAGTTTTCGAAGCATAATTTACATTTCTAGCTCCGAAAATAACCTTTTCGAAAATGCAGCAGCAATCCGATTGAAACAACCAAAGGAAAATTGTATTTTGTGATTTTTTTTTTTATTCTATCCTCTCTTTTCTTTCTTTCTGTGTTTCAATTAAGCAAAAAAAAAAAAACATGTGAATTTAAACAAGAGAAACAACGCTTTTGGAATGAGATTTCAAGAGAATGAGAAACATGTTTAAGATTCTCTTTAAGGTTTAAAGAATTTATAAAGAAAATGAAAAAAAGTAGTTGGAAATTTAAATTTAAAAAAAAAAAAAGCTTAAAAATAAATTTTTAAAAATGTTTAAATAAGTTTAAACATTAAAATTATTCCACTTTTAACATTTTACTTCTGGGTTAATTTATAAGAGACATAACGCTAAAATGGCTGGACGGATTTCCCCAAAATTTGGTACTTTTGGTACTAATTTATAATCCAACGTAAAACAGCAGCGTATTTGTTTCTCCTCAAAAAATCATTCACTAAAATTACTGGATTAATTTCTTTGAAATGTGGTACGACGCTTATTCTAGAGTTCAACTTAACATTTGATCACCATTATTTTGGTCTCCACCATCAATATTGGCGACACCTTAGCGCTGTCTGCTAAGTTCTCAATATGCGATGAATAGCTGAGACCACAACCAGTCAATAAATATATTAAATGAATAAATAAATAAAAAATATACGTCAAAATATAAACTTATTTCTATCAATATTTATTGTCTTAAACAATAAACATTAAGTCCTTAATCCATTCCGCGTGATTTAATGCGATTAAAATAATAAAATCTGATTGCATTAAAAATGTAAATAACATGAATGTAAATATTTTTTTTTCCGTCAGGAAATGAAAAATGTGTACTGTTTGTATACAGCGGATTTCGTAATTGGATATGAATGTAGGCTTATCATTTCACGATGTATTAAAACAAAAACAACAAATAATAATAAATAAATAAATAAATAAATAAATAATAGGAATTTTAAGAATTTTCAGGAAGGTAGGCTTCAAGTTCTTTCGAGGTTTTTGTATTACTGTAATCTATAAATCTTATACTTAATAGTTTTACTACTTCAGAAGTTTTTCCAACGCGGCAACCTAGGAGAAGTTTGCCTTTACATTTTAATACTGAATCACGGATAAGGGCGCTGTTTTATACTAAATGAAATTGATCGAAAGGTAAGAATATTGACCCTGATTTTGCATCTTCTCCTTTTTCATTCGTTCTTTCTTGGAATCAATGTTAGCTACTCGTGCTGTGATTCCATGACGAATATCAAACGGCCTATTGTCATTCCGTGGACTCTTTTCTTTGCCTTCAGGCCATATTTCTTCCGGGTCCTCGCCGTGTTTATATGCATTTCTCGAGTAAAATTCAATGTCTTGGCTGGCAGATAGGGATCTGCGGAGGTTGTCTGTGGGGTTGAGATGAGTCTTATTTAATGCTCGTCTCTTCCGGTGGCGAGAAGAGCTTCCCCATCCCCTCTCCTCAAAACACCCGTCCTAGGTTAATTGATAGGCCGCCATGACATGCATTAATTAGGGCTCGCCTGTTTTAGCCGAATGAAGAAGTCAGTCACGATTTGAGTTATGGCCGCCGAGACCAGCGTGCTACGGTGGAATTCTGGCTCGGCATTCGTGTCATATTTTACAGATTTCCCTCCCTTTCGTCGTCCCTGTGCACGTGAAGAACACCTACTTGGTATGGAGAGCGCCAGACCTGAAACCACTCCTCCTCTTCCAATGCTGGATTTGTTTACTGTGAAGGGATGAAATGATAAATGGCTAACGTCAGATAGGATAGAACACCTTGCGAACGCATCAACACCAACGACGGCGACTAAAATTTTAAACAGGACCGAAATTAACCGAACATAAACATACAACTATTTATGGAATACTATAAAAGATCAAAAGTTTCGTTTGTCATACCCTAGCCGATAATCAATGAGAAATTGAGGAAATAATTTGAAGAAGTTGAAGCTACAGGTAGATCTCTACACACCACTGACTTCTTATTAGGGAGTCATAAAAAGGAATGATAATTCATTGCTAGGGTGATTTGAGAGAAAGAATCGCTGTATCAATGTCATTTTCAGCTGATTGTACTAAAACTAAAAAAAAAAAAAACCCACACAAATGTGATATACATATCTGTGTTGTTTTCCCTTAAGCAGGTGCCACTTCAGTGAGTGCAGCTTACTAGGTGAGGTAATACAATGGTGATCCTCCAGAAGATACAGAAATGGAGGTGAAAGTCGAGGGAAGACTGGAAACGACCTGTCTAAATGACTCCAAATAGCGATATAGACAAAAAAACAACAACAAAGCAACTATAATTTACAGGGATTAGAATCTCAGATTCTTCAAGAAAACAGCAGAGTTGTTGGGTTAACGATGAGACCTAAAAGCCGCTAGATAATAAACGATAATGTACGTATCTAGATAATATATTTATATCAATCTGAACCATAATCTTCGTCTTTACTGTCCACTTCTGCTTAGTCAATAAGAATCCTCTCCCTTCCGACTATTCAAGAGTGCACTTATCTCATTTTGAGTAACACAGCTCTCCTGTATACTTATCAATACCATGAATATTTCTGCGTTTTCTCTATTAATGTTAATTATCTACTTTTTTTATTTATTTTAAGTTTGTGTATGGATTTAATACTTTTCTCCACCTTTCGGGAGAATACTGAAGACCTATACTATACTACCTACCATATTTTATTATAATTGAGACACTGATATATAATCTGTAAATATTTTATATTTATATAAAACAGAAACTTAAAAATTAGATATTTAAATTCTTTTTCAATTTGAAGAAAAAAACTAAACAAAAACATGAAAAGCGAGTACAGTTTTAACTGAATGGGCTGCAGAGAAATGGAACACTTCCCTGCATAGCAGACGAGCTATGTGGGGAAGCCTACAGCTTCTGTAACTAGGGGTTGCTTTCTTGTTTATCACTGACACCGCCATCACGCCGTTTGCCTACACATTAATTCTGCCCTCAAGCCCTTGGTATAACGGCGATGAGTCTATTAAATATTAACGAACGGGATTCAAAAGGAGGGAAATCATTTCTCTCTTGATATCCAAGCGTGGTATCTATTAATAACGAGTGGCAACAACTAATTTGAAGAGAAGGCAGAGCCACATAGCGGATATTTAATGAACTAATTCGGGACTGTGATTTATGTACAATTGATGATCTCGATGTCGACTGTAAATTCTGCCGCACCTAAAGTAAATGTAACTCTACTCCACTTAATGAATCGGAAATAACAATGTAAACATAAAAAAAAAAAACCCTCTCTCCATTGCAAATTTGTTTTTTTACGTAAGATGCACTTTTGCTAAAAGCATTTTTAAAGGCCTATAAAAATTTCAGACGCAGACATTATACACAGATTAGTCTGTTATAGCGTTCATTAAAAAAAGGATCGGGAAAAACAACATGTTTCAGAAGGAATAATTATCCTTCAAACGTTTAGCAATTAGGAGGTGCATTATTGCTCATAAAACATGCATTCCAGAACAAAAAAATGTATCTAGAAATGAATTTTTCTTTATTTGTTATAATTTTTTTCTTTTCTTAGAAGGAGTTCTGTTTACTCTATTTCGCAAAATCTTTTTGACAAGTATTTTTTTTTAGAGAAAATAAGATCAAAGGATTTCTTTTTTCTTTTTTTTTAACACAAACATTTCTTTTGTTTATAATGATTTTTCAAAATTTGTGTAAGAATTCAGCAATTTTTTTTTTATTTCAATTCAAAATTTCAAAGAATTGAAATAAAAAAAAAATTCAAATATATTTTCATTAAATGTTTTTGTAGCAGCTTAGAACAAAGCCTAGAAGATCAATAATAATAACTTGTAAATAAAATCGTAAACGAATTTTGAGTTTTAGAATTACATATTTACTTAAGTCAAGCTGATATTGCGCTTTTGGCAATTTAAATGTGTAATCTAAATGCTGTAATTACAAATTCTGTAAATTTAACTCATTTATAATATTAGGAGTTCCAGAAGTCATATTCTAAGATCAGTACAGCATGATAGATGCAGCTAAATGCAGATCTAGCTTTTAAGTTTCTTTTTCTTTTTTTTTTTCTGAATTATAGTTTAAAGAAGTACTTACTTTTGTAAAGCAATAGAATTAAAGTACCTGGAAGAAGATCGATAAAATAAATCGACAAAGTAAGAATGTTGTAGACAGTCACCTTGTTATTTAACCCCCTTGCGGAGAAATGAACAGCTCTGCAGTGAATACATACGACGCGACGTTGAAAGGAAAAAGTTTTAAAAAGTATTATTCTATTTAGGAAAAATAAGATTATTATTTTATTACATGTAAAAACACCTAGAACACGAATTTATTAAGAATAAAATAAAACGAAAATAAAGTAAGAACACTGTACAGTAACCTGGAACCCAGGTCAATCACTAACCTTCTAAATGAGTTTTCCCGAAGTGGAGACTTAGCTAAATTGCTTTCTCCCACACGACAACGGTGGATTCACTTCGTTTCATCAAAATCCTTAGGCCCATTTTCAAGAGAAAATTTACAAGAATTGCTCGCTTTATAGCATTTAGATTAAATACAGCGTAATCTGGTTACAACGAACTCGCTTTTGAAGTACCCTGATGTAACAGTACTCGGTAGTTTATTGGCATGTTCAGTGTCTATATCCAGGTGTTATCAAAACGAATATCCATTGCTACGACACTCCAATACAACGATAATCTAAAGCATACAGTTCATTCGGTGACTTTACAATCGAGTTATCCTGAATCACTGACACTAGTGTTTTTCAGATTTTTATTACTGCTGATTGCCTTTGCTTCTAATTTGGCGAACCCTTCTCCTACTTTAGATATGAAGTAAAGCTAACATAGAAAGAATAAAAAGATAATTTTTATAATATAAGATTTTTAATATACTATAAGATAATAAAAAGATTTTTTTATTTTTTTTTACCAAAACTTTATGCGATCGCTCAACAAGCATCCTTGGACACTACCTACCTACTATTTGGAAATACTGACATTGGACATCAAACATTATAAGTAAAATCATTCTATTGAAAGAACAGTACATAAAGAAGATTCTAATGTTTTATTTTGTTGTTGTTTTTTTAATCACGAAGGGTCGTCACTAGAACTCGGATTATTTTTAACTGAGAATAATTGGAAAAGCTAATATTAGCGAAGCAAAGATTCCAATCTGCTGAGACAGACTCACATCTCGCCAGTAAATGGATATGGAATCGTCGTCGGCAGAAGATGAAGACTTTCACCAAGTGTCGTAGCCAACGACGGCAGGAACAATCTGTCAGCGTCATCCACAACGATGTGTCACATTTTATCTCTTCTTTTCCCTCTCTTTCCACGAGATGGAGATAGTGAATTCCGGGTGGCAAGGGGTGCTTCCCATTTGGTGCTCCGGAGTGGATGGGTGCACGCGCGCGCCAAGTGACAGACGCCCGAGGAAATGGAAAGAGGCCTCTCCTCCCTCCGGAGCGAGCAAAACCCCGTACACAAATCAACTGGCGTGTACGGGACGCAAAAAAAGAGAAATGGAAGTCTCTCTTTCTCTCTTTTTTTTTTTATCTTCAGTTCCCTTCTCCGTTCGTTCACGCGAAGTTCACGCACTGATGGTTCCGTATCACGCGCACCCATTCCTTCCTTACAACCCCTTCCCCCCACCCCGCGGATAGTCGTTCCTGCCACCCACACCCTCATCTCCCAGAAGATCTCTTGGTCGTTTGCATAGAGTTCAATCTCCAGGGAGGAAAGGCAGGAGCGGGAGTAGAGGGGCAAAGGAATCCGCGCCCAATCCCTTCACCTGTGATGAACTCATAGCGTTTGATAACGACTAAGCGTCGTCTGATTCGACAAAAAAAAAACAAAAAAAAACCAAAGGCGGTGTCTCTCCAGCTCAGGAGGAACCGTGTTGGATACGAACGACTATCCAGAAATCGCTCAGGTTTTTTTTTTTTTTTGGTTTTTTTTTCCGCAGACTCCTACACCTTTAATTCAACTTTAATTACTTTTTTTGTACCTCTTACAGGCAGTAAGGAAAATAAATACATCGACCTCACATAGATCTCAAAATTTTAAAAGTAATTTTGCAATTAAAAAAAAATAAATATACGAGGTAAAATAAAAACTTTTACTTTCCGCTAGATGGAGCAAAATACCAATCTTCTCCATTCCTAAATCTCTTACTTTGACAGATCTGTCTGTGTCTAATCCACTTCCTCTGTGTTTGGAAAATAATTTTAATTTCCTATGGAAACAGAAATAATTTCTACAATGAAACGTCCGCGACAAGAATCGAATCTGCAACCTTCTGATCCGATTGGCAGACGTCTTACCCGTTAGGCTACGGGACTACATTAAAATTGTTGTTTCGACAAAACAAATATCTCTTATCGCTCCCTCTGTGTATGTGTGACGCAATGAGAGAAGAGCCTACGAAATTAAAATTTAAATTTCAATACCAACAGGCGTCTACGTGTAATCAAAAGAAACCGAATACATTTCTACTTATTGCCTATATTTATAATGTAGAAATGCAAGTAGTAAAAGATATTATTGTAGCACTATACTATTAGGATTTTCATAATTTTCATCAATTCTTCTTTTTCCTCATTGATTAAAGTTGCAAACGTATTGAAACAAATAATAAAATTGAACGAACTATGTAAATTCTTTTTTCTTTCTCCATTTCTCTCCATTTTTTAACAAAATCTTTCTCCCTGCTTTATTTTTTATTGAAAAACACAGCTTACATCTTCAAGACCACGCACTCTCATCTTACTCAAGAGGACTGTTTCCCTGGCGTTCCGTGGTGGCGCTGCTGCTCTTAGTAATAAGTAGCTATTTCCTTGTTTTGTTTACTGTGGTTCTTCCAAAACACCATCAATAATTCAGGCTTAATCCCGCTCATGGGGAGCAGAGAGGGGCTTCCTGTTCTGTCTGCCTTCGTAGGCGTATCTTTCTTGTTAGCGAAGCTCTCTTTCTTTAATCTCATGCAAGTCACATGCACGTCCCAACAACTGGAGTCTCACAGTCGCACTTGTGACCGCCATACTAACGGTGCAATCACGAGCAGACGTTTATTAACCCTCTCCTGGATGCCATCTGGTGGCAGTGTCGTGAATCGAATTGCCTAACAGCAAACAGAAAGCCAATCTAAACATTGTCGTTTACTATCTGACCGTCTGCTACCTATCTTTTTTTTTTTTTTTTTTTACCTTACTTTTACTGATACTTCTCGTCGCTGACAAACACGCCCTCGTTGGTTCTAGCAGCAAACACAAAAATCATATTTCATTTACAGAAACTGAATTTGGTGCAGGTTTTTCTACGCAGCAAAGAGAAACGACTTCAATATAATAAATACTGTATAAACAATGCAGAAAATACGATTTCACCATCTGAACTATCAAATAACGTCAAAAATTACAGTAAGATAAAAATAGAAATCTAAACGACGAAGTTGAAATCTAAACAATGAAAATATTTTATAATTTTTTAAAACTAACTTACTTTTATTTCTGGAAAGAGAGAGTATAGTTGAGTATCCGCACGATAATGCTCTTCAATAACCGCGCTTTAAGGAGACGTCTGAATTATGGTTTGGGGAATTTCTGAAAGAATTTAATCTATTCATATTTATCTGAAGAATATTTTCTCTTTTTGTTTTGGTGATCACTAATCTCTTAACCAATGATCCGATCTCGTAAATTACATCGGCACAGCCTAGTGGTCTAGACGACGGCCTTTCAAGAGAGATATGTTGGAACGTGGGTTCGAATCCCGGCGCGAGGCTAGGATATTTCTTTCATTTTCGACTAAAAAATTGCATCAGAGGAATGGCAAGCCGACTGCACTATACAGGGTGATCAAAATTCCCATGTTTAACTTTGAAGGAAGGTCAGGAAAACAAAACAAACTGTATTCTTAATTAAATACATCAATATATATAGAACACCCTCGATTAATATATGATTTTTTAGGATTTATCCCTAAAAATTGTATCTGAAGAAGATCAGTAAAGGATTTGTAGCTGATCGAAATATTATTGTAAAAAGAAGATGGAGAGTATAATGAAGAATATAATGAAAATTCTGTATTCATAGTGAAACGTATGTCCGCAACTCCACATGAATGTGCTAGAAGGTACACTAAGGTTCAGAAATAAAAGACAACATGTTTATTGGTCCTATGCTTACAACATTAAGATATATGCAATTATGCTTGTTTCCGTCGAATGATCCATTTTCACACAATCTCTGTTACAATAATGTAACTTTTTTGTTTTAAATTGTGCAAAAGTTACATTATTGCAAAAATGTTAAAAAATTCGTTTTCGTTTAGTTTTTGTCTTTTTTTTTAATTGTTATAGAAGTAAAAAAAAAAAAATCAGACACGATCGGTTACCTTTAACATTTTAATGAATAAAGACATTACAGTGGACTGAAACACACTAAAATACTTATTAAACGAATAAAATGAATAAAAGGTTAAAATAAGTCATCACACATAAATTAAAAAGTCCACATTTAAAATCAACTGGTTTCACGTTTTCAGAGTGCAGGCTTCGTCAGGATATCATTTTAACCTTTCAAAGTAAACTTTTGACACGCGTTAAATTGCTCATCAAAAATAAAATGACTATTGAAGGAAAAATGAGTGTAAAGGTTCTCTTCGAAGGGCGAACACGAGTCAAAGAAACCATTACAGTGCAGGTCGTAATTCTGTACGTAGCGATACTTGAGATGGACAACTACTGCTCAGAAACAGGAGAGTAATTAGCCACACTCATCTTTCCTCCTCCTCTCCCGATCAAACTCTCCCCCCATTAGAGCAATTCCCCTAATGTCCGCTATGTTAGGTCTGACTGAGAGCGATGTATGGCCAATACTCTCCTAACGAGCCCCAGTTCTGAGCTGAGGTACAGACGATTAAGCCCCGGGCAAGTCAAAATCCGAGCGAGAATTAAATAATTTGAATTAATTGCCATTCGAGCACTGGGTGTAGGGGGTTGGAGGGTGTGCTCTCAATTTTCTCTCGGACCCAGCATTTTCGGTGGCCACAAAGGACATCAAGATACTGAGATACAAAGGTGATTCTCGCTCGGTAGCCTAGGTAGATTCGCGAACGGGGCCCAGGACTAATTAATCGATGCTTAAACGGGGAATTAATTGAATAGTGGAGAGGATATCAGCGCCAGCGATCAAAACGAAACGCGAGTTTTGTATTGAATACCGTTATCGGAAATTCGGCCCAAAAATAACAGGCAGCCAACTATTCAGATACGTCGCTTTTCTTTTATAACTCGTTCGTCGTTTATTACGTGGCGAAATTCTAGGAAATAAACAGCCATTTTCGATTATTTATGACAAAGGAAAACAAAGGTGAATCAATCGATTTCGCTAATATCTGCTTTCTGGTTAGCTTTTAATCGGAGAAATAAATATATCACTTCTAAAACCGCCACAATTTGCACGCGCTTCAGACGAGAAATGCTTGCAAATAATTTGTAAGAAAAATGTTCGCCCACGATCTCAATTGCGGTTAGTGCAATTCAAAAGCCAAATTCTCCATAGATACGAATTCTGTTCACAATGAATCAAGTTACTTTTAACCTGTAAGTACAGTACTATTTTAATTAATGATCTTTCATCCCTTCAAGTTGTCTTTCTCCAAACACTATTTGTAATTAAATTCCTCTAAAGCCAAGTGGATTTTACCTGGCTATTTGCTCGTATTCCTTTTTATACTTAATTATATTTTTGACGTCCTTCTAAAGAAGGGTCATTGCTCGTCTTGTTTCTGCTTTGTTTAAGTATTCTGCTATTTCATGTACAATTGCTAAATGGTGGCGCGCCTTATTACTAAACTCAGATTACACTTATTAACACTACATTTCCATCTTTCAATTTCTTATTGTTATAGTAAATAACAATACGCAAAATAACATTACGTAGACGTGCGACATTAAAAGACACCAAACAGAAATATGGCATATATGAAATAAACTTGCATGAATCAAACTCTGCTGCATTTGAACCATTCTCTAATTTATCTTTTATGATAATTTCGATTATCTTTTTTTTAATTCTTTAAACGTATCCACATCCAAAAGTTTCTAATAATCCATCCTTTATGAAACCTAAGAAATGATTTTTTAAATTTCTCCGGATAATTAGTTTCTTTCTTTTTTTGTTTAGTCCGAAATCGTTTGCTGAATACATTTGTCTGTCCGTCCGTCTGTAAAACAATTCGATTTCCTCTGAAATAACTTTTTCGTGAAATTTGATTTACAGCGAGATCAGTGAAATGTAATTCTCAATTCCAAATTGCTTCGATAGTAGGTAAAAAAAAAATTCAAGACTGTTTGTCCATTTATTTTATTTTATTTCTTTTTTTTACAGCTATGACCGCGTAAAACGTGTCTTCAACTTGAATTATTTTGGAACTATTTACTCTTTCGAAGACTGATTTATCGCGCATGTAGTCTTTATTTATTCCTTCTTTTCTCCATTATTTAATAAGACATTTTTACTTCAATTTGTCATGAGATATAATTTTATAACTTTAAGTTGCATGTATGTTCGTCAACAATGGCGGGATAACAAAGCGACGATTTTATAGCGAATGTCGACATCACCGAATTGACAAGCGAATAACCTTTCAAACCATCCAAAATGGCGGGATAGCAACAATTGAAACTTACGAAAACGCAGCGGAATGACACTGATCATTTACTAAAAGCTTATTACAAAGCTTTTGCAGAAATTAAAATAAAATAAAAAAAAATGGAGTCTAACACCAACGCTTGTTCTGCCGTCATAGACGTTCCGGAATGACAGTGCAGGAAATTTATACAGGTTAATATTATTTACACTATTCCTACCACAAATGCATAGTCAAAGAAGTAGAATTATAGAAAACCGTCATTATCTCTTGAAAATTTAAGGAGTTCAGAATAATTGTGCTTTTTATCCCCTACCCAACCCCTCTGTACCCTCTGGATGTGGATTGTTTAACTAATCAAGATTTGAGGGTTCCTGGAAAAAACATTCCTTCGTAGAGAAGTCTTCCTTGTGTAAACAGCAAAAAAAAATAGAAAAAAAAGCTAAGCCTAACACATATCTACGGTCCAATGTGGGTGTTAGCCAGAAGAGGGAGGTGCTCGTGTGATAAGAAGCGCTCTGAACTGGCCCAGTCGTTAATTTTCTCTGGCGGCACCAGGTGGCTGTAGCGTTTCATTAATTAGCTAATCATCTGGCCGAAGAAGACTGTCATCCGCCTCAGGGAATTTGTACATCACATGACAAACACTCCATTAGGACCAGCTAACTCCTTAACACGCTTTTAATAACTAGCGGATTTTTTTTTTTTTTATTTCTTCAAACCACCCACAGATTGAAAATAAAAAAAAAAAAAAGAAAACCCTTTTAAGATACAATTTATTTGGCGCCTGGAAGAAAACAAGAAAATTGGAAAAGTGCAAGCCTAACTATTTTTGCAGCGTAAGGAAAAAAAAAACCCAACAAACTCCCAGCTCGATTCTATTACGTCCTCCTGCAGTAACCGTCACAAAACTCTTGAATCTACTTGACTTTTTCTGCACCAAATTTGGAATATTAGCTCTTTATTTTTCTTTCATTGCAGTTCTTTGTCTTTTTCTATTCAAAATTTATTAAAAGTGAATCGGCCTACACACAAATTTATCATAATAAAAGTAGGGATAGCGATTAGTAAACCAATCACAATGCTTCGCAACGTCTTCTGATACGTCTATGAAAATATAATTGATACTAGCAGCAAAGCCTGTCGGACGATAGGCTTAAAAAAAATCTGAAAAATCATTTTATTATTAGCTATCAAATATAAGGTAAATGTAATCTAAATACTGTGCTAACTTGTGAACGAAGCTTCTACGGCAAAAATGGTTTTGAGTTTCGAAATCAGCGCAAACAACTGAGTAAGTATGCCAAATTTCATAAAAATGGATGCAGTGGTAACAAAATTATTTGATTTTGAACGTATGTTTTGTTAGCATTTCAGTTAAAATTTCATGGAAACAACATGGAATGACAAAATGAACTAATATTTCATCCAATTTGAGTTCCCTTGATTCAATGGTACCATTGAGAACCTTGGATCTATCTTAATAGCTTAATTATATCGAGTTACAGACAGACAGACAGACGAAATTAGCAAATTATATAAGTTGATTGCTTTAATTTCCTTATTATTACAAATGTGATTATTGCGAAAGACGCAATTGTTGCCATTGCTGCTAATGATATTTTAATGATACTTGTCCCCAGACAAAACGGGAATATAAGTCTTCTTGATCAGAAGACTAAAACTTACAAAAAAAAAAGAGGAGCTTTAGACATTTTTTTAGCGAAAGTCATTGTCAACAGTGTTCACAATGAATTAGAACACTTGACAATGGCCTTCGCTAAGTGCCGAAAGCTTCAATTTTTTTGTAGGTTTTTAATATAACTTTTATTATGTTAAATTTCTGTGTATGGGATTGATTTTGAATAATTTATTCTTTCACACGTTAAATTTTTAACTTATCCATAATAAAAGCTCCCGCTGACATTAAGAGCACTAATAAGCAAACTTATATCCTTTATTTAAGAACATCAATAAAAATCCGTTGTTTCGATACAGCGTCTTCCTATGGGAATTTTTGTCACCTCCATTAACCCATTTCCCGGCAAGGAATTAAACGGAAGCAAATAAAAAGTCACATGTTCTTAAATGTGCTTGCTAAATTTCAAGAGAATTCATATAGCAGTTCAAAATTATTAGAAGGAAAATAGACACAGACTGACTGATTTAATAAGTATTACTTTCCAAGGAGCATAAAAAAGCTAATCTTCGAATAAAACTTAATATTCATTGGAAACCTACTTATTTTTACTTCAATGAATTAGAATTCGGGATTAACGGGTAATGTTTATCTAAAAAATGTCGGCAGTTTAAATTCAGAATTAAAAGCAAGACTTGGATTCGTTTCCAATGAGATACCAGCAAATAAAGGGGTTCTATTTTTTTCCTTTCACTTTTGTTGTCACATTTTTAACTTCCAAAGTTTCGAAGCCCATAAACTTTGCGACTCCTATTGACACAGAAATGCAAATATTGGCTGAAGAAAAACAGCCAATCGGAAGCGAAGCAGCGGATTTAGAGGCGAGAGTCTTCGAGGCGGATGATCCTAGACGGTGATAATCAACTTTCCTCGCGAGGAAGAATCTGAAGACGCCAACCCAAGTCTGCGTTGCTTTCTTATCGCCGGCTAACTTATCATGGGAGTTAGCTTTGATTGTGCTTCAAATTACCAACTTTTTACACAACGAAACGCGGGAAACGATTTCTTAAGATGTTTCAGCGCCTATTAAGAAAGAATTAACTCCAAATAGTTCCGTATTTTTGGCGCTTCTCTTGTGAGTTATGGGCAGCAATTCACGTAGATTTAGAGTAAGCATCAAAGGTAACCATATCGTAAATCTTTTTACGATTTTCATCTTAATGAACTATTTGTAATTTTTAAAAACATTTTAAAATATAATTTGGCTGCAATTCATTACGTAATTGAGAAATGTTGAGAATACTTTAAACAAAAACAATACTCAGAAATCAGAAATAATAATCGTTAATAACTTCATTTTAATACTTTGTAATAGATTTATGACACACACGTACGAAATTACGTTAACTGGATGTAAATTCCATGCAATTTGTTCAAATAATATCAATGTAAGTATTAATTTTACTTTTGTCATTATTATATGCTGATTCTGTAGGCCCGGTAGCCGAGTAGGTAAATAGATAACTGGGGGTTGGAGGTCTGCCTCGGCGGAGGGCGGGATTTTTTCCACGCTCTCCTCCAAACGTGTCCTAGGATCTACACAGCCCTCTGTTGAATGTTACCGGGTTTATTTCCGGGAGTTAAAGGCGGGCGGGCGTTGGCCTGACCACTCGACCTCAACTTATTCCCGTTGGTCACGAAGCGCCGAGAGCCTTACCTCCCGCGACCCAAGGCCTGCATAGGCCTATAGTGGGACACTTTAATACACTGATTCTAAATAAGTATGTTGCTGTGTAATAGTTTATCCTTGTATAAACACTAATCCATTAAGACAAGACCAGTTTTGGTCATCCAAGTCAGAGAACATGAGCATTCCAGATCTATTCTGAAGTCAAAACAACTTTGAATTTCAAAAGAATTTAAAAATAAGTGAATGATTCAATTCTTACCGTTCTAGCGGTTGTCCGTTGGATTTGAAATGGTAAAACATTTGTAATCGTAGTACACTTCCCACTCTTATACGGCAGCCAGTACAGGGGGTCTTGAGAGGCTTGAGCACACTCACTTCGGAGACTACACCTACAAAGGAGAAAAATAAATAAATAAATAAAATACAACAATTTTAGTACAGTACATTAACAAAACTTGAAGCACGATTAATTGTTAGGCGAGTATTTTGTTAAATCAAAATCTCAAACAATTTTTATTTTTTTTAAAATTAATTACTGCAATATTAAATATTTTAAATACAAAACATTGTTTTACAAATTTTTTATCATTTCAGGTTTTCCTCAAATTTTTCTGATTTTTTTGAGTTTTAATTTAATTAACTGCAGAATATTTTGAAAATTAAAAACAAGAAAATAGAAATTCCAGATGCTTCACAAGTTCTTATTTAAAATTTCAAAATTTTAGGCGCATTGGAAAAAGAAATCTATGAAAGAAATAAAAGGTTTGCAGTCGCCTGCATTTGCTTGAGTCAGGACTTTCA
This sequence comes from Thereuonema tuberculata, assembly GCA_023159025.1. NCBI lineage: Eukaryota > Metazoa > Arthropoda > Chilopoda > Scutigeromorpha > Scutigeridae > Thereuonema > Thereuonema tuberculata. Next base: position 25,601,924 of record JAFIDM010010028.1, on the reverse strand, counting down.
GAGGTCGAGACCAAAGTGGCATCTCAGAACAGCTGTTTCTCGCTCATTAGCGTTCATCAGTTGGGAATAGTCACCAGTAAAACACAAGGTTTCAACACAAGATGAATAGAAATAAAAGTCAAATGACATGTGTTATCTCCAAAATTTAAAACAAAAACAAAAAAATACACATTCAAAATAAAAAAAAGAAAATTCTTGTGCTGACTTCCGCCAGCCTCGATGAATTTTTCTATGTGCAATTAAATAAAATAAAAGCGCCTAAAAATATATAAACACATTAAAAAATATACTATACCAAGTGTCTACTAGTGTGTATTTTTGTTTTTGTTTTAAATTTTGGAGATACCAAATTGCTATTTTGATTTTTTATAATTATTGTTATTAATCCAAATTAATTTATTATCATTAATTTGGGCGGTGGCTTAAAACTAATTGGCTTTAGAATAATTAAATGCAGATTCAATTAATTTTTTGAATTTTTTTTACTATTTCATATTTAGAAGATATTATAGGCCTAATTAGAATACAAATGTAGACTTTTACCGATTTAACGAAATCAGAGAAAAATAATAAAAAATTCTTTAGAAAAACTTAAAGAAAAAAAGTATTCTTTATTAAACAGGAACTTCTAGTTTCCTTGCAATTGTTGGCGGCAAAGATCATTGTTTATCACATAAAGCATTCCTACAATGTGCTCTTAATACCACACTGACGTTTATTAATTCTCTGATTTGTAGATAGGAATAAATTCTTTTTGTTCTTCTTAAAAATTTAGTGAGGGGGCGGAGTCTACGAAGATGAAAGGTCACAGGACAAAAAATGAAAGAACCCGAGTGCATTTAGAGCAATGTTTAATATTATATGAATCTAAAAGATGTACGAGGGTTTAATTAAGGACCAAATGCTAATTGCATGTTTTTCATTCTTGTGCAAACGGGAACCCCATTTTAAATAATGCAGGGAAAATTCGTCTTTAATTAATTTTCAATGCCTAGCAGAGGGAGAGTTGCAAGAGAAAACAGATTAAAATTCATACTTTCAACTCCAATCACTTTCGGGGGAGGCTGCATCTGGGGTCGGACAAACGGTAGCCGCAAATGCCCGCTGCTCGCAACCGCAGCTCAAGGACCAAGCTGGGGTCTGCGATAGCCATTGTCCACCGAACACAGCAAGTCGATGACGGGATCAAGAATTTCGGCAGCGTGACGTCAGAAACAGGAGCGGTAATGACATCACTCTTTCATTACGGAGAAGATATTTCTCATTTGTTCATCATAAATACAACATGTCCCAGGAGGACGGTCAATATTCTAGGAGGTCCTAGTTTCGGTCATTCTAAGATAAAAAGCTTATATAAGCATTATATAAATATCTCTATTCCGAAGAGATATTTGAATATACAATATGGATGCTAGTGACCGTGGAAAGGAACGTCAATATGTACTCATGCTTAATGTTACCAGATTTTTCTGATGTCGATTCGGAATAAACAATTTTTTCAATCAAAATAAAAAAAATAAAAAAAAAACTTCATCAATTATTTACAAATTTCGGGACTATTTTCAGAATCCGGGACAAATACTGATGCGGAACACTTGCACTAAAACCGCGACATCTGGTCACCGTACTCATGACGTATATTCTCATACGAGTTGAAGTGCTTTGATGTGGACGTTGAGATTTTTAAAAATTTATTATAAACTGCAACAAACTGAATAATAAAAATTATAAACAGTTAGTAATATCTTTCTTATCAATGTTTTAAAATTATACATTCAAATAGGTCTATCTCGGAAACAGTTCAAAAAAATTTTTTTTCTTACTATGGCCTTCCAAAGGAGTGACCTTTCGACAGGGAAATATCTAGGTTTAATTCTTTGAAAACTACAAGTGAGCGGAAGAAGAATGTTGATGCAGAATTTCATAATAAAATATAAAGACCATCATTAAAAATACATGAAAAGGGTTTGGGGAAAGACAACACTAACCACGAATTATAAAAACCTCCCACAAACAGAATTTCAAATTTCCGATTACTAAATTTTTCAGACAAATTGGAATTACATTTCAAGTTCTATTTGAATAACATGCAGAGGAAGAAGATATTCTGATATTCTCTCTCTTTTCAATGTTAAAAATGTTGAACTGATCCTTTGAACTTATTTTTAGAATGTTCTGAGGGATAACGAAGGCTTAAAAGTTACTGTGTCTTCAATATGGCGGCGACACAATATCATGAGATGATTCTTTTTTTTTTTGGATTGACAGTAGACTAACTGGTTACATTGCATGACGTAACACATGACGTCATCTATATTTATTCACTGATACCGAAATCCCTACCTTCAACATTAATCCATCATCAAACCACCAATCATTAAAACTAAACAAACTTTATATCTACATTCCTAATGTTTAGAAATGGCCATTCGCTGTTAAATATTCTGCCAAGTCGTGTACAGGCTTAGAGGTCCGTTGGGAAGCATGAAAACCTCGTCCGAAGGCAATAATTCTCGAGCCTTTTCTCATAAAACTCGCGTTTGGTTATGAGTAACTGAATCCAGACATCGGCGACTAAACAGGTACACTGAGAATTTCCAATTTCTACATACGGCGCTTCTCCAAAACGGGACCGCTGCTGCCTCCTGGCGTTGGGCGGCTGAACCAACCCTCTTTCTCTTAAATCGATTCTTGGTGAAGAAGCGAGATCTTAAAAAGACAAATGCCTTTAATATGAGTGAATCCAACGCACTCGGAAAAGAAAAGGGGTTTGTCCAAACAACGCGGAAAAGAATGTCTTCAAATAATGCTTATTCGCAAGAAAAAGAAAGAGAAAAAAGGGACGATTTCCTTCTGCTATTCATCTTTTTTTTTTTTTTTTTATTTATTAAATGGTGTTTAGCGTCACCGAAGCAATTTCGAGCTACTGATGAGAGAAAACATCAAAGAAGAACGGCAAGTCAAATAAATCTACGTCCCCAAGTGATGCAGCTTCGAATCAACAATGGATCGTAACAAAGGTGTGGCTTTTATCGAGAAACTTCGAGTCACAGCATCAACAACATTCATTTAATTTCTGAAAGGTAGATAAATATCCCAAATGATAAAAAGTTGGACAAAATTACTAATTTAATTTATCGTCGTATTTTAAAAGAGAGGCAAGTCGTTTCAACCTTATCTGAGGTTATTAGCAACTGTGATACTCGACGATTAATTAGTAATTTTGACCAATTTTTTATCATTTGGGATATTTATGTATTGTTTAGTATTTTAGAGTATTTACACCAATCTCCCAACCTACAGTATTTTATAATTTATTTAATATTTTGAATTTTTGGGAGATCATAAAGATCGTATTATTTTAATAGAATGGAGAAGGGTGTGTGTGTCCATTTAAAAAGAGGAAATAAATATCTAGAAATAAAGGTGGCAAAGTCGGGAAAATCTGGATCACACTTACAATAAATTGTACAATTGGGAAATTCAGCAAGTTTTCAAAAATGGCGTGACAAGAAATTTTCAAAACGGAATGGCTGTACGCAACAGTTGCGATATTAATTACTAATTGCTGTTAATTCAACTCTACCTTAGAAGGTGAATTTCAATTAAAACCATTTTAGAACCACTCCAGTTCTCATTTGATTAATTTTTTTTTTCAAAACTACCTGCAAAGGGGTATCGTTTATTTCACTTCCTTCTTTGGCCATCTCTTCTCCAATTTACTTTCATTGCTTTAAAAAAAAAAAAAAAAAAAAGTGGAGGGGAGACGGTAGGTTTTAAAACGGTCCTGTAAATTTTAATTAGCTCTTACGATTTCTCCCGAAAACCGACTTCTCCATTGTTAATAATGTTGAAAGATGGTACTTAATTCCGGGCCAAGATCCGAGCGTTGAAAGAAATGAGCCGGGACGGTGGGTAGGTGCGGGGGTGTAGAAACGGCTAATTAGGTGACGGGGAAAGGAAGCAGCAGACGACAGACAGTCAAGCCAGGCAAGAAACAAAGTCGTTGGAGATCCTTTAATCCCGCTCTAAGTCACCAACTCTGTCCACTTCACGCAGGAAGCAGCTAGTGTTCGACCAGTGCTGCTGGTGGCGGCTCGTGACTTGTTGCCAGGCAGGAGAAGGCCTTGTTCTATGGGGATTTTTGAGTGTCACTCCCTAGGCCTCTAAAGGGACGTGACAAGCATTCAAGGAGACAAATCCCGCAGAATTTGAATACTAGCTGCGACGCGGACGGATTGTATTCTCTGGTCTGGAGAATTCCATCTGTCAGAGCTCCCTAATTTAAATAGAAGACTGTGAGAAAAGGCAGGAAGTGTGGAGGCCGTAGAAACTTCCTCAGTTTCAAAAGATACCTAATTACGGTATACGATTCGAACACGTGATACATTACCACAGCAAAATACTTCTCAGTATTTAACTACATATTGTCTTTAATTAAATGCACCTGCTCAGTCACAAATAGCATAGGCTAATTACTACTAAAACAGATTTTTGTTCCGGGATTTTTCGCCAATTTTTCTAGGAGCATCTTGAAATCAGATCATTAGTGTGTCTGTGTCTTTGCTACCCTTAACTTTTGAACTAGACAGATCTCCTTGAAACTTCCATGCCTATTTACCAAGCCTTTTGAATGTAATTAACAGTGATCGAATTTAGCAACTGAAGTATTTGAGGCTTGAGTTAATATTTTTTTTTCAGAAAATAGAAATAGTTGATATACAGGAAATTAACTTTTAAAAATTAATGAAGAAATTTGTGCCATTTTTCAACTTTTTGAAAGAACAAAAAAATTATGTAGGCTGTATATATATATATATAGGCTATATATATTCATGAACAATATTAAGGAAAGTAGAATTTAAGTATTTTCAAGAATTTCCGGTTTTTATTTCATATTTTGTGAAAAAAAAAGAAAAAAGTTTTTATCTTAGAAACATAGGCAGGCCACTTCTGCTTTGCTTTTTTTAAACTTTCTTCTTTTCTTGTTGGGCTTCGTGATTGGTAACTTAATCCAAAGTAGTTCCATGAAATTCTCAATCATAAGGGAAACCTGGAGTCTTTCCTGAGTGAAAAAGCAGTTGGAGAAAAGATCGAAATACCACTGGCAGTCATTGCTGGAGAGGACTTCGACACTTTCAATTTCCAAAAGATTGTCACATAAGAAGATGATGACTAAAAGGATGGTTTGTTTAAAATCCGGACGTAGAAAGAACTTCAAGACTACTTTCCTTAACAAGTTCGTAAAATTTATATATATATATATATTACTCCTAGATAAGTCTAGTGCTTTATCTATGAAAATTTTTCTCACGGAATCTCGACAAGGAAACATTTGGGAAAGATCAATTTGTTCGAGATCATTCTTGGGCTTCGAATATGAATACCAAGTTTCAAGAAGATCTACCCATCGTTCGAAAGTTATAGGGAAATATACAAATCACATACACAGATTGACTGAATTCTAATCTGAATTTCTATCTAATAATAAAATAATAAAAAATAGGCTAATAATAAAAAGCTATAGAAGAATCCAATACACTGAAATAACCTTCAAAAACATTACAATAAACGAACCTGAATTGTACCGGTAAACAGTACACAAAATAAATAAAGCCATTTTGATACTATTTATTCGTATCAATGAAACTTGTTCCGCTCACACAAAAATTATACTTAAAAACAACGAAATATTAGAATTAGTGAAACACATTTCACCTTTGATTATTCAGAAAACTGACATTTTAAAAGGTCACATATTCAAAACTTTCTAATATTAATTCGTGGTTTTTTTTTTTTTTTTTTTTTATTTATTTATTTCTAAATTTAAAATTACAGTCCTGCTAGGTTTTCAAAATGAAATCCTGTGATGCAGGTGCTGAAAGTATAAATAATTTATATTTGTAATTTAAAAAGTATTAATCATATAAAATCATATAAAAATTATATAATTACGCAATTATACGAATTATACTTAAATTAGATTCAATTATATAATTATATAAAAATCAATATATCACAGAAATATAAAAAGAAAATCAAATACAAAAAGAAAATTATTATAAATATCATTCATTACAATCAAATTTAAGGTTCCCAAATTATTTTTTACTTATTATTCTAATTACAATTTCTTTCTTTCAATGTTTATACTGTATAACATTACTGTATAACATAATGTTTATACTGTATAACATTAAAAATTTCTAAATCTAATTGTGAAAATAAAACTTTAAATAACAATCTCTCATGCCAAAATTATTCAACTAAAAAATATATAAACAAAATATCAATACACAAGACCAAAAACACACAAAATATAAATATAGTATATGTAATCAAAAATACCTAAATATTCCAGATAATTTCGCCAAATATTATTTTTTTCAGTATTTGCCTTTTTAATATACTTATTTTATTAAATTTATTTTGTTTTAATTCATTTGTAATTTGCATAAAAATCTTTAATAGAATTCTATTTTTATTTCTTAATCCAAAGTTGTTCTTAGGATTTTCATAATATAAAATCTTTATTAATGTATTTCTAGTAATATTTTCTAAGTTATAATTTCTAATTTGATTTCTAATTTTATAAAAGTTATTTATTATTAAAGAATATAATATTTTTTCTTTTGGCATCAAAATTTTATATTTTATTCTTATCTGTATTTTTTCATTCTTTGTTAATATACAATAATCTTGTATTATGTAATTCATTATTTTATTTAATATTCTATTTATGTTATTAGTGTCTGTATTACCTAAATGTACCCAACAACATAATCCATAATTTATTAATGAATCTATAAATGATTTATATATTAACATCTTGTATCTTATAGAAAAGATACCCTTTATATGTTGAAACATATATATTAATGAATTAAGTTTATTTAATATATATAAATAATGTGTTTTCCAAGAGAATTGATCATTAATATATAATTACAAATTGAGCTGAAGGATGAAGAAGCTTCTAAAGAAGGGAGAACAACTAAAATAATTATTAATTGGAAAGTACATTTAATTCCGTACAGCTCTCTGTTGATTTCCCTTGACGTTCTCCCCGCATTGTTTTAGATTGTAGATCGGAACATAAGTCTACTTCCTCAGGAGGTGCTAATTGAAAAAAGAAAAGGTGATATCATTTTTTTTTATTCCCGGGGTTCCAGTTCCAATTGCCTGATAAGGTTTTCCGCTGCCTTGTAATGAAACAAAAAGAGATTAACAATAAGATGGGGGCAATCAGACAGTGGAGGAACAAACATCTATTAAATGGACTCCATCTGCGCTCTGGTTGCGAGACAAAAGGCGTGATTATGATGTTCTCTTTCTTGCTTCCTAATACGACTGACCGAACGACGATGGTGTTCATAGATTCACCGTTCTTTTGCCCTGGAGTGTGATGGATCAGACTGTACAAGCACTGCCATTTCTCTCCAAAACGACTACAAAAGCAGCAACAAGGCGAATTAACCAACAATGGAGTTAACCAACGCTGTATTCCCAGACAAAACAAAATTTCAACAAGGAAAAAAAAAAAAAATAGAATGCAAATACATTTAAATGTTCTCGAATTTTATGCTACTTTCTGAAGATGTTTTCCGGATAAATTATTCTGGATCTAAAGCGTACTCAATCGGTAAACAATATGGATAACTTCTGAACGCGTCAACGGATCTTTCTGAAACTTTACTTGCGTGTTTATTAATAAGAGACGGCGTCTTTTTGTAGCTGAAAATTCCTCCTTCACAAAGTTATTTGATAACGAGGTGAAATCTAGTGATAACTGAAATGACTTCAGAACAGTCCATCAGCTTACAGTGCATGAGAGCATCTTTTAATAAAGATGGCGTCTGTTTGATCAATAATGAAACACTCCGACTATTTCTAAAGAAACATAACAATTGAAAGCGCAGCTGATAGAATTCAGTAAAGCTCTGAAAGTCTCAGTCAAATTACTCTCACATTCCATTTGTAACTGTGCAAAGAAAAACAGTCTCTATGTTCTTTTAGCAACTTCTTTATCCTCCTATCTTTTCATCGGTTTTTTTGTTTTTCCAAACTTAGCTGGGATTGTAAGGTCCTAATATAAATCCTGCTTTTTTTTAAATACTTGAATGAATATTTATCTATAATATCAAATCAATTACGATCAAAGGGGAACAATGAAAAAAAAAAAATTAGAATTTATTTTGATTACTGCGGAATCAGGCATTAACAGCCGTTTTGGTAATAAAAGATGTGAAAATACTCAGTAAAAACATTTCTGCAATTTAAAATGCAAAGCTGTAAATCAAAGGCATGTTGCCTTTTTATTTAATTGCAAGGCATGCTATTAAGTGGCAACTGTATTTAAATAACAATTATAATGCACTTTATAGACTATAAAATTTGTCCGCTTCCTTTTGCTGAGAAAACTTGGTTCCTGCCAAAAGGAAAAAAAAAATATCAATTGCAGACCTATTAATAAGCAATCTTGTGAATTTGTTTTACATAGAAATAGTGATTTACGCAAACTAAGTGGAAGTACGCTTAATTGGGCAATAAACATCTGTTATTGACTTCTAGAAAATAATAAATATACGATGCAGAATTTCTTCGTAGTTTTCCCGTCAGCCATTTTGTTAATTGTGATTTCATTGCTTATGCCCGACATCCTGCGGCCATTATTATAACTTCTGTAGATGAAGCTAGTCAAGTTAAATGTAACGAAGTTAGCGCCGTTGCTTCAAGTGCCTTTTTTTTATTATTATTTCATGAAATGGAAATACCATCTACGGGTTAAATTTCGTATAGAAATAATTTATCATTAGCAGATCGAAACACAGCGCCATTGAAATAAGTTTTTTATTTCCCTATTCATTTATCGTGACACTTTGTTTGGGCTTTAAACCACAAAGTAGCCACTAAACAGTGATTCCTAATTACACGACTTTCTTCATTGCAAATTTCGTAATTGAAATGGTTACATACACAAGACAGACAACGAGAAGTGTATTAATAATAAGCGATTTTTAGATTTAGATCCAACACCAATAATTAAATAGTGTGTAGTCGGTATGCCAACTTCAAATAAATGAGCAGTAAAATTGCAAAAAAAAAAAAAAAAAAAAGTTGATGTAAAAGGAAAAAAAACAGATCCATTTCTTAACAGGCAAAAATGAAAATGAGAACGTAGGAAATAAGAAAAGTCGTTTGGAGGTTACTGAAAATTAAGAAAGAAAAAAGGTAAGTTGAAAAAAAAAAAAGGTAAACCAAATCTACAGCCTGAATTGTAGCTGCTTTAGCAGTCGGATACACCACTGCCAAATAAAACAGAAAATTAAGAACTCCAGGAGATTCAAATTTTTCGAGTTAACGGTGTTGCTAAATCAAGTCATGAATATAGGACAAAATCAACTTTCCTGCTTATATTTCAAATCCATGTTCGTTAAGTGAATTTCAATTTCTTTTCAGAATTAAAAAAAGAAAAAAAAAAATCCACCACAAAGACGCTACAAAATACAAGCAAAAGCAATCGGCTCTCAGAACATCTTCGCCCGTCAGGAACACTCCATGAATCATTCATTATTTCAACCGGGAGATATGCGAGGTTATTTTCGGTTTTTTTTTTTTTAAATATTTCTTATTTCGTCGTACGCACAGTCTTTGAAAATGAAATTAATCACCAAAAAAAAAAAGAAAAAAAGAAGAGACAGAAATTTAAACACAACTAAAATAAAAAAAAGGGATTTCTCATGCATTTTGTATGGAATCCCTGAATTTTATAAAACTTTCCGCAAATCTATTAGCATATCTGTTCCAGTATTTTCGTGATTGTCGGATTCTGATAATGATTTCATAAGCTTTTAAATATGAATTAGGAAGAACGAAATCGTAGAGGAGATCGTTACTCTACAATGGGAGGCATTAGGATATAAAGATAGTTTTCTGAAGATCAGCGCATTGCAAACTTTCTGGTTTCTGATAGACCAAAAAATTCAGGTGCACTGTCTAGCCAAAGAAATGATCAGCAAAGTTACCTCGTTTTCCCTTGTCTTTACACCCCGACATGCTAAAAAGTACAAAGTTTTAGACTATCTTTTTTTCTTTTTTTGAATTTATTCTAGCATTCTTCATTTACGGGTATAACCTGTACCAAAATCAACTGGGACACACACTGGATAGTCTAAATCTAACAGACAAAAATCTGGGCCTCCTTTGGTAAATAGTTGTTGAGTCAGTGCAAAAAAGAACACAGGAAATGATAATTTTATAATGATAAATTTAACATGCGTAGAAACATTTTACAAAGGAATAAAAAGGGATAAAAACGCACTACAAAACGTTTACTTGTCTTTTGTTTATATTTTCTTTAATATCACTGAGCTGCAGACATTGGGTGAATCCAGCTGAAGAAAGATAATAAACTTGAAACAGACGGTCCTGGATTCTCGGTGTCCAATATTCCAAAAATAGCTCAGTGATTGTATTTGTTTTTATCCCTTTTTTTTATTTTTCCTTTAAGAAATGATAATTTTAGTATAAAAAAAAAAAAAAAAAATGTATCTTAAAATTTTATGGAAATCTTTCCAGTCGTTTTAGCGTGATGGCTCACTTCGCATGCTCAGGCAATTAAAGAGCGGTGAGGGGCCCTTTCCACAATTTCAACAGCGAGACCTGAAATAGTTGTGAACTACTGGTTTAACCGTAGCCATCTCAAGACTCCTGCGAAGAAAACCACCGCTATTTAAGCTGGCTAGCTGTTCCCGGTCGGTGCACTGGGGGTCGTTTTGTACGACCACGCGTTTTAAATCATTGCCGTAATGATGACAACCCGAGCCGGAACAGGGGTCAGCCAGTTATCTGGTGCTGGTCTAATCCCGCTGCGAGCGCCGGCGACACGCCCAGCATGAGAGCGGAACGGCAGCGCAGATCAGCGATCACTTCCGCAAACTGTACAATAACCACTTGCACGGGGGATTCACGGCGTTTGCGTTTCGGATTTCTCTGTCGATTCTCTGCCTTCTTTTCCTTCCACCGCGTGCGGATACAAGATGTCACAACCAAATCTCGATTCGACGCCATCCACCTTCCCACCGCGCGATAGATAAATTCTATTGACAAACTATTCGGTAAGTAATTACATCCACAGAGATCAAAAGTTGGAAACTCCTAACAGCAATGCAGCAGAGTCCAACAATTCATTTTTTAGGAAAAAGAATTAATATTTCCAGACATTTAATTTATTTCATTTTAGTTTCATAAAATCCCCTACCGCGATTCATTCGGCAAAATAGTCTACAATTGCCCACTCTTTGAAAAGAGCAATTCTATACTCTGTAACTAGTTCTCTTCAGTCTAATTAGCTGAGCATTGGGATTTTTACTATTCCACATCCATATTTTTCTTTTCTGTTTTCTAGTTTCATTCATATGAAAATCTCCACAAGTTCCAAGACTTGTTGAAAACACTGACAAAGTGTACAAGTTTTGCTCTTTATGGCATGTTCTAACTGTGGATTCCTTTGAAGAAATTTGAGCGTGAAGATACCCAAAACTTTCTCCAATTGGAGACTTAATCAATTTTCAGCAAACAGAAAATATGATGATATTATAGTAATATTCGAAAGTTACTTTAATTTCTGTGTACAGAGACACTGTATAGTTAATATACCATTTTGTGTAAGCTTAAAAAACAAATAATAATAATAATAATAATATAATAATAACATAATAATAATAATAGTATCAATACCTAGCACTGCATCTAATAATAATTTTCTGGTATTGAGCGAAACTGGAGATTCAAAAATCCCTATCTAGACATTTTTAAATATAATTCAGTAGTCTACTATATTTATGTATAAATGGAATGTAGTATAGTAATAAAAAAACAAAAATCTTTCGGAAAATAAAGAATAGAAAATAGAAAATAGAAAATAAAGATTTACGAAGTTTTTATTTCTTTAACACTTTTGCATTTATTTTTTGTAATAAAAGTGTAATATATATGTGTGTGTGTGTGTGTAAATACAGTCCGTTTCGATATCCGAGAACCACGACAACACAGACGATTCTACCCCACAAAGGGGTGATACGCTGAGATGGGCACTTCCTTAAAACCTGTTTTTCTTTTAGTACCTGCTACTTTTGCAATAGTATTTATTCTTTCCATAATTCTTTCCCGAAAAGCGCAAATAGAATCCAGTTACTAGTAAACTAAAACTATAAAAAATAAACATCCCATCTTCCTCGCCCCTATTTGGAAGAAATCGAAGGAGATCTGACGCATGCGCAAAAACGCTGAAGGCTCTCCTAAACCAAAACGAACAGTATGTTTAATCAATGTTTTCAATACTTCATCTAATTAATGCTTTTTACCTTTGATATATTTTTATTTTATAATAATAATATAATAGCAAAACCTAAACATTTTAACGAAAATACCCATGTTCTTTCAGATTTATCGCATTGCGTTACGTTTACAATGAGATGTAGAAAGTTAGAATGTTGTTGTGGCCTTATAAACACTATTTAATTTTAACTAAACAGTTTGTTAACGTTAATTAAGACTTGATTATTTTACTGCAAGGTGTCGTAAGCGTCTTGACAACACTGGGTTCTACAAAAAAATCAGCCATTACAAATGTTTTGAAACAAAACCCGATATGCTAAAAAGAAAGAAATGAACGTTTTACGAGTATTGTTCTTTTGTTTAAGGAAATCAACCCGATGTATGTGTGTATGTTTATGTGCGGATGTAATTTTGGAGGGAGGGCGCTCGTTCGTGGATTTGGAAACGCGACGTTTGAAAATTAAGAGCTGCCATCTTGACTAATTGTTCCAAAGCTAAGCTTTTAATTGTCCCAAGTTTCAGCGGATGGTGGATAAGATTCTCCTGGGGGAATATCAACTTTCATTCGCAGTTATGGTTCCAGTTTGAGAATTGAGGACCCTTTTCAGAATGTCACAGTGGAACAATGTTGAAGCCTTTTGGGAACCCTTGGAAGCAACTTCTAATTGGTCGAGATCAAAAGTCAGACACTAGCGGATCTCGGCAAACGCAGAGAAGAGGACGGGTTAAGCAACTGCAAACACAAGAACCTTTAATTAGGCAACGGACTCGAAAAATTAAAAGAAAACCCTCATTTTATTTTTTTTTCCTTGTAATTTAGTCTTCTGAAGTTAAAAGGGGACTTGTTCTCAAAGATGCTGGAGGCTATTACCAAGAGAGGGCGAAAGTCACAATCGAATTCATCAAGAAGCGGAAGAGGAATTACAGTATTGTGGATTAACCGTGAGATAATGAAAGGGTCGCTAATGGGGAGATTACCCCCCTCCCCAATACCCTAACTTCATCTCTAAGAATTGTGCAAGAAAAAACACAATTTTATAACAAAATTTGCAGTTTTACTTATTTATTCATAATTTTTGAAATCATTCTGAAGTACTATCTCTTATAATTAACATAAGGAGCCCGACCTCTTTTTAATGTGGCTGTGAATTGAGTAACAGCTTTCTAACATTAGTAAAATATAACGTTTCAAAACCCCATGAGTCTCAGATCAGCTAATTTCCTGTTCACTCAATATACTTCAGCTCCGGCTATTGAGTGTTCAAAAGCTCTGATCCCAGTCTCTTTCCTTTTATTACATTTGTTTCATGCATAAATTAAGGCTATGTAATATTACAGTGCTTTTCAACCTTTCTTTGCTTCACGGCGCACTCCGCATTTCCTTGCAGCACACTCACGGTAAGCCGGTTTAGAAGCTCTGATATATGTTACATAAATTCATTAATAAACAATAATAGCACACATACAAAGCATATCGCAGCAACTCAACAAAAGAAACTTCTTCCCTTCCTATTCCAACTCCCTTACTTTGAAGAAAGAAATTATTCACTCGCATGACAGACAAGTCTTCAAGCGTCCTTAGAAAGAAAAGGATCCATTTGCAGGAGCGTCAGAAACTAGACTGTGTACTCTAATGCTACGTCCATTCTGTGGTGAACAGAGTAATTTCCCTCGAGCTGAAGACACTTCGAAAACCGTACAAAACCAACTCAAATAGCTGTTTCCTAAAAAAAGGAAAATCATCGAAACGAGAACTTCACTTGTTCACTTGTTTCTAGTTAACTTAATTGCAGGTAAAACTATCTACCTTTGCCAGGAACAAATCAACCGGAGCGAGAAACAACGAATGGCTTTAATCTCGACATTGATAGATCTCATAAAGAAAGATAAGCCTAAATTGAGCTCCGGAAAAGGGAACAATTCTAATTAAAAATACCACCAGGAACCGCAATGGAGATAGATGTTAACACAGAGAAAAGAAAGAAAGAAAAATCCATGGAAAAATTAATAACTAAACTTAGATCAGTGATGAAAAAAAAATGAAAAATAAAAATTCCACAGAACCGAGTATTAACTTTTTGCTGTAACGTTTGGATTCCCGACAAATTAAGCGTCCTTTTTTTTTTTCTTCCTTCTTTCTTTGAATTTATCGACCAATCGCAGTGAATAATTCATTCCGAGTTTGGTACAGAACATCCGATTAATGGAAACGATTCATTTTGTCGTGTGTAATTAGATTTCGGGAGGTTTTCCGTTATTCATGATCTATATTAAGCGAAGAGATTCAGTCGAATCTACAACGAAGGAAACCAATTCGCAATTTTTTTTTCCTGTTTTTTTTTTTTTTTTTAATTCCGATACAAATGAAAAATATTAGTTTTTGAAAAGAGTTGCTTGATTGTACTTACTTATTTTCCAAAGAGCACCATCCGCAGTAAGGGTCTCTGGCTCCCAAACACTCACCACACGTCTTATATACAGTACACTCTTGTACCTTCATTCGCGTTACCTAAGAGAGAAACAAACAGACATTATTAGGATTTCATATATACATTTATATGTATAGATTTCACATTACAATCATTTACATATATTGTCATTCAAAACTTATATATATACATACAGAATGTAATACACTACACACATAATGTAAGGATAGCTTTCCTAATCTACCTTACAGAATTGCTGAAAATATTAAAATTTACCTAAAATATCTTACAATTTAACCCTTTCTTTCAAAGGATCTTAAATCTTTAAAGGAGAAATTTTAGGTATGTAAATATAAATTTTTCGTTAACTGTTAATTTTGCTTTATTTTTTTTTTTTTTTTTTTTTTTTAGGAGGACACTGAAAGTTGGTATCATCACTTCTTTAGGTAATACAATGAATTACCTAAAGAAGTGATGAACTTTACATTAAACAAGAATTAAAAATCGATAAAAAGGAGATGAAATACATTTTCGACCTCATTAAAAAAAAAAAAAAAAAAAACTAGAAATATTTCATTACGACCTCATTAAAAACTTTTGCCTTTTTTTTCTTCCGCATTTATGTTTCCCGAAATTTATTTTCAATTCTCTACAATTCATTTTTATGATTCATTCGAACGATTTCGTTTGTAATTAAAAACGGGATCAGACAAAAATTTCCTTGGATCAGAAACCAATTCCCATACTGCTAATGGGAGTACCTTAATAAAACACGAAAATTTATCGGATTCAATTAGTGCTTCTCGATTTCCTTTATCTACATGAAGTCATGTAAATAGATATTTTTCATTTTGATTTTTCAGAGATCAAACCAAAAATTACTTCTTTTTTTTTATCTGTGTTTTCAACAAACGCCCCCAAACATCCCAACCCTCAACCCTTTATTTTCTATTATTTGTTTCAATGGCAGTGCTTTGAGAACAAAATTGATCAACGTCTTAATAAACATTCTTTTAAAAAAAAAAATATCTTTTAATTAATTCATCTCTGAAATCTAACAACAAAATGATAACAATCAAGGTATCATATTTTACCTTGATATAAACGAAACAGAACACAGTGAGCAGCTAAAAAAAAATAACTACGAATGAACTTAAAGCCTACTTTCTTTAAAATCTTAAAATTCCTTTTATTTATTTATTTATTTATTTATTTATTTATTTACTTATTTATTTATTTTTTCAAAGTCGTGAAAACAACAAAAACGAAAGACCTACGTTTGTATTCAATTTTAATATTTACTTACAAATACTATAAAACTTTCTATTTATTGAAAACAAAAAGGAATTCATAGCACATAGAAGTGAAATTTAACGTGCGTTAGAGCATTATTAAACAAAAAAAAAAAGATGTAATTTTAATATACGGATTCTGTGGATGAGAAATATAGTTTTCCTATCTATTTCATCTGAAGAAGTCTTTTCGTAAAGAAAAGACGAAATATTATGATTAAATGGATGTTTCAGGAGTTTCTTCAAGATGTGTCATTTATTAAAAAAAAAAGAAGGGTCGGACTGATGAGAGTTCAAGAAAACTCGGAACAGTACTGTCTCCGATTCCCAGTACAAATACCAAAAATAGCTCAGTTAATTTTGTTTTGTTAAGTTACGTGCGTTCTTGTTCTCTTTTTTGGTGTTTAATCCGTAGTATTTTGTTAAATTTTACAAATCAAGACGATGAGATAGTAACAAAAGTAGAATAGAAATCCACTGTTAAGAATCCAATGCTTTCTTTCTTGCTTTCTGGTACTGATTTCCCAACACGCACCCATTTGGAAAACATTTCATTTATAAAAGACGTCCCTAGTTGCTGAATATGCATACCAAGTTTCAAGAAGATCCTACAAGAGGTTCAAAAGTTATTAAGGATACATATACGCGTGCAATTGCTTACTGATATCATGAACATCACTTCTCTATAGAGAGGCTAAAAATAAAAATAAAATTTTAAAAACACTAATGAGCATCGACGAACCGTAAATGAAACAGTTTGAATTGGTTTCATGTTTATTCTTAGAGCAAACAACACGATCTGTGAAAGCTTACGCGCTAAGGGGGAAGAATTACCTTAAGAATGCAATCATTTGCAATTTTAACATATGTCAGGAACGTAAAAAAAAAATAAAAAAAATCAACCTTCACAAGACAAATAAATGTAAGATCTCTTTTCTTTCTTTTTTTTTTTCAGTCTTGCTGTTAAAAATAAAATTTATTTAATCGTGAAATGTGTGAAAAAAAACAACAATCTTAAGTCTAAACACTCTTCCAATAAAAAGAATAAATTACAATCTTAGGTTGAGAAACGGTCGGCTAAAGCTATTTGCGCTAAATACATCATTTCTATGGCTAAGTAATTGAATTGCGTGAGTTATACTGGCTTAGGGCTTCCTCGACTGAGTTGGCATACAAACAGTATGTCTGCCTTTACCTTATTTTTATCTTCATTCTCTTCATCAGCATTCTGTAAGTATCCTTCCTCCGTTTGAGAGCAGACTCACAAATCCTTCAGGTCATTTCCTCCCTCTCATTTTTCCTGCCACCCCCTCCTATCCACCCCCACAATACCTTGCCAACGGGCAGAGGACACGAACGAGACGCAGGCAAACACTGGACTCTTTTGTACAGCCCACGATAAATCCTGCGAGGAAGAGTAATGACGGACAAACAGCACATCCCCGCCACGCGACACGATAAGCACGTGCGCCCCGAGGCCGTTCTTCTTGATTCCTACCCTTCAAACTGAACCCCATCCTCCCACGTAACATTCTTTCTCAAGTTTGGGGCTTTTCTTTTTTTTTTTTCTTTTTGCCATCCTGCAGTGAGAGAAATTGTTTAAGTTAACAATACTAAAAATTTCCAAAAGACGTTATCGATACGATCAACAGCAAAACAAAACAAAAAAATAAAAAATAAAAATTTGGCTTTTGAAATCAATAACTTTGCAAACGTGTTAATAACTTTAACTTAATAACTTTTCAACCAGTGACAAAAACCTCTTGAAACTTGATACACAGACAAGGTGACACCTATCTTTTTGTATTTAAAATTTTTTAAGGTTCCTGTAGAGGCCTTAAAATATATGAAATTTCAAGCTCTTCTGAGAATAAAAGACAAAAGATTTCCAAAATATATCAGATCAACTCTGATGAATGTGTTACTAATACATTACGCTAAAATTACACTTAGATTAAAAAGAAAATAAAAACAATACATATGTAATGAGTATGTAACGCGTTACAGTTACTTTTTTGAGTAACGTTCAATAACTGTTTCTGTTACTTCTGCAATAAAGTAGGTGTAACTTTTATCAGTAACGGAGTAATGAAAATAAGTTATTTATTCTTATTTATTTATTTTTAATATTTTGCTGAAGGTAGTTAATAAGTGAGAAGGTTTGCAAAGGATGCTTCAAAAGCGTTGCGCGTTACATTCGTGAGGGACACAATGATTGCTCCAATCCTCTGAAGAAACTGCATTAGCTTCGCAGTCAGTGCTGTATGGATCCTTTTTTCTTTCCCTCCCCTATTTCATTGTGAGGGTAACTTTCAAATTGTTACCCTCCATTATTCTATTTTCAAATTGTTACTTTCCTCGCTTCCCATATAAAAACCAGTGTTTAATGTTTTATTGCCTTATGATGTGTGCAACTACAGACGAAACTAGTAGCATTTCCTTATAATTTTAATTTTAAATTGTAATATTTGATCTACTTCTGTGTAATATTTTCCTGATTTTAATGGCCTATTTTCAACAAAATGGGATTATTAATGTTCTTATTACTTTCAGATTATTTTCTGAAGCGCATTAGTAAATCGAACTATGTCCCAAAATGGCGTAGAATAATTGACGTGAAATTCAGATCTTTGTGATCAATAACTATAAAAAAAAAAAATTATCCCACCAAACAAATAAATTACCAGGAAAAACAGAAACCATTCGATTCGTTTAAACACGACGGTTTCATGGAATCAAACAATTAAATAATAATGGGCGAGTTACAGCTCCGCTAAAACTTAACCATTTAGCATAATAATAATTTCCTTCCTGGTTGAATTTAGGTTGCATTTAGGGCAGATAAAAGCGTGGGCGGATGAAGAAGACTCTTTCGTGCGCCTCCACAATTACCGTGTGCAACATCTGAGATTAAACAAAGATGAGACCCACAGGGAAAACGCAGCAACAACACAATCCCTGCTTAATTATTCAGTGCCAAAGAACGGCGTTCGTTATATTGCAGAGCAAAAGACACCGCGTGCCCTCAACGAATACATGATGAGAAAAAATATGCAAACGTTCCTTTTTGTCCTTGTGAAAAACTTAGCACATCTTCAGGAGTATTCTGCAAATGATGCAACAACAAAATTGCAAACGGAAATAATGATGATAACAGTCGTTTTTAAGGGCTGACAGACATAACATTCTTAAATTTTTATTAATTTATTTATTTACATTTTTGTTGACTAACTAATATATAAAGATACTTCCAAAAATTAACACCAACCGGTATATTACAGGAGTTAATTTTTTTTTGAAGTACCTGCAATCAGTGTAAGGAGGTTCTAAATTCCAGTAACTAGAAGGAAATAACTTAAAGCGCTCTAAATGAGGCTTCGATTTAAAGTGCAAAAGCGTTTTAGGTGTACAGTTTTAATTTATGAATTTATCATTAGAAAAAAATGAAGGAAGATGTTATTGATTAGTTTCCAAAACATTTGAGAAGTTACAAATACAGTGTGTCTCATTCGTTTTGCTTTCCCGGAGAAAAAGTCACATTCTGGAATTTATCAAGTCTTGACAAAGCTTCGTGACGAGACGAAACCGGTTATTTTTTAATGTAAATTTTTGTTAAATTGTATTTTATTTTAGTCTAGTGTGTCGACTAAACAAAATATTTTTGGAATTTATTTTTTTAAATTAACAAGGGTATGTTAATTACCCAAGAAATATTTTTTTTAAGTTTAGTCAATCTATTGAATTTTCAAAAAATAAAACAAACAGAACTTGAATTTTGTTTTGTAGAGTGCTATTATATTACAGTCATGATTACTTGATGATAATTTCTGCTGTCTGTAAAAAATCCCGTGACAAATATACCGTAACGAATCGTGGTCGTCACTTTGAGAACGGGATAGTTCAATGTAACGATATCACAAATAACACAGGCTGCAGAAATTATTCTTTTCTAAGCTTTGTCTTTTAATGTATCGTTCTAATCTTTTCTTTCCACTTGTATTATTCCTTATTTGATATCTAAGCAATGACCGGAATCTAATTGGCAAAAACCACTTCCTTATCGGTTAGTGGAAGCCTGGCATCTAAGAGCAGACTCACTGCTGGCTGGGCTATCACTCTGGCCCAGGAGATTTTGAGGTGGCCCAGCAATGTGTTGTTAAAGTTTTGGCGATAAGCAATCACTAGTCACACACACACACACAGTCTCTTTTCCCCTCCCTCCGGCCTCCCGCCAATCAGAATGAAGGAAAGTCGTTCCGTTAATATTTGATGAGGTTGCCGGACATCCCTGGAGGTCACTGACAATGCGATTTCCTTGTAGGTTCCGGTAAACAGGTTCTTCGACAGGAGATCACCCGGATCCGCTTTCCTACCTTCCATCTCTAAATGACTATCACACACACACACACACACGAAGAATCTCGAAGGTTCTACCCAAATAAACAACAACTCAAGGAAAAAAAGGTTAGAACTTTTAAGAAATAGAAGTCAAACTACAATGTATTATTCTTAAAACTATTAGAATCCTGTTCTAGATGTCAGTTATCATTTCATCTAGATCGGATTAGCCATCCAAACTTCAGCTCTGATGTTTGGAACTTAAATTACAGATTCATTTTCACTGCGAACCTTTGCTGTGTAACTAAAATAGCGGTTCCAAATTATAGGTCCTAATTACTTTCAGAATTAATAAGGGCTCAATTAAGTAATATTCACTAAGTTTCGATTTTCTATGAAGAGCAGTTTAAGTTATCCGAGTCAAGCTTGTTCGAGCTTTTCGGCCACGAGCTGCCTGACCTGTGTTTACTTGCTAGGATCTTACAGTTAACAATGCTTCAGTTGTGATAAATGGATTCTAAAAACTTAAAATTTAAGCAGATCTATTTATCGCAACTAATACTTTTAGGAAAATCGGGTTGCTAGTTTTGAGTTGTTGTGATCCACAAAGGAAGTAAACGACGATATTACAATGCATTCTAAACCCTCCCCGCATTTTTTTCTGTTTTCTTTCACTCCTGTCTCTATCTTGCTTATGTAGGGGTAGATCTGTACATTTTTGAAGAGTCGTGAATGCATCCCGTATAGCATTGCGGCCTTTTTAGGCTTACTGTACACACCCTATTAATTTTTAAAGAAAGAGAAATCAATATGAAAGGAGAGAAAGAAACATCCAAGCCCAGGCTAGATTCGAACCCTGGTTCAGGTGTAACAGCCTATATGACCCACCCTCACCTTGACCATTGGGCTGAACGGTCCTATATAGAGGATATTACAAATGAAAGCGCAGTAATATTCTTTATTGCCTTGTAAATATATAAACAATAGGATGCAGTAACAGATAGGAAAGAACCCTTTTTCACAAAGCCACATTCTAGTTTTACTTGTGCTTCGAAAAATCTCTGCACTAACGCCCTTTCCTGAGTCAACGTAAGAAGGAAAAGTTGCTCCAGCGTTTGCCAAGTTCAGATAGACACAAAAAAAAATTAATTGCTTTGGGAAACATAATTATTAATTTTCAAAACGAGACTATAACAGAAAATGCCAATCACCATCTACGTAACTTTACGAGTGTTGAAGTTGTTCTCGCAAAATGCTCAAATTACGACCCCAACTACAATCAATTTGGGAAGTGAATCTACACAACCGTAAACTTTCTATGAAATTACTTTTGATTCTGGCACAATGCCATTCTTCTTTTCTTATTTTTTTTTCTTAGTTTGGAGAAATAAAAAAGATAAAAAAAGAAGAACAAAACCGATGCCAATGATTTCAGAATGAACGTAATTTACGATGTTTTTTTTCATTTCAGGAAATTACTCCATTGTGTTTTATTGGGCTAATTTCTCAATGTAAATATCATGAACTCTTTATACGATTTGGGAGGAGTTGTTGGGTTGTTTTTTTTTTCGCTTGTCTTTCGGAATGTAACGGAGATAAAGCGCTGAGCTCAAACTTTCAAAATCTGATCTGGAAAAATGCGATTTCTATTAAAAATTTCAATGTTTCTTAAGTTGATAATTAACCAAATTTCCAAAAATAAAACGATACATGTTTCGGAGCTCAAATGTTCAGCTACGTCTTCAGTGGAAGGAATAAAAGTTCTTCGCGTTTCAGTTACTTTTTTTTATATTTAGATTACATTGTATTTAGAATACATAATACAACGAGATAAAAATACCAGTTTTGTAATCCGATATTTTATACCAAAGATTATATAAGAAAGATTCTTGCAACTTTCAAAATCGACTTAATAGTAATAGAAATCTACAAACGAGTACTCGAGTACCATTGACAATGATTTAAGTATTAGTTAAATAAGTGAAATTTTAGAAATTTAAAAAACAAAACAGAAAGTCCTTCCTCCCATTTTTTTTTTTTTTTTGCTTTTTCAAATTGCAAAAAAACAAAAACAGTGCGACCATAATCAAATTGTAATATTCTTAAAATATAAAATATATAAAAAAAAAATAAAAATAAATTGTGCTTGGTTTGCATAAATTTCAGTTTTATCCATCCAGAGGATCAAATATTATTAAGGGTTTTAATATTATTATTAAAGACATACACACATAGACAGACTGGTTGAGTGATTTGAAAACCTCACTGTCCCATTGGAAAGTACACTAACAATAAAAGCACAGAATGCATAGCTATTTTCTTTCCTGCTAGAGCTGCGCAGTATAGAATATATGCAGTTACATAGTATTTCAATTACACAATTGAAATTTTTCATGGAAACCGCTATGCTTTCTTATTTACTTTGCTTAATTAAACTAAAATATATATATATACTTTTTCAAACACAGCCAACGGAAATTCTAAGTGAATTTACTTATTTAGATTAAACCATACCCTTTCAACTATTTCAACCAACAACTCCATTTTACGTTAACTGCTAATTACTGGCCAAAAACCCATCTTTGTGCAAATCAATTCTCTAATCCTTTAAGCCGATGGTACGTTGAAAATCATCCCAATAATCTACACTAGTCCGAAATGACCAGATCAATTCATTGATATCTCATCAAACACGGCGCCATTTTCCGATAATTCAGTGAGAAAAGTGGAAATTGATATTGATTGAAACGTTTTTTTGTTTCCTCTTTTTAACCTTCCCACCAATTGCATTCGGAAACAAAATTTCGAAAGAACTTCAAGCCTACTATCCTTAAAATGCTTTTTCTTATATTTTTTTTTTCTAAATAGTGAAAATGACACAAACATGAAAAGCCTACATAAGTTTCAAAAATTGTAATACAAATAATACAAATAAATAAATAAATAAATAAAACCGCATTGTTTATTGAACTTTTGAAAATCGGATTAACTTTAGTCACATCAACCTGCGTGCTAATTAATGGATTAGTCAAAATGATTACTATTCTTTATTTAAGACAAGAAAATATTAATAGAAATAGGATAGGTGAATAGATTATAACTCTTTTCTGGGGGAATTTTTGTCGCCTTCTCTCAAGTACTTTTCCGATAAAGGTAAGATCATCTTCAAATAAGGGTACTAAGTATGCCTACATAGTCCTTAAAAATTATATACTAAGTTTCAAGAAGAATCCAGAGGTTCAAAATTCGTTATGATGAGGCGAGATACACAATCAGGCTGACTTTCCTAGTCAATGAGGCTAAGAATAACGTTTACCTATTTCGTTTGACTGAGGAGGATCATCTTCTCCGGTGATATTCAAAACTCCACGTTCTTCCTCCTTATTCCAAGTTCTGGATCTGACAGTTTATTTCCAAATAAAAAAAAAAAAAAGACACCCGTTACGATGTATCTCAGTCGTTTGGCTCCTAACAAAACAAGGCCCCATATTTGAGTCCTGATGGCAAAAAGAAAACAGAAGAGCAAACGATCACACACATTGCAAATGTCAACATGCCATTCAAAAACGATTTATTTAACCATCAAACCGTCGGCTAATTAATGTTTGTTAAGAAGAGCAGATGTTTGCTGACTGTTATCTGACAAACTGCCAGCAGACAAGAGCAAAACGCTACTAAAGCTACAACTAAAGTCTCATAAATCATCCGAGACGAATAAGCATTGCCACAAACCGGAAATTTACAAAGAAATCAATTAAAAACTACGAGAAGCTTCTGCGATTTTCAAGAACTTATGTTTTTTTTCCCCCTTAAAAACAAAAGCTCTAAACTCATATCGAATCAAAATTATAGCATCCGTTTTTAGAATGGTAATTGATTATTTACAATTAAAGTCTAATTCGGCTTTTAAACAACTTTTAAAATATAAAACAGTGGTAGCATAATATCTCATTCTTGTTACAAAAAACGAAGACAGCTTTCTAGTCTACTTGCAGTTATACAAAATGACTCAAAAGCTAAGAATAGACTGCAATGTGTAAACTGCCCTTCAGTTTCTATTGGCTTTTCAATTCAACAGCGAACAGCGAACTTGGGTAATTTTGTAAATTACTTTTTCAAGAAACTCTTAGGAAAAATCGTATTTTTAACATCACGATGCACAGCCGAGAAAATAGAATCTGCTTGGCCCCAGAAAACGCAAATGCCATAATTTATTTTAAGTTAAGAATATGTTTTCATCAGTCGTGGGATTAATTCTAGAGTTTGAATAATCCTTTAGAATTAGAACCTTTGCTTTTCTTTAAGGTATAAAAGGCGTGGGTGGAAGAGTTTGCAATCTTCCTTGTTCTGCAACTGTTAATAACTTACTTTTTCTTCTGGGAGCTTTTGTTCTACATTCAACATATTTCTGCATGCTGAAACACACGACACATATAGACCAGACTACAATACTCCAGCCCGCCGAGTGCAGGCGGTTCTTTCTGCGAAGCAGTCTTATGTTTGTGTGTCAGTGCTTTGGAGGCGGTCTCCTTCGTCAGCTAAGTCGACCAACCATCGTTGCGGTTGTCACTCGTAATTAATAAAGCACTTTCCGATAAGTAGCGAGACGCCCTCCTTACCTACCATCGGCGGAACCTATACCCTCCTCCATGCTTAAGAACTGCACTTGCTAATTAGCGCCAGCCTTCGTTCCGTGCAATTACGGGAGAAAGAGAGAGGTTTGCGGCTGAGATCTATGATTTTGGAAGCCTTTCTATAGATAAATAAGTCTTGTAATCTCAGATGCTGAGTCCCTTTCGTCACCTTGAACTTTCGGGACCCATTCGTCTTCTTCTCTCCTCACCTTTCCCAGACGCCAATCTCCCCTCTGTACTTCCTCCAATTTTTCTTACCTTTTCTCCCTATTTCAATTCTCCCACTAAATCTTTTCTCCCAAACTTTCAAACTATACCTCAAGAGTTTAAAAGCTGTCTTATTTATTGCTGCTTCAACTTCCTTGAAAACTAGAATTAAGTTTGCGAACGGACAAAATAAAAATAACTTACAGAGAAAAGCACCAGCAGACAACCACTTAACTCTAACAACAAAATGAACTTGAATCAACTTCTAACACACCTTCCATCAACAGCTGATGTGATACAAAAAGAAATATCTGCGCTAACTTCATTTTTATTCACAGACCTTCTTTTTCATTTACAAAAATAAATTATTTAAACCTGCTCTGAGATTTAAAATTCAAATTGTAAAGTAACCTATTTTTCCTTTCTTTTTTTTTTTAAGTTTCTTCCAATAAGGTAAGGAATTTAGTACTTCAATGTACTTTAAAGTTCTTAAAGTCTACTTCAACCAAATTAGACTTAATTTGCAAAGCCCTTTTCCTTTTTGTAAACAAGTTGTTCTACTATTACAGCTAATGTGATTTCCAGCTTCAGAACGCTAGTTAAAAGGATTCGAGAACACTGTAAATAAAGAAATTATGCTATTCACTCTCTACTGGCTGCAATTACACTGTGACGAATAATATATTATTAGATATCAAATTAACCATGTGCACGATGTTCTTCAGGCCCAAGAGGAATGACCAGACAGCAAATTTAAGAATAATTTATAAAATTCAGACAATACAAGGAAAATTTTGGTGTAAAGTTTGCCATCAGTCAAAATATCTGTGTATTGCTTTTTGAAGTTTACTATGTGTATTTAATTCCTCTTACAACGTCATAGGGTATCATTATTTTTTTATGTTAAAACAAGCAGTTTCTTGAAGAACGTGATACGTAATTATAAAAGGGCCCATTTTCTCTATCTCTTTTTTAGATCATTAAATCAATAAAAAGGGGAAAATTTCCTTTTGTTAAAAACTGATTAAATCCGGCACAATTCTGAAATCTAATTAAATTTAATCAAAGCACGCACAAGAAAAATTTAAAATGGACGTCAAAGAAATCAGTTATGAGTTATCTATTTGGCTTCTTACGGTTTTTTTATGCCAATTTTTGTCATCTTCTTGCGCCAACCTTTCCACAGAAGATCCAATCAATGGTTTACAGAAAGAAACATACTGATTTTATTACAAAACACCACATCGACCACTAATAAATATATTAAAATAAAATTCATTTATTAAATATATTTAATAACAGCAAATTTTCTGAAAGATCACATCTTCTCTTTATCAAGCCTATTTCAGTAATTACGATCACAACAATTTATTGCCATGAGCATGAAATATTATAATAATAATTTATTATTATATTGTTAGTCAACAAACCTCAGATTCAATAAAATGATTGATATTAACAACCCAATAAAAACTTAAACTAAGCAATATACTTAGTTATACTAATTTTTTTTTTTTGGGGGGGGGGGGGGGGAGCATTTAAAAAAAAACCCAGTGAAATGATGATTGAAATTAATCTCCTCTCACAAATGCTGACAGAATTAATAGACTAAAATTTAAATTTAATAGTCATCAACTTAAACCCAGTCAGCGATAATTTAGCATCAAGTGATTAGTTTCAAATTCATATAATGTCTCACACTTTGCTCAGAAGAAGAGAATCTCTACAGAATATAATGTAAAATCCTGATTGCTTATTTATCATTATCTTAACTCAAATCTAAATTGTGAGATGAAATTCCGGAATCTTTTAATAACGGTAACAAATGATCGAGGCTTCGGCGTCCCATCTCTGTAGCTTCGGCATTCATGGTTTAATAAACTCTTTACACGACGAAAAGGAACAGAGACCAAGAAACCAAAAAACAAAGTCAAGACTGAGAATGGGGCTAATAGAAAATTGCTTCCTGAAATTTTCGGTAACCTTAGTTGGCGCGTTTATTAATTTTCAGGAAGTTTAAGTTCCGTCAGGTTGTCACGTGCGATAAGAAAAGATTACAAAAGTTGAAAACTTGGAAGGAACGTTACGATACCATTGAAGCCTTCATAATGTACTCGTCGGGTGGACAGGTTGTCAAGGAAACGGCGAAGAAAAGCAGAAAAGGG
>JAFIDM010010028.1:25535502-25574120 GCA_023159025.1 Thereuonema tuberculata | reverse complement strand
GGGGGGAAGGAGGAGGAAGGGGAATATGGAAAACGAGATCCCGCCCTTCACCAATGATGAGCGTGTATTCTACTTTAGATATTACGGAACAAAAATAAGCACGCCTAATGTTTATGCCTCTCAAGTGGCAACAACACTCCTTTCCCCTCGCAAATCAATTCCACGAATTTCAGTTTCTTTATCTAAAAATTCAAGAAAAGACCCTCAAATCTTCGCTTACTTCATAAAACCCCCACCTCCCCAATGATTTGAACTTAACAAGATAAAATAAGGAATAGTTTCCTACAAAAGAAAACCGACTGTAAAGACAATGGATAATGGAAACTTATCAAAACTTTTGGCTTCGTTTGAAATTAATTTTTTTCTGTTTTGCTTGACAAGTGATTCGTGGAATGGCGATTTCTTAGTCTACGGCCTCGATCTGAATGAAAACCAATATCAATCATCAGTTACTATAATCTAAACTTTCTAAAATAATTCATTACGTGATTACAGCGCAGCAATGACCAGTCCCATTTCAATGGAGCTATTATCCATAGATCTAAATGCTTTGCTCCCACTTTTTTGAAGGAGTTTAATTTTTTTCTTTTATTTTATTAAGTAAGGAACTTTTTTATTCTATCCATCACACGAAAGGGAATATTAGAACAGTTAAGTTTGGAGGTGGAAGGATAAGTGATTCAATTCAGTAACTAGTCGCAGACAAAGCAAAACCAATTGTGGTTATGTGTGATTTTAGAAGCTAATTATTAGACGGGTTACTTTAAAATTCACTGAGCTTTTTCACATATATTCTTTTACATATTTTCGATCTACATTCGCAGAGTATTAAATAGTGATTCTGATTCAGTGATTCAGTCAATTAAATGTCGCCACTGATTAGTAAATAACTGTTTAGAGTCAACAATTTTAATTCAGAATTCGTTACATATGTATGAATATTCATTTTTATTTCAATTGCAATTTCATCTCTGATCGCTTGGGGGCGTTGGATGGGCTGTAGGGGAGACAGATGAATGCCAGAGAGGGCAGTTCTCTAGGTCTGTTAGATCAGATGGGGTTGTTCCCGGGACCGTCCTAGAGTGACACAAATAAAACCCCTAGGACTACATCGTCAGGGTGATGGAAGGACATTAAAAAACAAAACAAAAAAGAAAGAAAATCTTCTAGGAAAAAGATGAACACGACGGTTTGTCAGTGTAGGGTTCACGGCATCAGAAAACCATGCAACATGTATGAAGACAGAAGATGGAGGACAAAAAAAAATGAGGTAGGGGAGAGGTAGACAACATCCTGTTTCACTTCAGCAAGCTTATTAAGGCTATTAAAAATTAAGAGCTTAAAGAGTTTCAAAAATTAGCAAGAAAACTATGAGAAGGTTTAAGTTTTTACTAAATTATAAATGAGGCAAAAAAAGACTGATGTGCATCAAAAAAAATGCAACAAGCCTTCATTACAATCTCTGTAAGGAAACACGACGAAACTTAATGAAAACTTCTTCAGTAAAAGTTGGAAAAATCAATAAACACCATAATATGTTGTTTTTTATTTATTTCATCCATTACAATTGAGATAGAAAATAAGAACAGTTAAGGTCAAGTAAGAAAGTCAATAATATTCCTTCCCTCAAAGACAAAAAATGAAATTTTTTATACCGGCAACCACATATCGGCATTAGAATTCTCATAGACAGTATATACAACAAAACCCATAAATGAATATCGGTGGTTCTCAATTTTTGTATTGCTGAGCGATGATAATTAATGTTCAATCATCGACACTGGATGAAAATTAACGCCTATAAGTTTAAGTTTTCCGTTGATCTTTTACAACTAATGCTACGACCACACAGAAGGTACTGAAAATCTAGTAATAGTGTTTGGAAACCTTGCTTGTGTTGATGGTCTTTTAGGCGATGTTCAAGCAACGTTATCTAATAATCGCAGAAACAAATAAGAGGGGATGAGATGTCGTCTCAACAATGCAGGGGGTTTACCGTCCATGTGCTTTTAATTGCGATTTTTTGTTTTTTTTGTTAACGGACCTGCCATACTGTTGTTAGCGATTAAGTTCCACAGTCTTTTTCCAGCGTTGTGTGAAGGGGTCTACTATTTAAATCATGAATGTTCTTTTGTTTTCAGGAGAGCCTCACTTTGAAGCAGGCTTCGTTTTCTAATAAGAGCCAATGGGATCGGGAATTCGGTCAGCGCGAGTGCTAATTTCCTCACCCTCCTGGCAAGCAGTAAAACACAATCAAAGAACGAAATCAAAGCAGTCTAATAGAGAGAGAGAGAGAAAAAAAAAAAAGAGGGAAGGAGATGTCGTGTAGGTGGCAAACGGCGAATCGGGGTCCAACAAAATTAATCTGCCTCCCCTCCAGTCGATTCTTAATCGTTGCTAACAATGTCAAGCTAAGTTCAGTCCGAAATTGGCCACGAAAGCTAAAAAAAAAAAAAAAAAAAAAACCCAACAACAAACAAAGCGGGATAATGAAGTCGGGTAGGATGTCATCGTACCAATTGCAATTTTCGAAAGACAACACGAGCCAATTTCACAGTTAATCCATGATGGCCGAATAATCTCTTTTCGTAATATCAATTCTTCAGTTGGGTTGATGAGAGCTAATTGCAGCGATATTAAACAACAAATTAGCAAGGAAATAATTCCACTGTAACATTTCATTAATGATACGGGAGTAGAACAAAATTTGAGGTAAACAAGTGAGGTAAACAAGTGTATGTGATCATTTACTTTTTCATTTACAGGAGTCCCTTGCACTTTAAGATATTCATTTCAAGTATTTTTATTTATTTCTATTCAGTACTTTTTAAGTACTGCGTATTTTTTTTTCCTTAGAATACATTCAATAGTTGTGATCGCACTTAACAATATGTAAACTTGCCATGATTAAAAACATTACGCTTGGCATCGCGTCGCATTGAAAGGGACTTTAAGAAATAGTTATTGTAATTTAAAATTAATTTAAGAAAAACATTTACAAAAGATTGTTTAAATACTGACTTCAATTTCTTTCCAAAAACTCAAGCATTTTCAAGGTAACGAAGATTATAAAAAAAAAATGGAAGACATTTTAATTTGAAGTAATAGTACTAAAAGTTCATGTTTTTACTACTAGCACATAGTTTAGTTGCGTAATAATTTATTGTGTTCATTGTCGTTACATCTGAATTTAATGTTTAGTTATTTATTTTTAAACAAGTATGTAATATAAAATTACATCTTTCAAATTTCAGCATATTTATACACAAATCTAATAAGCAAATTTGGCTTATTAGTAATTTTTTCGGGGATTTGAGTTTTTCATTAAAAAGGATTTCATTGTAGAAAATAGGGACGTGAAGCTATTTCGCTGATGCTACCGATCAAGATGTATTTAAGTTATTCAAAACTGAAGTCAAGCATTGTGCTTTTCAAGGAAGAACTATCGTCAAAGTTTTTATCCCAGTGTTTTTTGCTCAATGATTACAGTCTTCCCCATTGTAGAGGGAAAGCTCAAATTCTTCTCTACTTCTAGCTACGGAAATCTGTATGGTCAGCGAATATAGGTTCAAATTAATTTCATAATAAAATAACGAAGATATTTATTACTTCAAATATTAAGGCATTTTAGTCTTTCAACTTCACTATAGTTAATTAATCATCATCTAAGGACGCTGTCATTTAAGTATTTACGTTTCCTGTGGCCAAACTAACATCTTTTATCTATATTTGGTATTTTTAAAATGCTAAAACGGGAAAATGCCACCAGATGGCGATGTGTACCGTCTCAAATGTAGACAATCTGCTGTTTATACTGCCTTTTCATCTACATGATGGCCTTAAAATCCGAGACATAGGCAAACACACAAATGTAAGCAGATAGACATGCTTCTGATTGTTCCAGAAAAAGCAATTTGCGGACTGTAAATGACGTTAGATGACATTTTCAGTATGTTGTCTCTCATTGACAATGCGAAGTTCAACACACCTTTAATATACCACTGAACATACGTAAAAACACACACAACTTTAATTGAACTTTACAACTGACCCATTATAACTTATTATTGTCACTATCAATAATATACAGTTATTATAAATGTGTTTCTTTGGCGTTTGCCTGTGTGTCCAGACTTTATGGCCACCCTGTACAATTGTCATCAAACTAAGTGTTTTTTGTTTTTTTTTACTAATTCTACGATTCTTTTAACTTTTCCTTTCTTATTCAGTTTAATTGCTATCTACATTGAAGCAAACCTTTACAGAGAAACTACGAAACCTAGAGACCTTCCTTCAATAAGACAACTTGCAAATGACAATGATACGGGCAAAGGAGATTTTTTTTTTTTTCCTTCTTCTTCTTATTTTAGAAAAATATCGAATTCCGTAACATGGGTTGAATGAAGTACTTGTGAATAGAAATTAACTCCTGCTGAGCGAAGACTGTTACATGCGCCCTCCTGTGACGCAGTTGGAAAGCTAATAGATGACATCAGATGGCAATAAAGAACTGTGATATTATCTAAAGGTGATTTATTTTCTTATTCCGTTTTCAGTATGAAAGGGAGAGAGAGAGAGAGATGGTGTGTGCTTCTTGAACCTCCAATGTACTTCATTCCTCTAAGGTATTCTTTCGCTTAATCACTCCTCGCCCACTCTCAAGTCGAGACCCGTGCTACAAAGAGAAGGATTATCGCCCTGCTCAGAGAAAAACTCATTCCACGCCGCCATTCGTAAGGAGAACGCTACCCAAGGAGCAGTGGATAGAGAGAGGCGGTTATGCCGCATTGCCGCCATTTGGCAGCCAGGCGTTCTAAACTTAACTCGTGCGAAACAAAGGAATAGCGGTGAAACTCCTAAAGAAACACCCCAAGACGAATCTCCCGAAGTAACCGGAAAAGGAAATACATAACCCTGCTACAGGAAGAGGAAGTACCGAAAAGTTTCTAAAACAAGTAGAACCGTATTTCGAAATAACGTTCACACAAACTCCAAATCAGAAATAAAAAAAAGAAAATACCAATTTATGTTGAAAGTTACGAAAGCCTAAAGTAAGTACAACAAAAATTCAGTTTTTAATAGCGTCGTAGTAATCAACTTCAGTACTAAGACATTAAATATAACGTAAGTTTTAAGTTTAAACAACTTCACATACTTATATACTTAAGAGATGTTATTAGTTTTAGGAAGTATTTTTAAAATTAGAATTGAACAATGACTATCATATATACACGTAATAATAATAACAATAGTTACTGGTACTGTAAATGGAAAAAAAAAGTAAATTAATCACATTTAAAACAATTATTGATAGTTTTCTAGAACAGTATTATGTTTGGCATTTTTAGAAGGATTCTGAGATCACTATGCGCATGTTTATATGCGTGTCTCTTGCTGTAATAATCAGCGAATGGGTCTTCCTGAAATTTGATAAGAACATTTATGGACAAGACACACACTCTTCTAAATTCGGAAAAAAAAAAAAAATCTTTTAAATTTCATTAAGATGGAATCATGATCCCACCATGTTTATATGGTTACGTAATATCCAACTGCAGACACCAATCTGAATTTTGATATATACTCGTACGGATCTTCAAAAATAATTAAAACTTTAGAACGAAACTTTTCTCTCAAAAATTAAAATTAAAAAAAAAAGTATCAGTTTAAGAAAACTGATGATGAAGATGAAGACGCCTTTTCTCAAAAAGCAATATTTTTTTTTTTAACAACCTTTGAAATTTAAAGAACTCTTCGCTTCCTGTTATAAACTAGTCCAGAAAAGATAACGGTTTTTTTGTTTTTGTTTTTTGATTTTTCATAGTGTTATGACAAAAACAAAGTAAACATATTACGTATTATTTTAAATTCATTAGAATTATTTGCAAAAACATACTTTAAGAAGATATGTTAAAATTTTACGTTAACCGTGTAGATACTATCTTGTTAAAGTTATTATTATTAATAACATTATTGTTATTCTGTTTCTAAGTACGATACTGTGACTGAAATTTCAAATAAATCTACATAAAATGTTTCTGCGAAATCAAAAAGGCGAAACGAACTGCTTGAAGGAAGTTAATTTAGCGTCACAGACTACAAAAAAATCACTTAATTTTTTCACTGCAGCCATTCAAAATGAGAGATGAAGTTGTGCCTTGCCTACACGTAACGATCTCCTGCGATCACGTGTAATTCTATTTGTTGGAAGCTGTTACTGTGAGTTACATTTGCCGTTTGCATTTGGAAGCTGACTCGGATTTTACCTCACGCCATTCCGTGTCGTTCCTCGTTGACGATCAGCGTGAAAGAGTCAGGTGCAAACCCTGAGCGTCTATGATTTTCGATCGCCAAGGAAGAAAAAGAAGTCTTAGCATGGAAAATCAAACAAAGTCCGCTTAATTCCAGAGTCAGGAGACGCTTGTGATTGTGCCACGGCTCCTGATGCTGGCGGATGGAGGAGTGGGTGAGAAAGAGGCTATTACCTAAAGAGAGGTATAGGAAAGGGGGAACGTTTTCTAAATGGCCCCTCAGCGAAGAGCGCGAAACAGAATTGGGCAACGAACAAATACCGACGAAAAACCCGACAATCTATTTCGAGATATTTATATAACCCACCCTATCTGCAAGTAATCACCATAAAAAGAAGAAAGGGGATTTTTTTCGATGATTGAAATTGGGGGAGGGAGGGGGGAGATGGGAGAATGAATCACACGGACGAACCCCTCTTTATTTTCCCCCAGGTGAGCACATCAGTACCACACACTCACACAAAAACAAGTCTTCCTCTCCAATTTCCACAATAACGTGAAATTCGTAATCAGAGAATTTTGAGACCTATTTCAAAATAATGAAGACAGTGAAATGGCATCAATTCAGAACGATTTGTATTAATTGTACTATTATTTATTTGTAAACATTGTCGTGCTTAGAGAATCTGTTTTGTTTTTGGTTTTACGAAAGCTGCCACTAGATGGCAGTACGTTATACTTGACCTCAACATCAGCTGTATAAAGTTTAATTTGTATTAAGGGTATGGCCCTTTTAATCATTCACAGATGACGAATTTGATCTTACTATTGTTTTTTATTATTATTTCATTGATAATTTTCTTATGTATAAAAATATCAGACCAATGGGGTTAGGATTATTACTAGCACACGGCGGCAAAGACAGACAGACAAATGAAGTTTCTCTTCTTAAACAATGTACATCTTACATATGTTTTTTTTTTTGTTTTTTTGTTTTTTTTTAAGGAAAAACAAAATTGGAAATTCTAGGTGAATCTAAGTGATAGAACTGCTTCATTGTTGTAGTGTAAAATGTAAATATGGTAAATATTCATTACAGATATGTGATGCTGTAATATGCTCTTGAAGAGCTGTACTACCCAGATACGACTGGAAGAGTTTACTTAGGAAACAGGTAACAATTTGTTGTTTGGTTGTTCTCTGTACTTATTTGCTATTCATATCAAGGCGTCACTTCCCAGCAGCGCCCGAATAGGTGTGATTGTTCGGTCTGACAACGATAATTATTGTACCGAAGAAGCCGTCGACTTCACGCTGAAGAGATTTAGAGCCCGAGTATAACCGCAGAGACATACCAACCCCCAAAACGCGCCATAATTCAAGTCGCCCCTGTTTTACGAGATCACTGGTGTTTATTAAATTGCAAGGCGAACAACTGTGCCTGTAGGCCTCGCTAATGATAATGGTGATCGTAATGTATTTTGGAAACGTATTGGAACTGTTTATAACTCAAAGAAAGACGACAGTACTTACGGCTAGGAGTTAAGACACATACACAAAAAACGGCAGTTATAGCTAGAGGGGAGCGGGAGTTGTCTATCGAGGCGTTCTCTACTCGTATACACTCTCTCTTCCCCCCCACCGAAGCAGAACCAGTGAATGAGAAGCGACAAAATTATCGACTTGGCCTGTAATAAAGTAGTGCGTGGGAGGCAGTTTCTACTTTCAACTGTATTGGGTTTTTATTGACATGACAAGTAAACTGGTACTGGTTTTACGGCGAAACTGAAGCAGTAAGTTGAAGGAGATCGCGCAATCTTCTCTGGGTAAAAAAAAACAAAAACAAAAAAAACCTTGGTTTTAACCCCACCATCCCATTAACATTTACAATTCAAAAACATTCAGTATTTCCTTAATTTTGTTCTCTTGAAAAATTCAATTTAAGTTCTTGCTTCAAAATTGAAACAAGAACTTTTTTTTTTATTTATTTCCGCAGATATGGACTAATTTTTGTAATGACTATTATTGGGAGAATGAGTTATTAGATATTACAAAAACGCGATATTAAGGCAAAACACACGTCTATAAAATAATTTATACTATAACCTAGGATGCTGAAATTTTAATAAAAGATTTTGATTCCTGTATGGCAGAGCCCTATTGATTTTTGTACATATCTAGACCAGTAAGTATGGAACTACGGCTAAAAAATATAAATATTGGACATTATGGAATGACTTAAGAAATTCGAAATTTATCTTTTCACATACTTATATTAGATGGACAGATTTTCCTGATGAAATTTGATTTGGGAATGATGGCTTTCACCAATGTAAGTATGTGTATATACGATGACGTCGAATTTTTTATTTAATATTAAAAAATTCTTGGTTGCAATCAGAAAGAATACCCAAAGTAAAAATATTCTAGAATTAGTTGGTAAGTCTATATTTTCATTATAACAATCAGAACATATATTAGCAAAAAGCAAATAAAAGTATTAAATAGTTAATAATATAGTCCAGCTTTCAACTTCCAAAAAAAAAAAATTAATTCAATAACGAATGCATTTTCACATTTCATTCCCAGTTCATCTAAGTCCATAGAAGAATTTTAACTTGCACTATGAATAAATATTCGTATTCAGCTTCCGTAAGTCTATGACCCTGTTATTCATTTGTGATTCACTAAAAGTTATTTATCGATACATTTTAAAGAACAAGTTT
Source organism: Thereuonema tuberculata (assembly GCA_023159025.1). Lineage (NCBI taxonomy): Eukaryota > Metazoa > Arthropoda > Chilopoda > Scutigeromorpha > Scutigeridae > Thereuonema > Thereuonema tuberculata. The sequence continues at coordinate 25,565,143 of JAFIDM010010028.1, read as the reverse complement.
CATGACGTTCGATTCCTTGTTTCATGTACATCATTTTCATTTCGTCCAGAAACGCTTTCCTTTGGATTTATTCTTCTTATTTCAATAAAGATACTCTCATACATTTATAAATCCTCATAAATGATATTCCGAATTCATTCACGATCCTTATATATAATTTCTTCCTTTTGTAGCTTCTAGAAGGAAAAAATACAAATCTTCAGTTCGTGTTGAAATAGTAAAATTATTTACAAATATCAATTGGAAGACTTCTTGATAGCGTGAACATGTAATTTACGCTTCATCTAAGCACAACAAGTTCCTGATTCTAGGAATACATCTTCTATTTTTCTAGATGTTACTTTCCATATTCACCTTGTTCATTTTCTTTACGTTGTCATCACAACCCACAACAATCCGTCTGATATCATGGTCCTGTATTTCGTGACTTCTTTGTTATTTTATCACTTTAACTTAACATTTATTTATTCGTTGTCGATGATATTTAAAACAAACAGCTAAACAAATCACTCTTTTTATCTAAAACACTGACCTTAAACAATGCCTGACATTTGTATTTTTACACTTGCCTGGCTATTACTTAATGGATAAATAATTATATTTCAATTAATGAATTAAATAGAGCATTCATGAGATAAGATTACAAATCAACTACAGCCTCACGAAATTTTAAGTATAAAAGCTATGATTTCCATCATTAAAATATTAATAAATGTTAATAACACAGAACTAAAACACAATAATAAAACGCCCACTCATTTTATATATATATATAAATAATTCTTTACACAGTAGAAGATATGTTTTTTGCTTGTTTTAATTTAATAGAATATCCTCTCAGAACGTTTTTTTTTATATATTTTGTATCGTATATAATATAAAACAAGCAGGAAAAAAAAATATGAAGAAAAAAAAAGAAATTCCGTACAGCTTATTATTTCACATATAAGTATATGTAGATTAAATTTATATAAGTCATCAATGTACATGGAATACAGAAACTGATTATAAAAACTGATTATCCTCCTAAATACCTTTTAGCAATGGTAATTATTCTAGAATTGTCCGTAAAGAAAGAATAGATAATTATTTTAAACTGTGTTCTTGCGACTGAGTGGGAAAACACAATACAGTATCATCTTCCTCATGATCTGTTAAGAGCAGACGAACGTTCGAGAGAAGCCAGAAAAAGATGTTTCAACCAGAGTTGTTATTCTCCTCTAATTGCCATGGCAACCTGCTTTGGCCGCCCCCACGCATCGATCCGACTGATTGTCGTCTTCATTAAATGGAATGCCGATCCGTACTCTCGATACCTGACAACCCCCTACACCCCCACTTTTCAAAATTACACCCGCCAGCGCTTTGCATCCTACAGTGGACATCCATTCACCGAAGAGAATAAAAGAGGGGCTTCTACTGAGCAACGCGCGCCAGTTAAGAGATTAAATTCTGATTCCAGGCCCTCAGTTGTAAAGTCAGATAGGTACACGAAAGCAGGTTAATGGAGGTAGTATTCATCAGGGGAATTGAAGTTTGCCCTTTTACAAATAAATGAAAATGTGACCGGTGTAAAGAGTTGAGATGCTAAATAGATGCAGAGAAACGATGTATTTAATTGGTATACATCAATAAATGTACGATACGTATTGAAAATATATTTTGTGTTTGTGTGTGTGTGTTAACAGAATCCAAGAAACTGCCTTAACTTCAAATTGATAGACATTAAGCAGAGATTTTTCGATATGGCGCTAGGACTGCGATGTGGCAGCGCCATTTCTTAAGAGTGGATGAATCTTGATACAACTTTATTCGGTCTCAAATTACACAATAAAGAACGAAAAATGTTGAAATGTCCGATTTGTTTGTTTTTCTGTAATTTAAGTAATTTATTTGTAAAAATATTTATGGAATGAAATGTATTAGAATTAAAACTAGTCTCACCTACTCATCGCCATCGAAATACATTTCCCAATGAAAACAATTTAGCAAGTACATTTCAACAGCAACGTTGAAGAAAATTTGACGATATGGGTTTAAATTTGACAAACGATACTTTGATCAGAAATGTGATGTTATATTCGGCAGAAAGAATTAGTTGTCATTGTATCCTACCTGAGGTATCCACTGCAGTTCAACAAATTGCACATTTACAATTCATAGGCTGATGCTGGACTAATAATATGAAGATTTAAAATAAGGACAGTGACCCTGGATCCCGGACATCGAATTATTAAACTTAAAGCTTCTGTTTTTAATGAAAATCTTTAAACAAAGATTAATTAGTTTTTGATTCTTAAAGCAAAAATTTATTGATAACTTGCTGACAATTTTTATTAGTATATTTAAGTTCTTTGGATGGACTATGGACTTTGGATGGATGTAATCATTAACTGAAGCTTAGAATCAAAATCATTTGCAATTGTTAACTAAGTTGTCGGATTTTTTTGCACGACAATCGTTCTGTGATCTTTCTATAGCTGAATATAGACGGTCGAATTCAAAGCAAGTCGGCGCATGTTTTGCACAGATAAGCAACGGAATTTTATTGAATTAGCTTTCCAATACAAGAAAGGAGGTGTCAGGAACAAACATCTCAAAGGAGACGACAAGCAAGAATAGGAGAACTATTTTTTAAAAGAAGTTGTTACACAATTAATATCCAAAAACCGATATTCAATTTTCGTGTTCGCCGAAGGAGGCTTATCTTTGGAACAGGGGAAGAAGTAAAAAAAGAGAAAAAAAAATATTACAAGAGATTCTGTTCTCCAATTGGGACAGAAGACTGTGCCATTCATCCAATTCAGTTCTTCTAACTCTTTTGAGACGAAAATTTAATTAGCACGACACTGCCAAGATTGTAAGGCTTTTTTTTTTCCTTTTCCCTCCTTATTCGAATGTTTATATCTAATCTAATAAAATGATTAAGAAAAAAATGCGATATGAAGATCCGATACGCCGAAGAGAGCGCGCTTTATAAAAAAACAGTGACAAATTACAAGATGAATTATAAACTAATCCACGGAGTTAGAGGGGATTCAATTATAAAGACATCACAACGGCCCGAACAAAATTCACAAGTGCTAACAAAGCCGACATAACAAATCGGAGGCTGAAGGCTGACTCTTTTCAGGAATTAAACATGTTGTTGTCTAATCAACAGGAAGAGAAGTAAACTACCCCTTAATTACAAACAAATTCCTCATAAATAAAGTAATATTATTATTAAACTTCTTTAATTCCACAAAATCTTCGTTACTTATACAATATTTCGGAGGCCTAAACAGCCCTCCTTTTTCAAGCTTCACATCGTAAATGATAGAAGAAAACCATCATTCCCCTTCTTTTACGTTCCTTCAAAAAAGTTAGGAATTCTAAATGTTCATTTACATGCTAGTTGGTTATTTTTCCTTAATGTAAGTCTTGAACTTATTCGTTTGTGGTACTGCTAATATCTAGAATTTTCCTGTGCTTTTATCGTACTGTGATTATTTTCTAATCATAGTAAAATGCCTTTTCGCAGTTATTTTTCTTGCAGATTCCTTAGTTCTAATTCTGTTTGTTTTAGTTTATTAACATTCGAATTCTTGGCATCAATTTCTAGTGAGAAACACCAGGCATTTCTGCTGGTGAGTTTGATGCCCATGATTAAAATATTGAACACTAACCCTTGCCACATTAAAAGGTTGACATATTTTTAGGCATTTTATTTAATTACCCATGAAAAATTCATTGAAGCTAGTGGAGGCTAGCAGATGAATTTTCTATATATTTTATTTTTAATGTATATTTTTTGTTTTTAGTTTAATTCTTGGAGGTTTCGTATTTCTTCTGACTAACCTTGCCATTTAGGGACTAAAAAAAAAAAAAGCATGACCCAAACTTCTACTTGGGGTAGTTGTTTTGCTGTATTTGATTAAGGATAGCTTAATATAATAATAAAATTGTACGTAATCTTCATAACAATCGAATATCACCAATCTTATTAGCATGTCGCCTAGCGAATGTCGTTTTCCGCCATTTTCTGTATTGTGTACACCAGAAGTTATGCGTCTACACGTGTAAGTTATTGATACGTCAAGCGTATACCTCATGTTTGTAGCTGCTGACAGAAAGTCCCCCATGCATCAACTTCTACTTGGGGTAGTTGCTTTGATATTTTTGACTAAATATTTATAATAAGAATAAAGTTATCTTCATAACAATATTGCATAACCGATCTTGCAAATATTCATTGCAAGATCGGTTATGAGTGGCTTTGTACCTCAATTTTTCTTTGTAATTTACAAAATGCATTTCCGTCCAATACTTAATACTGGACGGTCATTTCTGACTTGCCTTTTTCCTCTCTTAGAAGGAGTCACAAATGAAGTCTCACAACTCTGGAGTACAAATCATAGATTTACAATGTCTACTGGATTTTTTTTTGCTCTTCTTTTACAACTGCAACATTAAAGTAAAACGCTTTTTTTCTTTCAACGCTGATTTGTTGACAAGTCAGCTTCCTCTCTTATAATGGTGGTTAAAAAAAGATTTTTTATTAGGGTATCTTTTGTGTTTCACAAACACTGACAAAAGGTGCGAAAGCGTGGTGGTGTGGTGGTGGGTGATAGTGAAAAGGCATTTAAACTTTTATTAAACCTTTTCCTTTTGGCTGGATTTACTATGATAGGAATCCGGGGCCAACAGCTTCAATTGTGGTCCAATAGTTCGGCGGTCGAACAATAGGTGGCGTGTCCAAAGATGGAGAAATGCAACAGGATGCCCGACGAGTCAGTGCCTGATTCCATTGTTGTTCCAATATCCCCAAATGAGGAGAGAATTCTGTAATGGCCTTTCCGCTACAGACCGTGATTTTCCACGGCCGCCAATTGATTGCAAGGAAATTGCAGAAAGCCAACTCAAGCGCTATAACAAGAGGGGCATTGTGGGAATTCCGAGCTCGGGGAGAGAGATGGGGAAAACAAAGGTAGAGGGGTAGACCGCCTTTGGAAGCGGGGGTTGTTTTGCTGCGAGGCGGTGAAAAATAAAAGGTTCCCGTTATGGGAGGCGGTGGGCGTACGGTCGCATTTCCTGCTTGTCAGATCCTTTTTTTTATTTTTTTTTTTGTTCCCTCTCGCTCTCTCTCTCTGAAGCTAATATGACAGAATACAATGAAAAAGAAAAAAAAAGAAAAATATTAATCCACGGACAAGAGAAGCGAAACCGAGAAAGAAAAGACTCACTGCGAAAGAGTAAGTTAATAACCTTCAAAACACAACTCATTCGTAGTTAAGCCTATTTAAAAACTAAAAAGAAAAAAAAAGTAACCTCCCACAACACAAATAATTGAATAAAGGTGTTTACGAAATAAACTTCAAATATGGAAAACATCGAATTCAGCTGCACGCATAATTCTATCTCCAAGCAGCTAATGATTCTGAGATACAGAACTTACAAACCTTTGATATTGTAAATGAAAAAATATCTTCGCACAGCTCTCGCCCTGTGACAAGATAACGATACTGTAAATTTTCTAAGAAAGGACATACAACTTAGATTAGATTATAATCCTGTAATGCATCCAAACTACAGCAGATAAAAACAATACCGAAAAAAAAAATGGTTAAAAACAGCTTGGCGATGGTCCTCTTAATTCGCAAATCTGACTAGCGATCTACATTGTGGAAAATAATTTATTTCTATTTTCAGTTGTATTATTACTCCTTTGGAAGAAAAACGAGAGTGCTCAGTACATCATCCTTTCTACGATATTTGCGTCGGGTATTTAAACAGCCACGTAGTCTATCTATCTCATGTATATTCCTGTCAGCCAGAAGTATTGGAGAAGATTAGGTCAAATCTAACAAAGTACAGGAAATGAATTAAGAAAATATCCATCCCGTCTTTAGGTACTTTAGTAAGTGTACTGTATTGGAATAATATATCTAAATGAAATTTGATAATAAAAAAAAGAAAGATTAATGTTAATGTAAGAAATAAAAGAAATTTCATACAATAGCATTCTCTGGCAATGAAAGGAAGTTAAAAATGGAGGAGAGGAAATAGGGGTAAAGCCATTTTCAAAAGAAAGTGGGGGTAGGGGGAAGCATCTCTGGATTTCATCTCAATCGTCGCCGAAATTGTGAATTCGGATCCTTAAAACCGGAGGGATGATAACAGCCCTGGTTGCCTAGCAACAAGAGGGTGCACAACCAGGTGACCTCAATGCCTCCCCCAGGTCAATCCCGGACCCCATCCATTCAGTGCAAGGGGAGGCGCACAATAAGGGAACTAATATCATCCAAGGGAAGTCATTCAAAAGACGGTATCAAAATAATACGAGAGAGAGAAATCTAAGCCAAGGAAAACAAAACATTCAAAGGAAATTCACTTAATGGACTTCTGATCTGATAACCCATTAAAGCACTGATAACAGTTAAATTTCAAAAGATAATCGCCTTTAAGAGGCTTTAATGTTAAATAAATAAAATAATACATGGACAAGTTAAAATCAATAACTTTTAATTAACCGAAATTAAAGACATCAAAGATTAAATAATATTAGAATTGTATTTAACAATAACAATATTATTATAATAATAATAATAATTCACAGCTACAATAACAAGTTTATTATTATTATTATTATTCGACAATTAACTAATAGAATTAAAAAATCGGGAGATACGTATTAAAAATATTGAAAATTACAAGCGCAAAACTTATGCGCAATTTAACAACTTCACGACAACTCGATCCGTTGTATGCGAACTAAAAATAACGGTTTTTCCGGTTTGTTTGTTTGTTTGTTTGTTTTTTATATATATATATCATTTATTACCTATTTCCGGATTAATTCCTAATTTTATTAAAGTTTTCCAAACCTTAACTTTAATTTACGTTATGTAAATTAAAATTTAAAAAATAATGAAGAACAACTGGGATTAAATCGAATTTAAACAAATTAATAATTCATATTTCTTTATTTAATTTTTTTTAGAAAATGGAAATTTTCTATTGTTGAAATTAGTCAAGATATTATAAGTCAAAGTAAATGAAAGACACTTGATTCACAACCAAAAATAATAACAAATAAGGATAAAATTTAAGTAGAATGTAAGTTCTTTCAAGAATTTCTTGGTAATTCTGAAGGTCTTATAGTAAACGACAGGCTCCTCTGAAGCTAAGGTTTTTTACTTTTTTTAAAAAAGTTAACGTGATTGGCTGGTTCATGTTTAAATGAATCTGAAATCTTACACAAGTTGAAAATCATACCTGATCTTTTCTTTTTTCTTTTAGAACAAGAGCTGTGAAAGGATTTCACAGATCAAAATATACTTTGTTACAAATGAAGATAGAAGCCAAGGAAGGAAACATCGACTGTGAACTGCTTCTCGCGCGAAGAGGTGCCCCATAAAAAAACCAGGTAATAGGAAAAATGTCAGGTATAATTAATACTGAAAAAAGTTCTGCAAACGGATTTTGGATTGGTCAGGTCCACTCTGATTTAGGGAGGGAAACAAAAGAGACAAAAAGATGATGTTTCGCAAAAAGTCAGTCGAGCTGAAACTCATGATGCTGAGAGAGAAAGAATTACTGAAAGAAAGAAATGCTAATAAAAAAAGCAAAAACTATATATGTCTCATCGACCAAACTCTACCTGGCAACAAGCAGTCACGTGAAATAATGCACTATCCTTCACTCGTTGCCCACTTGAAAGCAACGATTGCGTTTTCTGGAGTCCCTGATATTTCTTATTATATCTTTCGTTCAAAAGCACAAAAAAAGAACTTCTGCTTTTTCCGACCACCAGGGATGCTGCGATCGCTGAGGCAACCAGTTCAATTCAGTTAACAGAAGCTTACTTCAAAAATAACGATATGTATAAAATAATATTGGAACAATGTAATAAAATAATAATAATATACAAACATAGTAATATCACAACAGATTTTTATATATTTTAAGATAAAATATCAAAACTAATTAATAAAATACATTTGCAAAATACAAAGTCACTATATCAAAATAAATTGAATTAAATATTTCAATATCATTTATTTATAAATTTTTATTCCTAGGTATATCAAGATGGAAAGTTTGGAAAAAGTATTTATCAGAAATTAAAGCAGAAATGTCTTAATTCAAACATTACAAATTCAAAATTAAATATGGAACGAATCAATATTTTATATTTCAGATTAAGATGTGTATATGTTTCTGTTTGATTGTTGTAGTTTTTTTTAGATGTCATTTCTGAGAGATCTGTTGATTATTTTTTTAAATATGGTCGTCACCGTAAAATTTAAAAAAAAGAAAAACTTGACCGTTTACATCGCAGAGAAAAGTGCTCCGTAAAACCACTCCTGTTCGCTGCTACTAGGAGGAGAAAAATCATTGAAATTTTCCGACCAATAGAACAGGAACGTGTTAATGCTTTCCCCCACTTTGCCGACTCGTGTCAGTGCTGAGAAGAGCCTGTCAAGAATCATTTTCTTTGCTACACTTCTTAAAGACGCCCCGAAACAACTCCATCGCACCTCCCCTCCTATTTTCCACTGTCAGCCCGGAAAACGATGGAAATGGCCCCGGGACTTCAGTCGAACCGTGATGTAGATGAATTGATGCTGTTTAGGGTACCCATACAAAAAAAAAAAATATAAAAAAAGGGGCACAAAAAAAAAAATAATAAAAAATAAGTGTGATTAAGCAACGCGAACTGCAATCAAGGAATCCCTACCCGTGGCTCCTTCCCTCCACCCCCGCTATTTTCCAATAATTTCGTACCTTCCTCCTTGAATCTTTAATTGGATCACATTTACTCTGACAGTTCTTTTCTCCGTACATATATAGGGAGTCGATCTCCTATCAAAGGAAGCACTGACTGTAAACAGATAGAAAAAAAAGAAATCCTCTGCTTCTAATGAAGTCAGTCTCAAATGGAAGGGAAATAAGAACTGAACTGAGTTCAGTTTAAACGGAAGATTAAGATTAAGATTTAACATTAAGAAAAAAAGGATGTAATGTACGGATGAAATCAGCTTATAAATTGTATTGTATTGCAGTCAGGGACAATCTACGAAAAACTGATAACTGAATTCTTTTAAAAAAAAAAATAACCACGAGATATTAGGTAATTAGCATTTACGAATCTTATTTTATTCAAATTCGAGTTTAAGTAATTTTAAAGCCAATCCTACGTATCTAAAGCTGGCCCTAACTTGACTCATTTTTTATGCTATTTTTCAATTTTAAGTAATCATCTTACCGATAGACAATCCTTTTTTTAAAAAAAAAAATTGGGTCAATTATTTTTAAATTACAAAATAATATTAAGAATCATGTAAATAATAAGATATTAACTTAACCTTTTTTTAAAATTATAAAAGATAAAAATTAAACTTTTTAAAAGTTATTTTTCTAAATTGACCCCCTTCACAAAAACTTCCCTGCAATACAAACACGTATTGCTGTGAAGCCAACCTCTTACGAGTTTTTATTTTAAGTTAAAGGTTTTTGTCAAAAAGAAAATGTTATACACTGATAATAATTAAAATAAATTACATTGTTAGGCACAATTAACGATTTCTAAGTGGTTTTTTTTTTTAATGTTTACAGAATTTTTTTTCCTCCCACTGTTAATGAGATTTTTTTTTTTTTTTTTAAGAATGCTCCGAATTACAGGCTTGGTTTGTCTTTTTGAGTTCGTCACGTCTTTCGCAACTGCTTGGCTTGTTTTGATGTGTGACCATAGTGAGAGCGAATCAGCGCCGCAGCCAGGCAGCATCGCCGGCAGGTTTTTGAGTTGCCTAGGGTTGTTTTCGGTGGCTCATCCAGTCGCGGAAGAAGGAGGGAATGCTCAGTTAGGTGCCCAATGACCATGGAGTTGCCGGGATACACCAAATAAAGCCAATAGGCGGAGCACAGTGACCGCCTACCATCGCCATCTGATGGACAAAAGAAGAAGTACTTACTCCAGGACAATGGGTAAGGGGCGAGGTAACGGTCAATAACGAAAACCACACGATTAATTAAATGAAATTAATACGAATCTTAAATCAGAAAGAAAAATAAAATATCTCTCCATTAATTATTATTACTGTTTTATCAGCCAACTTTCTTAGGGAAAAAAAAGAGGCTTCTCAAATCACTCTGTCTGTATATGTGTATGTTCCCCACTAAAAACTATTGGATGGATCGGCTTGAAACTGAGTATGCTTAGTTATGGACTACAGACGATCCTTAACATCTGAAATCTTTTTCAAATGGATTCTTGATCAGAAATAAACGTGAAAAGGCGGAGAAATTCCATGGAAAGCAATGGAATCTGATAATGGATTTTTATATTCTCTTTTAAGTTATTCATTAATTAGCCCGCGGTTTGATATGATTACAAAGTATCCTTCTAATCTTAAGAGCAGCAGAAAACTGTCTAAAACACGGCTTAGGACTCCGACGCTAGCAAATTTATTAACAACAATGACGTAAAAGTAGTACTTCTAATTATTAAATAACAAACACAAAGCCTGTGCACAGTTGCTTATTATTTAATAATAATAACAGTGCACGTAAATTTTAATTTAATTTAGAATTACTAATTGTTCCATTTAATTCTTTTCAAATTCACTCCTTAATACTTTTCTTTTTCCTCTCATTAAAATAACGTATGAATAAAAATACTTAAAGAGAAAAAAATCTGCTTTTAAGAAATCAAAAATTTGTTTTTACAATATCAATAAAGATTTAAACATAAATCATTCTGTTAAATCAAGCTGCTTCGTTCCGTGAAGTTCCAATAACGGTTAGATGACGATTGGAGTCAACAAAGGTAACAAAATCTTTAAATCTTGTGATGCCACAGATCCTCTAGCCTGTACTCGTATGTTACTGAACAAAAGATCTCCGCAAAGTAGCTACAGCTTCAACAACAGATTTCTGTATTTATTTATTTATTTATTTATTTATGTATTTCCTCCCCTTAGAAACGGTTTGATTCATTTTTTTGAGCATCCTTATTTTTTTTACAATGTGAAAAACAAAAATGGCTCCAAGATTATCTAGAAATTCAGTGAAATTGAAAACAAGCAATTAAAGCTTGCCAAATTACAAGGGATTACTTTTCAATGTTGAGACATAAAAGAAAGATAAGAAAGAAAAGAAAAAAGAGTAATGGACTGTATATTGATTCCGAAAGCACTCAAAATTAATCAGGAAAGAGGGAATAAAATTCACGAATTAACCAATGAAACAAAATTTAAAGAGAAGGTTCTGGAAAAAAAAAAAAAAACCTGTAGAAAAACACCGAGGAAAATAATCCTTATATTTGGAAATTGTAATATCTCTAACAGTATCTTTCAATTTTAATTTTCATTCGCTGAAAATTGATTAAATCCGCAGATGATTATTACATTTTGAGGAAAGTAGGATTCAAGTTCTGTAAATTAGTTAAGATGTGTAATTTTTAAAATTACTGTGAAAAAATTCGATTTGAAATTTGAAAGACCAAAACAAATTTATCTGCATCCTGTTTTTCTCTCTCTCTTAGTTACGGAGGGGGAGGGGGGTGCCCTGTGTGGGTGGTTACTAAGTCCCATCGACCTCCGTGGAGAGCGGCTCTTTTATAAAAAAAAAAAAAAAGTTGGTACAAACGACTGGTGGATAAAAACCATGATCCGTCCCCGGGTGGGTGGTCAAAGCACTTTCCTGTGGGGGTGTCAACCACAAAAGCGGAGGGGCGCACCCTTTTGCTTATCGGAGTCTCCAGTCTTAGCAGTCCAACGTAAGGTCGGTGAATAGATGGAGGGAGAAAGAATACCCCGCTGCTCCAACTTATTGAAGGGTCAAAAAAAAGGGGGAAATTTGATGTCCGTCCTCGTATCCACATGGAATACAATCCAATTGAAATAAAATAAAATAAAACAAAATACTTGGTTTGACCTGAATTTCGTTTTTTAAAGAAAAAAATCCCAGATGATGTCTATTCTACGTGAAAGATAACCTAAATACAAAAAGCTAACATAATAATACTAATACTAATAGTAATAATAATAATAATAATAATAATAATAATAGCTTTTCTGTAATCTTTTTTCAGTAGTCATACCTAGAAGAAAATATGTAAAAATATTTTCCACTGCGCTTGCGATTGTGACTTGCTGCGCGACATTAAAACGCACGCCACAACTAAAGTGGAATGCGCTACAATTATTATTATTTTTTAAATAACAATTGACAGCTTTTTTATTTACTCTCTCATCACGTGATTGGATTTATGTTAATTATGCTTATTTATCTATAAATAAGTACAAGATATTTGCATGTTCTAATTCAACTTTGACAACTAGACAATGTACAGAATACATGCAAGAATATATAAATACGCAATTGAATTCTCACCACCTTGTGAGGAAATTAACGCAAATTTCAAAATAACCTTTTAACCCCTCAGCTGTGGCTGGTTTAGAATAACAGTACCTCCCCCCTCTCTATTACAGAGAACTAGTGATTCACCGAGGAGATGGGTGGGCGAGAGGGCGACCCAATTGAAAACGAAAGGTCTCGATTTGAAAACACATGTTCAATGGAGCGATAGTACATGAGCTAAACGAACAGCTTTTGTACAAAGTGCCAGTGGTGTGGAAATACGTGTCAAGATGCGGCGGTGAGAAGAAGGGACTTAGTGGAAATAAATCAGCAGGGGGAGAAGCTGGTTCCCCACCCGTCCATTACTGCAATGGCCCATAAACCAGTGAACTTCTCACCCAAAAAGCCTGCAATAACCTGCCACAGACACGCGGTTCGTCATCATCTATCCCGCGCCCAAAATCATATCGAATGTCTTCAACAGATGGACACAAAGCGACACTCGTAAAAGGAGGAAACTGGGTCTTTAAATTCGGCGCAAAATAACCCTAATATTAAAAAAAAAAAAAATCCATATGAAAACGAAATATGTTTGAAAAAGAATTGAAATACTGTAAATGAAGAATTCGAGATCAAAGTTTCATATCAGAGCACGTAGCGAAGATGGAGGAAGAGAAACTAAGAAGAACGTTCTAGAAACATCTTTTTCAGTGGTCTACATCAGTGCCTCCCAATTTTTCAACATCTTAGCTTAAACTGCAAAATTTAACATTTTCACAAATTCATTCGACAGCCAACTCCTTTAACCATTATAATTTTTATTTTTATTTAGTTATTAGAAAAGTAAATAAATAAATATATAAATAAATTTACTTCTTTGTACAATTCTGTGATGAATAAAAGTTATCAAAATTTTATTTTCAAAGCATTATTTTTCATTAACATCATCTAAATAACATTTCTCTTCATTTTTCAATGTGTCATGGCAACATTGTGTTATTTTCTATTTATTTGCTTAATGTTTCACCCACAACATACTTACATTCCTAACAGTGCAACTAATTGAGCAAATTGACCTCTCAAGAAACCATACCTGCTGTTCCTACGTGTATCACGCTACAATGGCCGGACAGATTTTCATCATACTTAGTACAATTCATATGTACTATTGAATTTAAAATATGAAAAAAAAATCTTTAAGTGTGAACTGAACTGCTTTTATTTTTAATGTTTTTGTTTCCAGTAAAGCGCTTCCATCAGTGGAAACTTTCTAATGCTAATGACGCTATATACTCAGTCAGTAAGCGACCACACTTGAGCGTAGACTAAGTATGTACCATAGTCTTCCTCTGCATGCATCTAGCTATGTACATTCTTTCTCCTGTGTTTCGCTTTCTTAAAAAGATTTGTAGAGATGGTACTTAAAGTTGCATATCCTTCCGCCTATTCACTTTAAAATTCTAAAAGTTTTCCTGTCTACGATTGGCGGAAAACATTTAAAATTTCATGATGTAATTATAAACAAAGAGAAATATCATTCATTAATCGATAAAAATGTAAAACAAAACATTCAGGGACTCTATAAATCGATAGGTAACAGATGTATTATAACTTTTGATTAGGGACTATTTTCTTTGCGGGCATTGCACAAGTTAATAAATGTCTCCACCGTTCTTCGCGAACTTAATATCCGAAGCAATTACTTTTTTCGAAATAAAAACACTTGAAAATTATTTCAACCAATGAAACTAAGGCTGTTATTACAGTCTTTGATCTTATTCAATCTCAATTAAAGTTATGCTTTGATGCAAAAGTTCATTTTGGCGCTTTTTGTGGTTCCGAAAACGGATGCAACAGAATTGGAATTGAAACACAGCCCAATTACACCTTTCTTGTCAGCGTTGATATATTGACGAAAATGTCCGGTTCTGCGCTGGAGCGGCATTTTTATAATTTCCGCTATAAGCAATACGGCATCTTTAGATAGGCAAAGGGATTTACCGATAACGAGCGCCGTTCCAATATTGCAGCATCCGAGGGACCGACTGCCAGCCAACCCATTATCATACATTACCGCCGCGTCTATTAACACCTGGCCAATAACTTTCACAAACTACAGTGAAATTTGCCATTAGCAAAAGCGCGTTAATTTGGCAATATATCCCCCATTGGGTCGCGCTCATCTCTCAGATGACAGGGTCAAGATATATGACTTGGCTGGACAACAGATACCATATTGTGCCAATCATTTTCGCCAGCTCCACTCACTTTTCGGAGGACGGTTCCGAGCGACACGAAAATTACCAGACTGCTGTAATACAGATAACAAATTAAGATAAACTATCCGCGATCATTAAATTTTGGTTTATTTGGTACTTAACACAGTTGTATTTGTTTATGGATCCGTGATAATGAATGTAAGTATAAGGTTTAACATATCGTTATAATTACAGACTGTTAATAATCTGACGATATCGGGAAATGACACATTGTCAAGATTCAATACAGATAAAAATGTATAGAAAGTTAATGGAATATGGCGACATCAAACAAAACAATGCCAAAATACGATGTAAATATCTTACATCCACAGGATTTTATCTCATATTTGTAATAAACAAAGGACAAAGAAAAAAAAATAGTGTCAGGAAAAAAAAATGTTAAGTTTTTGAGTGCAATTCTGAAGTCGAAATAAATATCCGTGTGTCATCGTCAGTCCGTGATCCGGGTAGTCTCAACTACGTATCTTAGATAGCTAAATTTTAAAGGTTGATTTTTAGGTTGCTGCAAGAAAAAATGCCTACTGATTTTATTTTACATCGGGGATAAGAGGAAATAAACCTACAAAATACGTTTAAGTTGAGTGGACCAGAGATAAAGTTCGAAATATCCAAAAATTCGAATTACATATATTCTCTCAACAGAAGAGATAAATAAAAAAGATTAACTCCACGATCTAAGATTTAACACACAAACTTTATCTAAGAATACTGCTACATTTTTTTTCTCTTTAAATCAAACATTTTTTACTAGCTTAATTATAATCACTTTTTTAAAAAAAAGGCATATGTTTTTAATTGCTTCATTGAATGCAATCTTGAGTCGTAGCATATGATTCCAACCTATCAATTGATACAGAAATACATTCCAATCCTCGCTTTTGTTTTCCTTAGAAAGTCCGTTAAAATAAATAATGTATCTTAGTTGAGAAAAATCTCAGGAACAATATTTTAAGGACAATCGTACGAAAAATTCGAATTATAGACGATTTTTTAACATTATTTTAATATAGAATTCTAGGGACCGAGCAAAAAATTCGAATTATCCAGAATTTCGAATTAAACAAGTTCGAATTATCCAAATTTGACTGTAATGAGTCTTTTCCTTTTTAATAAGAAAAGATATATATGTATATAAACATACTTCAAAAAAACGTTGAATATTTCCCTCTACAATTTTGGAATCTGAAAGATAAACCTTCTGGTAGCTCAATCGTGGAATGGAAAGTTAGTATACTTCAAGATATAGAAGAAGAAAAAATAAGAAAGAAAAAGATGGAAAAGAAAGAAGAAAAAAAAGCCAAGATTGCTAATGCTTCTGCCTTTCATTGAAAAATGCAGTTAATGGATTAGTCATGCTTTCGTCGTCCAACAAATTTCGTCGGAGAGAAATCTTCCATCGTGGAGGAGAAGCCATAATGCTCTCTGATGGAGTGAGCGCTCAAATGGATTTCTCCCGGAATAGACTACGGATACGTGTTAGTGTGTATAAGCAATGCGCAGGCACGAATGTAATCGATTCATTTGGCATGACAACTACTTCAAGACTGCAGCCTTTGATTAAGAATCATATGATCCGTTATCTCCTGCGTGCCTGTCATCGTAAAGAAATAGATGGGTGGGCAGGTGGGTGGATGGGGGAAGGATATCGGTGGCATTTTGTGGCCCCTGCGAAAAATTCATCTATGAAATTGGGATAGATTATGATTGCAGATTGGGGAGAGGAGGGAAGAATTTTTAGGAGTAAAAGAGTAGCGAGGGTGGGATAGAAAGGTAGAAAGCTGGATAAAGAAGTCCTCCCCGCCTTCCAATCATCTTTTGAGCCGTTCAACACTGGCTAATCGTGGCTGATGAGAGCCTATTGGTGGCTGATGGGAGGTTTGCTTTTGGATCTGTTTAGTAAATGGAGCTTTGAAGATAACGATAAAAAAAACACGATTTCTCGCGCTTCCCAGTGTTCAAGTCGCATGACCAAGATTCACCAACGAAAATCAACAATATTCGATTATATCTCTTTATTTCAAAGACTAATTCAAGTCATTTTCAACTTTCGACTTGTTTAAGTACAAGCAAAGTATAAACATTCACCTTAAGTATTCTTACTTATTTATAAGTATTTTCAATCGTTATCTTTTTTTTTACTAAATAAATAAACACTTTTAGAAACATTTGTCTGATATCAGTCCGCGGTCTCCAATACACGAGACAACATTAAATCTCTTCAATAAACAGCTCCCTTTTAAATATAATTTTTTTTTTTTGGCTAATAATTCGGATCAATGCCGGATTATATTTCCTTGTAAGTAAAATATTCTCGAAGCTTCTCTGTTTACTTTTCAATTCAAAACTACAAAAGGTGAGACACTAAAAGGTGTTTCACGAGTACTTCTGGTGGACACTGATTTGATAAAAACCATATTTCAGTCCACTTCGAATCGCGTCAAGGAATTCTGCTTCGTTCAGTTGTAATCAAACTTCGAGATGGAAACGAAGTCAACAAAAATAAATAAACTACAAGCTGAAATCTAAATAAATATCTTCCTTTTTATGATATTTTCTTCCGAGCAACGAAAAATTCCCAGTAAACAAACAAACTGGCTTCGTATTGTTCATGGAACCATAGTACGTTTCATTTCCGGCCATTTCCTCTAAGACAGGAAGTGGCCGCAGACCGGACTTCGTATTTTTCCCCACCGCTTTAATTTCTAAGGGTTATAATAAGGTATCACTCTCGGTCGGCTCCACTTGTAGTTTGGGCTGTGGAGAAAGAGACAGACGAACGGATGGACGGACGAATGAATTCGCTAGCGACAAACGACAATAATATGCACTATATTACAGGAGATAACTATTAATTTAATACTATTTCTGTCACGGTTGTAAAGTTATTACAAATATATGAAAAGTACTAGGTAATACGTTTCCAACTTTTGTTTGTAAGATCAGTAAGAAGAAAAACAAAACATGAAGTTTCGTAAAATGATTTTGTAGGCAATTTACAACTGGCAGATGTATTGTAAAAACACTGGTCTGCAGAGGCCAACGGATCAAAAAGGGCTGACTTGGTAAATACGCGGCAAACCCTGGGGCTTCCAAATTCGTGTCTACCGCGGGGCTCTTTGGTAAATTGGATATATATAGACGCTGGGGCAAAGGCAAACTGTTTGCCCGACCATCATGAATTTTACATTGGTTTTAAGAGAGGTTGTGGAACGCGAGGGTGGGGGGTCGAAATAGCGGAGCAGAGGTCACAGGGGTCGGCGTCATTCCTAAATTTTACGTCTCTCCTAATTGGATACACAGATGGGGGTTTGCAAAGGTACAAGGAGAGGGGAAGGGTTGTCTGTTAAACGCTCCCTTTACCTATTTTGCAGTACCAGAAAGACGACGAAATCATAAAACAGAAGAGCCCAATATTTTTTTCGAGGATAAGGAAGGGTATCTTCATTACTTCTCTTACGGGGGAGTAGTCTACCTTTATTAATCAGCAATTGTTTTTTTCCCCTCCCATCATCTCTTGAGAGTAGGTGGGTGGATGCAATGGAGGCATCCCCGTCATATACAGACGTCCAAATCTGATTTCAGCGTCAGTGGACATCTTTAGTGAAAGAGATTCGCCACCCACCCCCACAATCCAAATAATTGGGTTCACCCCTCATCCCAACAAATAACTCATTTCCGGCCATTCTTTGATCAAATCCAATAATAGCAACAGAAGAAGGGGCAGAGGTGGTTGTTTTTAGAGCTGGGCAAACGGCTGTTTCGATTCGAGTACTTCTAGGATCGTAGAGTAAGAGTATTTCAAGGATTCCCTTTCACATCGAGAGACACAAAAAATCCTATATTAAAACGATTTTTATTAATGGAAGCTTGAACTGTCTCGATTCAATAAGACAGGAAACAAAAGAGCATCGGCAAACAAATTAACATCAAGAAGCAGAAGATCATCAACAAACAAAAACAACGGAAGTTTTGAACCAAATTAAACTGTTCTCTAAAAACATTTCATCGAACTACAAAAAAAAATATGCTACTGCTTTTATTATATATTTGCAATAAAATTAGAAAAGAAACCAATGTTTTTTTAATGCTACAATGGTTTATTTAAAAGAATTTTTTTTTTATCACTATCTGCTGCAATTGATTTTAAGTAACTTTCACTTGTTTGTGGGCATTAATAAATCCCAATAACTGATCAAACAAAACCGAACTGTTCACTGCCGAAAGCGAACTAACAAAAGACCAAAGCTTATGCACAATCGATATTTTTAATTATCCGTTTTCATATTTTACTAAATGCGTTTTTAAAAAAGCCTATTGGTGTTTGGAGGGCATAGGTTTCCAATCAGACCATTTACAAGCACGAGGGTTTTCGTCCTGCGCATTGTTATTCCCGGGAGAGCGGCGGGGCCAATGGCGGCGGTCAAATAGATGACGGGCTCTGTCGACTGCGCGGAAGTCCATACGTTTCTCGGCGGGAGATTAGGCTAGCTCGGGGTCCCCGCTGAGCTCCGACGGTGGCTGTATATTCCACGGTGACCTCTCCGCCGCTGATAAATGGCGATCTTGAAGGAAAGAGGAGTACGTTCCATAATGTATGAAATAGAAGATGCGAACGAACGCTCGCTTATTGCCGGTAATGGGCCAAGATAACCCGTGAGACATTAACACAGCGCAAAAGCCAGGGAATTATTTACTAATGGGACTTGAATGAATCTCTTTGGGATTTACAGAGAAACACACTGGGATAGCTAAGATGATGGCTATCCCACATACACACACAGTTTAACACTCACCCCCCTACTACCCCAACCTCTTCCTTTTGACCACCTTGGAAATTAACCAGTTTGGCGAGAACGAGGCTCGGGTCCACTTACTGACCACGATGGCTAAGATTAATGTTGGGAGAACCAAAGCACTAATTGAATTAGGATTCCGAGACGAGATCTTTAAGATATTTCATTGTCCATTTGGCTAATTCGATGAAGAAAATGGCTGCCTCCCTCCACAATATTATTAAATACATCCTCTTGAGAGTAAGAGGTTCTGGCAGACAATCAGTAAGATAAATGGTCTGCCATAGGCCGAGCGCATTAAATTCTTCGGAGAATTCTCAATAATTCGATATTGCACCTTATTATCTCTTCCCTTTTCCCTTTAATAAGAAGATAAGTCAGAATTATATTAAGTTAATAATTCAGCAATATTACAAAAAAAAATTAATGATATAGATGGCAAAAAAAAAGTTCTAAAACGAAATCATCGCACATTTCCCAATGTATACCTACACTCTCCCGAAATTTAATTTAGTTTTGATCTGCGCATGCATAAACAATGGCACTTAAAACCATATAAATGTAAAGAAATATTTTGTAACAGATGTTGTCTTTTCTTTTTAATCGAGGCCAATGAAAAATATAGGAATGGGCGCGGAAAGATCCCCCCTCTCCCCACGATAGTAGTTCGAAGGAATGAAATGCCAACAGAAGGCTTTACAGAACAATAGGCGGATATTGAGACATTTTTCTTTTGCGCACCCAGGCCTGTGTTTTTAGTTGACTTTTGTATATAAGTTATTCGGCAAAATTAGACTTAATAATAAATTTAAAATAAATAAATAAATAAATATCATCCTCGAAAGAAAGCTCTTTTTAAATAAAATATTTCGTGTCCCTCAGTTTGAGAACAAATGCTGTAACATACTTATTATTATTGTTGTTTAAATTCCAAAAAAAAAAATTCTGTAAAATATCATGAAAAATCTAATATTTCACATTCTGAGTAATTTCATACATAATCTGAGTGATTTTATTTATTGCTTTTCTTTTCCTCATTCATTAAAATGCTTCGAATTCAGAGAAATTGGACGAAGATCAATTCGTAGTGATTCAAGCAATTCAGGCGACAGGAAACATTTTATTTCTTTTATATATTTCTTTTACCAGTGCACCTAAAATTCTGAAAATTTAAATATGAACTTGTGAAGCATCTGGGATTTATATTATCTTTTTTTTTTAATTTTCAAATTATTTTGTAATTAATTAAATTAAAATTCAAAAACAGTCAAATTTTGGTGTTTTTTTTCCCGAGCTATTACGTGGTTTTCGACTTAAAAAAAAAAACCTTGACGAAAGCCCTGAAATAATAAAAAATTCGTAAACAGTGTTTTTTAAAATTGCTCGAGATTATTATTTTTTTTATTTATTATCAAATAATCATAATAATAAAAAAATGTTCATTAAAGACTTTTTAAATATCTTGTAAATTCGTTTGATGCTGTTCGTTTCCAATAATAATTTATTTTGAGCATTTTTTTTATAGAAATAGATTTTTGTTAATTCTATTTAAATCTTTTTAATCTTAATTTATTTATTTATATTTAATATTGTAATTTTTAAATGTCAATTTTTTAACATTTCACTGATCTGCAGGGGTAATCAATAATGTCTAAAACTTTCCTTGCATTAAAGCTCGAATGGTTAATTGCAATTGAAAGATAAGATTGAATAAGATTTCAAAAGTAATCTTCAATGTTAAAAGAAATGTTTATCTCGAACTCATCATTTTGGATTCAATAAAAAAAAAAAATGTCTTTTCAATAAGAAAGACTCCATTCAAACTGCATGAGGGAACAGAAACACAAAATGGAATTTATCTTTTTCTTGGCGAAGCAGTTGTTTGAATGAAATGACTGCAAATGGGGTTTAACCATACATTTACTCTGGCTTTCAATGTTCATTAACGATCTTTTCTATTCTCCATTTAATTCCCCTTAAGGTGAGTTGGCGTTTTGTTGTGCATTATTTTTTTACCGAGGCGGGAGAGGCAGGGGACGGGGATGGGACCTGTTGGTCGACTAGAATTTCCTTCAAAAACCGAAAAAGATTTAGACAGATCTAATCTTCTTAAATAGCACTTTCCATTTTCCCGCTATTTCTATTCGTGGGGATCGATACCTTCTCCCGCTCGGGCGAGCAACAGTTCCACCTCTTCCCCAGGGGAGAAACAGCAGTGGCCTCACCCAATTCATCCTTTTACACCAAAACCTTGTGAACTCTATTTCCCCCCTCTCGCAAGGGGTTAAGCAACAACCCCAACCACACTCCCCTCTCTTCTTTCAGCTGTTCGCCAAATTGATTGGTGTCTAAACTGACCAGAGGGAGGAAGGGATACAAATTATCTGCCGCCATTGTATTGGCATCATCATCAACTCTAACGTACACGGGAGTACGCATGCGCACTGCCAAAACCAATAATGCGTTTTGAGGGACGGGCTCGCGTATCAGCCATTTATTGTGATTAACATGTATTTCACTTTTCTGTGCTAGCTCCTAAAACTGGAAGGTGGGTGTGAACTCACCCTGATCATTCATTGATCCAATTAAAGGGGAATGGAACCAACCCCCTGCTGCAGCTGTTCTCCGCATCGGCGGCCATTTCCATAAAAATCATTTCTGACCTATTACCAAAGAAGGAATGCTTCTAGAGAAACAAGATTTGCTTTTCCAGAACTTTACGATTTCCAACGAGTAAACATTTAATGATAAACTTCTTGATAGCTTTCACTGGAACGCTTTTAACAGTGACTTCATTGGTTTTTATACTCTGTTTTACACATCACTACTTCAAAGACAAATAAAAGCAAGAGAAACTAGGAAAACGATAAGTTTAAATATAGTCGAATTCGTGTAACGGCAAAATGGTATCCTGAAATTTTTCTGTAGCTGTTTAAAGAATTGCTCCTCTTCTTGAGTAATGTGTTAATTAATAACCTTGTCGTCGGCGTTTTAAACATCCTTAAATTTATCAAGTTGACATTTCAAAATGGTAGAACCCAAAATAAATTATTTATTTTAACAATGCCTTCAAAGGAATTCAAATTCTGATAAACTGAAATAAGATTAAAAACATGATTAATCTACAGCTAGTTTGTAACTGAAATGAATTTCGGCAGGATATTTTGTCTTTTTCTTCGTTGATCTTCAGTTTGTAATTGTGGCCACAAGGTGCGCTGATGCTTCCGTAAGCAAATAAGGGGCATTTTCATTTTTAATGAAAGATACATAGAAACCCACAATCATAACAGAATTCATAAACAAATTCGCAAATTGATAAACAAACGGAATGAAGATACAGTAAATACAAAGATGCTGGGAAAGGGCAAAGGTGAAGCAACTTGATAAAATATAATTAATGTACAATTATACTGTATATCCTCTTTCATGCTTCAGGATATATATATACATTAGTTCCAAATTGTAACAAGCTCATAACAAATTAAACAATATTCGCCTTCTACGGTTTAGTGTAGGTAAGAAATCTTCTGATATATCTTTGTCAGAATAAATTAGTTTCAAAGCAAGGTTTATACATATATTGAGAATTTTCAAATGCCCAAATTTTGCAGTACATACATAATTAAAACAGATGTGAATATTTTTGTAACTTTTATTAAACAAAATTAACGAAAAATACAAAAATTTCCTTGCAAAAGCAGATGTAAGTAAATTACATCTGAATCGCATTCCTCAAGCGATTTTTCGGATAAAATAGATGCGTTTACCTTTTAATAACTTCTTATCAGCACTGTACAAACAGCAGAATTTCAAACAAGCACCATTTCATCATATTCTACACCGCCATTTTATTTCAATACGGTTACTGTTCATTTTGCAGAAACCCACAAATCCTTAAAAAACAATGAACAGAAGAACAACAACAAAGGCGGACGGTTTTTGTTAGCTATTCACTTTCCAAACTGAATTTTATTCGTAAGACGCAAACAATTTCTTATGCATTTGAATTAGATGTTTGTCTACAAAGGTCCTTCTGGAGGGCCTCGAGAGAATCCAAACCGTTTTCCACAAACAGACCCTACAATCCATCAGAGCAAGTACCTTGGAATCCAATCCAGTCGACCACGTAGACTCTGATTGTCTCAGGAGGGGAAAAAGGGTGGTAGAAGAGGGGCGAAGAAAAGCAATCACTTCCCCCCTCCCACGTCCAATTTCCATTATTTTCAGAGAATTGAAGGGTATCGCAACGACCCAAGCACCATCTTCGACACGGAACATCTTTCCCTACCCACGACCCCCCGTCACCGGCGTTCCACTAACAGATCGAATAGTCTTCAAGAATATTTGGCATCAGGGGACTGAGAGAAGATAGGGGGGGGGGGGGGGGGTTGATTTACCAGATAAAGTTCCAGAATATCAATAAAGTAAGAAACACATTCAAAAACATATAATTTCACAACTCATTTCTCTGTCAAAAAAAAAAAAAAAAAAGTAAGAAGTTGAAACATCAGCGGAAATTGAAAAGTATTTATTTGTTTATTTATTATTTACTTACTATGAGCGTTCCTTTCGTGTTACGTTTGAAGACTCAATTTATTTTCGATTTCCGTTTCCACATTAAAATTGCGCTTGTTTTGTATAGTTCATTAAAATGATACTCAGTTTTACTAATTGACCCTGGAATCCCATTTATAACTGCGGTAGCTTCTACTCCGAAAGCGCTCCGGGCATCAATTATTTCTTCGTTCTCCAATGTCACTTTCTCAAACCCATCTCAAATGTTTACCAACCAAATTTCCCGAAAGGTTAAAGCATTACATGTCTTTTTAAAGCAGCAACTATCGCGAGGTTACCAACAACGAGCAGCCAAAAAGAGGCAGGTCGGTTTCTTGATTTCTTTTCCATTCGCCCACTGCTTGCTTTTCTGTACCTATTAAATTTCTTCTCTGGAGATTGTCTTTTTTTTTTTTTTTCCGTCTTCCTCTCTGCGCATGCGTCGACGCACGGGAGATGTTCCTCCCTTTTACAAGTGGTTTTTCAGAAACTTGCGGCCTAATCGACTCAACAACTATACCCCGTTATTCAATTAGCCTCTAAAAACGCCTGATTAACTGCGCAACTACGGAACAACATTCTATAAAAATGAAGAGGCCAGAAAATGGGCTGCACATCTGGAGAACCCTGTTCTCAATTAAGTGCCATTATCATCGCTGTTGGTTGGCCTCAAGTGAGAATGGAGCTTAAGAAGAAAATGGATACCTATGCCCTAATGTAGAGGAATAATTGGGCAAGAACTTTCTCTAACATTATTGCCCGATAAGCATTTAAAAAGAAACACTCTTTTTTTTCGAAACACATTGAAAACGCGATGTTTTTTAAAGAAGACGTATTTCAAAGTCTTTAGGAGAAAGCAACCTTAAGAAGGCAGTAAAACTCTGGCGAAACATCAAAGAGGAGAGGCGACGGCACAGCAATAAAAAAACTCATTTCCTCGTTACGTAATGGCGGAATATCATCACTTAAGCATTGACGAAGTTTGTAAATATTTAATTTGTATTCGGAAATAACAAGTTCGAGAAAATTGGAAATCTTTTATCGATAGTTAATACCAACTAGTTACTACACTTTAAGTTTGTCTATATATATGATTTACAATAAGAAAGAGCAAATTTCTTAAAATAATGCGCTTTTGTGACTTCCAAATTTTATTTTAGTTTCAAAATTTAACACCAGATGCCGCTGACGAAGTGAATGTAATTCGAAGCAGATACATTCACAGAAACAGTTTTTTGAAATTATTTGGGATTTTATGTTTTAGAAAGCTGTCCGGCTTAGCTATTTATGTTTAGTAATATAAGTTAATTTTATTCTTATATTCTTTACGCTCTAAATTTCTAAATTGCAAATGATTAATTGAAATCTTTGCATCGCTAAACTCGAAATTATGCATCATTCGAGTTTGGCCATTCGATATATATATGTTAAAACTATTAAAATGCAGAATAAAGTACATTGAATAAAATCTGAAAGAGTTAAATAAAAGTCACTTAATGAAAACAGCATTTCCTGGTAAATAAATCAGAAGTACGTAAGGTTTCGTTTAACGAAAAGAAAAAAAAAAAGCAAATATCTCTACGATATTCCTTATCACTAACTTCTACATGGAATTTTAGCAATAAAATTGTAATTTTTTGCAGTTGTTATTGTCAGCTGTGTTTCTGATATCTTTAATTCAATTTGCAGAGAAACTCTTGCATATTAAACTTGAATCATCTTCATTTTTCAGCCAGTGTGCATTTCTTTTTGCAATGACAGCCATTATTCCATGCAGTTCGTTCTATTACCGCGCGGCGGCGTTCTTGTCGTTTGCCTTAGTGAAGGACTTAGCAGATAAAAACTCATTCAATAATAATAGAACTATCCGATTCGAGAGCGAGGGTGGGGTGGGGAAGGTAGAGAGGCACACGAACAACACGTCCTTCGTGTAATGCATCAGGCTTCGAGCAGAAACCTCTGAATTATTTACAGACCCAAATGCAATCCTCCATCATAAGCCTAACATGGTTCCGGAGCGGCAACATCGGCCAATGAAATAACTTCTACGGTCAAGAACAGCCTTTGGCAGCCAGAAATAACAAGACAGGAGGGGGATACAGTTTTGGAGAGGGGGTGGGGAGATAGGTAAATGACGGATCGATTTTAGAATAAATTTTTCAGCCACTTTAAAAATCCTCTAAGACAAGCTTACTACCATCAAAATGGACATATGCTCTTTTGAATAAAGTATCATTCGGATATTTGCT
This sequence comes from Thereuonema tuberculata, assembly GCA_023159025.1. Taxonomy (NCBI): domain Eukaryota; kingdom Metazoa; phylum Arthropoda; class Chilopoda; order Scutigeromorpha; family Scutigeridae; genus Thereuonema; species Thereuonema tuberculata. The sequence continues at coordinate 25,538,920 of JAFIDM010010028.1, read as the reverse complement.
TTTTACAAATAACAACAAAGTATCAGTCCCGAAGTGAAATTGGCAACCTCGGTACAAAGCATCCTTACACAAACAACCAAAGAACTTACAAGTAGCCTATATTTTCCTTTAAAAAGATTTCTTAAAAATTCTTAATTTTTTTTTGTTAAGTCCTGAAAATGACAACAAGGAAAATCCTACGTTTGTATTCAAATTGTAAATCTCCTGAATACAGACAATGCAAATTATTCATTTCTAAAATAAGTCTGACAAACACACAAGAATGTTCTTTAAGAAATGTAATAAAACTTTAAAAACTTTACAAAATGGCGGAAGCTTTCGAAGTCCTTGAACGTCTTCCTTATCAATCAGGAAGCCAAATTATTTTAAACCTTTATTCGTATCAAACCATGCGCAGTGGATTATCTAAAAGGATTAATTCCCATGGTTTAAGACAAATGAGATATTAGTAGAATAGGATAGAAATCCGTTATCTAGATTCTAATAAAATTTTCTATGGTAATTTCTGACGCCTTTGTCGTGATCATCTCGAAAAGAATCTTTCTCGAAACTTTTCAGATATAAAAGTTATATTGTCTCTAAGTCCTTGTTTCAAGATCCATCCAGAGGTTCAGAACTTACTGAGATGACAGGATGAATACAAACACACTAATTTGATAAGCCTTACTGTTTCCTATTGAAAATTTAGCCTAAAAATCTAATGTAATGGCAGTTGTCTGGACTCTAATCTAACGGAAGATATTGTTTTTTTCCGGCAAGTTGACAGTAAGTGTTTACCGGCATTCATCTCAAAATAAGTTAGACTTAATATTTACAGAATACAAAAAAAATTCAACATTAGCTTGTTGTAACTTGTTATAATCAATAGATTAGGTTTAGTTACATCATTTGAATTTTCAAAACATTCATCGTCAAAGAAATTTCACAGCATAAACAATGAACGCACGCCATTACTTCTCCTATTTCGAATTAATACAAGTACAATCAGTTTCCATCACCAGATGTCGCTTCAGTGCACAGACGTTTCAGACAATTCTTGAAAACAATTACTGCTTGCAACTGACGGATCAGCTCCTCCCTCCTTCGAATCAAATACCCTTATTCCCTTTTAGGATCAGGAAATGTTATCCACTCATTTCACACTCAATCACTCATATTTTGAGTATTCTAACTTCACGAAAAACTGCTACCATTGATCAGAAATGAACAATGAAAAACAAAAGACTAATTAACCAAGCAGGAATTTTTCAAAGGTTATTATATTGCTGATATTCTCCCCTGAATTACCAAATACACATTCAGAATTAGGTTTTTATATATAAGCAAGCAGAAAAAGAACAGGAGCGAAAATGGCAATGGCTCCATGAAGTTTTTTCTAAATAAATTACGCATGTACCGTAGTTCCTAAGAATTAAGGGCTTCAACTCTCCGTAAGAAATGTTTGCGAACTTATGACAATGGTTAACACCTTACAGCTTTAGCGTTTCGTAGTAGTTCATTAGATTACAGTTATATCGCGAACAGTGACTTCACGTATGCTTTCTTACCATTGGGTTACATCAACAATGGGCATTGCTAATTAATTCATTGTTAAGATGTTCTAGCAAATATGAGTCAGTACAATCGTTATTTCCGACACCGTCGTAGGTGTTTTAGGACCCTCCCATCAATCTCAAAGTTTTGAGGCTCTCCCGGCGAGGTCTATATGCCCATCAAATTTCAAGTCTTGCAGTTCTTGCATTAAAATGGCGCCAGATAGCTACTAAAAAACTGGATTCAGCACAAAAGGTTTTTTTTTTAAAAAAAAAAAAAGAATGCAACATCCAAATAATGCTCTCTATCTTTTGCCAATTGCTGGTATGTCTGCTTCTTCCGGCAATCAATGGGAATATCTATGTTGCAATCCATTAATTCGTTACAAGGTTTGCTTTTCGTGACTAATTCAAATTGGCGAGATTGTAGGAAAGTTTGAACGACAAACAGGGCAATAAAATACTCCTTAAACCCTTTTATATCTTGGCTCGTAAAACGAAGGTGAAACACAAATAAACGGAGAGAAATCTAAAAAGGAATCCTTGTGGAAAAGCAATGAATTGGAATTAGACAGCAGAAAAGAACGTGATTTCCCTGCTATTTTCAGGAATAAAAAAAAAGTGTTTAACGGCCAACTTTTGGCTCTATAGTCGCATCATGTAACAGCATTTAAAAATTAGCGCAATCGAAATCTTTTATAACAAAGAGGAGAAGCAAAAGATATCGCAATCAAGAGCTTACAGATGTATTTCGGTATTACGACATGTTACGTTCCAATCGTAGTCGTAAAGCGAAGCACTGCTTCTTTGTTTTTTTTTTCAGTTATCGACCATGTAGTGCAACTGTCATACACGTGCATTACTGGTTTCTCTTTCACTTTTCTCTGCCTTCACTGTCGCAAAAAGTGTCTTAATGGCGACAGTGACCTGTCGCAAAATATGACAATTGAAAATTGTCGCGCAAGCGAAGCACCGGAAAGCGAGATATGACTCTATAAACTCAAGGGCGCTACAAATTGTATAAATATTGTCAGGTACCAGACAATGAAACTGGCGAATGCTTACTTTTCTATAAAACAACAATGAATTTTAATTATCACTACAAAGACATCTTAAAAGAAGATCCCCCCCCCCCCGGAACTAATCAAGTAATTTCTGAAAGACGTTTGGTCTCCACCCCTCTACTCCTCCTTCAAAACGGCAAAACTGATTTCTGTAAAATTTGGTTAGATGTTTATTTATGGTGCAGTTCAAAATAGAGCACAATTATCTTGATGCCAACCCTTCCCCCCTGGTCCTCAAAATGAACCTCCCTCCAGCGCTGAATTCTCAGCTTCCGTTACACGATGGATAGCTGAGTGTACACATAAATAACCTCGATAGATGAGCACATATTTATTTTTCGAGCTAACGGCGGTTTTAGTTAGGATAATTTTTGGCCGTAAAAAAAAAAATCCCTTATCTAAACAGCAATTGTTTGCCAAAACACAAAAGGAAATTCATTTCAAATTTTAATTTTCTAAAATAATAGATATCGTGATTAGAGAGTTTTACTGATAAGCATTTCTGGCGCCACTGCCTTCTAATGATCCTACACCTACAAAAATCAAAAAGAATCTTCCTTTTAGCTGTCTAATACTATCATCAAAAGCTTCAGCTTCCTGGATTAAAAGATTCTGAGATATTTAATCAGAGATGGACATACATGGACTCAATACAGCATTGCAAGACGTTTAGTTGTAGTCACATGACAATCACATACTTTTACGTTTAGTTGTAGTCACATGACAGTCCATACTTTTACGTTTAGTTGTAGTCACATACTTTTACGTTTAGAAGTAGTCACATGACAGTCACATACTTTTGCGTTTAGTTATAGTCACATG
>JAFIDM010010028.1:25510421-25535492 GCA_023159025.1 Thereuonema tuberculata | reverse complement strand
TATAGTCACATGACAGTCACATACTTTTGCGTTTAGTTATAGTCACAAGACAGTCACATACTTTTACGTTTTTCTCTCCCTTACACTTAAAAGAGGTGTTCAAGTATTAGCGAAACCTAAAATATATTTTGTTAACTATGATTTACCGTGCGGGTAGCACAATTCTTACTTAAATCTAAACATTAAGCACTAATTAAAATTTTACAAAATTGTGGTTTCTAATGATGCAAGAGAAAATCGGCAAAACCTCGTCACGATCGAAAGATCAAAAGGTGCGATGATGACTTTTTCAGGTAACAGAAGAGTGGTAAAATAAAAAAAAAAAAAAGAAATACAGGGGAAAAAAAAATCTCCTATCGCGTATTGGAAAATGGCTGTAACAAAGACGCCCCATTAATCACTGGTAACTTGGCAGCTTTTTACCATCCGTGTATTTTTGACCTTGTTCTTCGTCGCTGAATTAACACCCTCAGAGCTTTGTGTGCGCAAGAAATCGACAGTTGCCAATTTAATTAAGATTTTAATTGGATCTTGAGATGCCGTCAATGGCGTAGAAGAGATGAGGAAATTTCTTGGTCCGCCTCCCAACCCCCCCTTCAACTCGCTATTTCTAGAGATCAAGTAAAGGTAACACAACGGAGCATTAATCACCTTAAAGGTGGGCGTGTAGGGGGTGGATGGAAATACGCGTTGAATGGCGTAAGTCAGCAAAATGAAAGGGGACGGAGGGTAAATTCGGAACATGGTTTATCCATAAAGAATCCCTTCCCCTCGCCCCTCCCACTATTTCAAGATGTAGTGCTAAACAAAAAAACGACAACACAGCTCCCGTAAATCCGCTGTTTAATCCAGATTACGGTAATCTGAGATTATAAAGTAAGGCTGACACAAAAAAAAACGAACCTGACGTAAAAAAGTAAATCTTTAAACCCTACATATTTCACAGAAATACCATCAATAAGAACTTATTGATAAATTATTCAGAAATAAGCCCATCAGTTCCCGCCACAATTAAGTTTAAATTAACTATAAATATTAACTTTGAAAACAAAGATTGTACAGTTTCGAAATCTACGACAACATTTCAATGTTTTGTTTTTGTCCAATTGGTTATTCAAGTAGCATTTTATCCAGGTTACATTTTCCTCGTATGGCTTCTGCAGTTAAAAGTATTTTTCGTAACTACTTAAAATAAAGGCCATTATGTGCCTTTATGTGCATTATACGTGCGTCGTATAAATGTCTAAGCTTACTAATTTTCATGTAACCACTTTCCTCTCAGTCTGTTTGGGTGCACATTACGCTGAAACGGTTGGACAGATTTTCTTAAAATTTTGTACATTGCTTATGTAGGGTCCAACTGAAAAACAGAAGCTTTGGTCTCCATATCTCTGCCTTCCATACAAAAAAAAAAATGCACTCGAAAACCCTCACTAAAATGGCTGGACGGATTAGATATTTAAATATGAGCTGATTATTTTGGTCTCAAATGCCTGTCATCAAAACTGATCACAGCGCTCAATCCTCACTTGGCTAAGCGTTTAGTACTAGGTAAGTAATTATTAAATGTCATATAACGTACGCGTAGGGCAAAACAGAATATCATAAAAAAATGATATCTCTTTCGAAAATATGTCAAAATATTCTTAAAGTATCTGTTAGTCGTATATCTAATTACTTTAAGAAAAAACTAAAGAAGTACTAAATATTAGTTATTATAGTATTTTTTTTTAAAAAAAAAAGGGTTTGCCATATATGGTCATTATGTAACGATCGATTTTGTCTGAAACAAACGTCACCAGTCATGACGTCATCAACTTGAACTCCGAGCAGTCAGTCAAAGATGGCGTCGTTTTGTGATCGCATAAACGTGACCAAGAAAGGACAAACTTTGCATAGCCAAGCAAGGGGAATAATGTGGAACGTTTTTAATTATTTCAAATGTAATTATTATCTAATCTATTCATAACTGTAGAAAATATAAAAACAGAATGTTTTCGTAATGTTTATAAGATTCAGTTATGGATTTTAGCAATAGATGGCGCTGTTACGTCCTGGAAACATCAATCTATAAGGAAATTACGTCATCAAAAGCTCTTTTTACATGAACTGAACTGTAGTTATTGATATAACAATACTGTTAAGATAATTACTGAATCTGTAACTGCTAATAAAAATTAATACATTTTACTTTAATAATACTTGAATATTATTTTTTTTCATAAAAAGTTTTTATTGCCGTACATTTGAACTTATGGAGACAGCCTGGAGACAGCCATCATCATATTGTCGTAAAACTGATGTCATTAGGATATTACATAATTGTATAGTGTTTTCAAAGAACTTTTCCTCTTTTTTCGTCTGTTCCGAGTCATAATAAAGAGTTCCGCTTCTCCGCCAGTCACAAGTTGTTAATCTCCAGTCCCTTGCTGGGAAGTTCTTCTCCCTAATGCGCTGCTCTTGTATCGGTGGAGTGTCACTCTTTGCTGCCGACGCAGGACCGCTGTCTCTCGGCCACGCTTCACAGCAGCCGCCGCAAACATTAACGGGTCTGCTGCTTTCTCTCCGGGCAATGTAAGAGGTTTTTCAGGCACGCAAATGCTGCGATCTTGTTTTAAGGTGTTTCCCATTAAAAATACCATCGATTTTTCCTTGCAGGGATAAATCCAACTTGCTGAAACTTAATCAACGGCTCCCGAAGTTGCAAAACTTTTCGGCGCGCTCCAACCCCTTCAGCGCTTGCTGGCTTTCCGCTGTACTTGCTCGACATTATCATCGCAGGCTCTGCTGAAAGATTAGTTATCGCCTTGTGACGTTCGAGGCAGTCTTTATTTGAGACGGAATAAATCTCGTCCTAGTAATAATCAAAGCAAACTGGGAATATCTCTATCTTATTCAAAAAGCAGATTAAAAGAAAACAAAAACTTAAGCATGTTACTTTTCTTATTTAATAAAAAAGGAACGTCGAATAATAATGAATTCTAACTTCGTAAAATTCATTAATTTTCGTGATTATACAGTTCTTATTAAATCTTCACAATTACTAATTATCATAACCTTTAGTTTTTGCAATTATTAATATTCGTAATCCTTTCCTAATTATTAATTATTAAAAACCATTACCTGTTTCACGATTACAAGCGCTCATCAGGCAAGAGAAGCCATAAAGAATATTACAATAATCGTTAAATATAACTTTTTTCAAGAACGAACCATTCTCGTGAAAGGATTTATCAAGTGGTTAAATCCGTCTGTCTGTCTGGAAAAAATGCAAACTCTGACCCGCTACGTTGAAGTGCGATAAAACACTTTGTATTGTTCTTGAATTTATCTACATAATTCATTTACATAAAATCTGTCAAATTTTTTTCGACTATGATAGAAATATTCAACAAATGCTTAACGTGTATTTAAAATGCATGCTTAATTGAATAAGAAATCACCAACACACAAAGGATATATGTCAAAAATTGTAATAAAATTCCAAGAAATACATTCGGATAAGGAAAGCTTTCGGACACCTTAATCGCCTCTCTTGTCAATATCAAAAAGCTTTTAATAGATTATTAATAATTAATTTTGCAAAGCTAATAAAATGATAACAAAATTCAAACCTTTAAATTTTCAAAATAATAATAATAATAATAAATAAAAATGGGGAGGGGGAGATTTAAGTTTTTATCTAAAAATAAAAATTAAGAAATATTAATATCGTACGATATTACTAAAAAATTATTCATATTATGTAAATAGATGATGAAAATTTTCCTTGCCATTTCTGCATCTGTTTTATATATAATTTAGAATATTTGACTGTAATTTCTTTTTGTAGAACAAAACCTGTAAGTATTTTGAAATTGAAATAAAAATGCCGGTTGCGATTACATTGGAATAATGAATGTTTAATCTAAGCTAGCTAAACATTAAATTGTAGGTTTGCGATATACTTTGCTTAGTTTTCAAAGTGAACGTTAAGAACTTCAGGTTCAAAAACAATCATTACAAGGCAATAATCTCAAGTTGGTACGACGACTATTTGCTTTTATCGATCAAAAATTTTAAAAAAAATTTTCGTTTCTTATGATGCCTTAAAAGGATGAAATATCTCAAAGTATCTTTTACAAATAAAATGCCAGTGCTCTTTGTCTGAAGCCATTATTTGTACAAACATTCAGAGAAGGCAGTATACACAAAGACTATATTATCAAGGAAAGAGTATGAAAAAGGTTCTTAAAATATAAATTATAAAAAAAAAAAAATACCCAATATGTTTATAAATTATGAACTTTTTTTAGTATGTGGACTTATTACCAGAATCCATTTATCTGCCTTTGATAATTTATTGATTTAGATTTTTTTTTAATGTTTCTTTAAAAAATATTTTTTATTATCATTTTAAAAGTCAATATTTTAAATTAAAAACGAAAAAGAAGTTTTTCTGCAATTACGATTTATGCAATATTAGGCCACCAATCCAGTGAATGTAAATAAAAATTGTAACAACGAAATATAAGAAACTGAACACAATTGATTATTCGTCCGCCTGGTGGCAGAATGCGGTACTTCAGTCAAGCTGCCGTTCTCTTGTGTAAGATAAGTTGGAGATAAATCCAATTGTAACTGACAGCAAATCTTGCGAGACTGAGAACATGGTAAGAATGTGCAATTTTCTACCAGACTACGGCATCGGAGGGGTTAGGGGGTGTGCGATGAAACGGAACTGTGCTTGGCAATCTCTACCCTGAGAGTCGAACGCAATATACTTATGGCGTATCTCCTTAGAAAGTCGGGTAATGCTGCTGGATCAGAGGGGATTGGGTAAGCGGAGAGAAATTAAATTCCCCCACAAATACTAAAAACACGGATTACGCGGAGGTGGCGGGTGGAGGAGCAGGGGGACCGTGTCAAATTCTACACGGATCAAGAGCTTTTCCGTGTCCCGATAGCAAGACCAAAGTGTTACGTTCGATTGCTTCGGAGTTGACGGAAACCCCCCAAAGAGAGTAAATAAACCCAACGAAACAAATAACCAAAAACTACCCTCACCTCCAACCTACAGCGCTAAGGATTAGATCTTGAGAAATAAAAAGATGAAGAAAAAAAAATACTTTATCAAGATCAATACCACAATATACGAGTATATATAGAAAAGATGATCCCGAATAAAACGGATAAAAGCCTTATTATTAGACTAGGAAAGGGATATATATATATATATATATATATATATATGTGTGTGTGTGTGTTGACAATGCAATCGCCCAATCTTTTACGTTGTGTCAGAGTTTGGTACCAAATCATGTTTGAGCACGATACGTTGTTGCACAGTTATGGTTTGGATGTTGACTTGGAGATCGTCGCATATTTTTAATGTGTTTCACCTGGAGAGATATTACTCTGGTAGAAATGAAATCAACAAGAATAAACAAATCAAAATTGAAGTTACACACATGTTATAATACGGTATAAGGTCTGCAATTTATTACGAGAAGGAATCACAACTATTTATTTCATTACTGGCTACTTTAATGAAGTTTTGGAACTTATCCTGGACTATTCCTAGTTGGGTTTTTTGTTTTTTAATACAGCTATTTTTTGTGAAGCCTTGCTAGGACAGATAAGTTCGAAGTGTTTTCACAGTTTTTGGTGTTTATATTATTTCTTCTTCTTTTTTTTTTTTTTTAGGAATTAACATCTTATTTTCCTGATTTCATAAATTTCATTAAAGTTGATACACCTTTCATTAAATGTTTCTATATTTGGCAGGTACAATGATGGAACAAAACTGTAAGTTATAATTTAAATATTCTCCCTGTATTTAGTCAAATAATAATTTGGAATTTACATTGCAAGTCAGGCAGGCCACTATAAACCCGAATAAATCGGTGTCCAGGGATCAGTTTAGGAGGAACTCCATGTTACGCTCGTGGAGAGAAAGGAAATAAATAGTAACTAACGACAGATCATGGATTAGAACCTACGTTCATCAAATGCTTCACCAGATCCATAATCACTCGGTTATATTAAAAGATTTTTTTTTTAGTTACCTAAACAATTAAATGAGTGTTTTTGTTTCCTTAATTTGTTTTAATTTATCGGAAGAAAGACAAAGAAGATAAACATAAGTATTCGGAATGAGACATTGGAACAAGTGAACAACTTTAAATACTTAGGGTGTACTATAAGTGGAGATATGAGCTGCTGCCAAGAAGTCAAGAGGAGAATAGCAATAGCAAAGGAGGCTTTTAATAGGAAAAGGAGCATCTTCTGCGGACCTCTGGAAAAAGAACTAAGGAAGAGACTAGTGAAGTGCTTTGTGTGGAGTGTGGCATTGTATGGGGCAGAAACATGGACATTACGACGCAGTGAAGAGAAACGACTAGAAGCATTTGAAATGTGGATATGGAGAAGAATGGAGCATGTGAAATGGACAGACAAAATAAGAAATGAAGTTGTGCTAGAAAGAGTGGGTGAAGAAAGAATAATGCTGAAACTGATCAGGAAGAGAAAAAGAAACTGGTTGGGTCACTGGCTGAGAAGAAACTCCCTAATGAAGGATGCACTGGAAGGAATGGTGAACGGTAAAAAAGTTCGAGGCAGAAGAAGATTTCAGATGATCGACAACATTAGGGTAAATGGATCTTATGTGGAGACGAAGAGAAAGGCAGAAAATAGGAAAGATTGGAGAATGCTGGGTTTGCAGTGAAGGACCTGCCCTTGGCAGAGAACTATGAATGATGAATGATTACAGCAGTCACTCTTGGAATTTAACTAGCAGACGCCATTTACTGATCTTGGCACTAATCAGATAAAGATACCGAAGGTTATAAAAATGTATAAAAGTGGCAAAAATCTTAAATGCGAATCATGATTCAAGTTGTTGCAATTACTGCACATCTGTAAAATGTGTTTAACAACGTGAATGTATTTATTATAAAGCAGTTTTATCTTAGTGATTTTTTTTTAATTACAAAAGCAGTACAGCTATTCTAGAGCTGTATAGTGGAACTGGAAGACAATAAGCTGTAGGTTATTGAAAAAATTAATACGGAGACACAAAGCCTCGAACCCCAGCAGTGCAGGTGGAATATCCCAGTCATAATTGATTGGCTGCTGCGACACGGACTGATGTCATTTTGTCATTGCACTACCCTGTGGCGAAGCCTTGGGCACGCGGACCGTGCGTGGTCTGTAGCGTTGTGTGAAGACGAAAATACTCCAAGACAGGGGTTAGCTTATGGATGTGGGAGTGTGTAAGCCTTTCGGCGAGAAGCGACCTCTTCTCCCTTTCCCCCACGATGTATTATTGATTGGCTTATATTTGCATATACTTTTTTTTTCTTTCGTATGGCCCGAAGGTAATCCACCCTCTCCATTGTGTGTTGGAAGGAACAATTTCTTCGTGTAGATTTTGCTGTGTTTGTTTTGTTTTAGAAGAAAATAGAAAGAAAAAAAACCCGTAGCCTTTGCAGAGGTTTCGAAGCATCAATTCTTATGTTGTTTTACGATTGAGATGCGTTTTACTGCATTAGCGAAAGAAAATACACTTCGGGCAAAAACCATTTCACTTCAGCAACCAAACCAAAGACAACTGAATGGGAAAAAATTTATTAAATCCAACTTTTGATTCAATAATTTAGTAACGCGTTCAGAATTGATAAAAAGAAAAAAAAGGAATCAAAGAATGAAGGATTGCCAATAAATATTGAATAGAAAATACGAAGAAAAAGAGCGAGTACCACAAATAGGAAAATTGGTAGGCTCTTTATTACATGCTTTTCATCATTTCCGTTAAGACATAGTTGGTGTGGCAACTTTCGAAAACCGGTATGATAGGATCAATAGTAATGCCAGTGATTTAAATTATGAGCATCTTTTTGTGAATTGTGTTTACGATGCTAGCAACATTTTTCAGAGACTCTGTACTGGTCGGTTTCGTCCTGTGAGGGTCCAAATTCCATCAAAAATGAATAAGGAATGCAATGATTAATATTTGTCTTCCATAATCAACACGGAGTTGATTTTGTTTTTAGTAAATAATTTTTTGGAAGATCGTGATTATGGGATCTTATTTCAAAAGAAACAACATCTGCATCTTCAAATCAGAGTTTTGTTCAGTATTCATCTGTTTGTATGTGTGTGTGTGAGATTTTTTTTTTAGCCCGTTATCAAAACAATAGTTGGTAGGGCCATTAAATGATAACCGGAATAGATTTTAGCCAAGTTTGGTTCGGATTCGATCCTATGTACCGAAGCTATGAACAAAAGTCGCTTAATCAAAGGCAAACTAAGGGAGCGTTAGGAGTAAGATCAACAAAAATATAAATACTTTTATCGGAATCGTCAGTGCTGCTTCAAAAGCAAAAATAAACAATAAAAAAAAATCACTAATGAAATATCGCCAAACAGCGCGGTACTGCTGTTCCAGGATGTCACTTGGTAAACAATTTGGTCTCATTGTAGATGATTTGTCGTCGGTTTGCACAACCAGCGGTGCTGGATTAAAGGTAATACGTACACGAATGACCTATTCAAACTTTTGCTTTCTGTGAAATGGATGGATTCCGGCTCCGTCCCTTAGTCATAAATAAGTGAGAATAAATTTTTCACTTATGAGAGCTTTTTCTTCTAACTATCCATAAAAACTTTTTATTTTATTATTTTTACTTTTTATTTTTATTTTTTTAACATTAGTAAAAGGAACACCAAAATTCATCAACAAAGCACGATTCTGCCCGTATTCATTAGCCACGACTTCAATTTATTCGAAAGAGATAAAGACAAGAAAAAAAAGAATATCTTTTCTAAACAACCTACCTATAATTACTATTTTTCAAGACGAAGCCACGGAGAAAGACGAGCACGCTTGCTTTTGGAGGTGGATCAAACTAATGAAGCCGTGCCTCTTTTCAATTACAAAGAAAAGGAAGCTACGATTCGACTCCAAGAAGAAAATATCTCAGGTTCGCCGATTTCTGCACAACCTTCCCCCATCTCTTGTTTTTCTTTTAGAATCGTATGACATTCAGTCCGCACTGTATCAAGTAATAATTAATAACTCGGTGGTTGCTGCTTATTTGAAGAAACTTTCTATTTCTGTAACTAAAGTTCAAATACTGAGGGATTACAAGCTAATCTAGAAGCTAAATCCCTTGTAAGCACTGACCCGAGGATTAAATTAATTTATCCCTAAACTGCTAATCTTAACATCAACGTTAAGATTACTCAGGACTTCCGTTCTAAACAAGGGATTATTTACTGATAAGAATCTATAGATTAATAAAAATATTCCCGTTATGTAATGTTAAGTACTTAAAATTAATTATTATTAAAGTTAATAATTTTAGTTCGTTCTATTAAATAACATTCATTTTGTATTTCACAGGGAAAACATTATTATTATAACAATTAATGATTTTTTGGGGGAAATGGATTTGTGCTAGAAAATATATAAATTAACTCATTTAAATTGTAATTTAATAAGTTCTTGAAGCCTATTTTCCAGTGTTACATTTATTATTTTCAAACTAAGGAATTTATTATCAGCACGTCATCGTGCCCATTTCTCCATTTTACTATTACATTTTAATAAAAATTCTATCTATAATACCAACCATCTTTTTTTTTATATATATTTCATTTTGATTTTTAGGATTTGATTTCGCTTACCTACTAAATTTCACCAAAAGCCAAAGATGGCCAAAAAGCCATCAAATAAATGGATATCTCCATTATTTTTTTTTTACCTCTTGAATAATCAAATTCCTTTTTTGTAATTTTTTATGGCGCTGTTGGGTATCAAAAACTGGTACGCCAACTACATTTTACGTGTTGTTTTGTTTGTATCAGATTAAATTTTAACTAATTTTTTGTGATGTGTGTATCTCCACGAACATTCTTCCCATTGCTTATAGCGTTGATCTGCTTATAATAATTAGTTGTGCCAGCCAGTGAATGTTAGATTTTTCCTGTAGCACCCAGTAATACGGCAGCTGGCTTTTCACGTCGTTTTTCTTCCTTTTTTTTCCCTTCTGCTGTTAAAATATGAGACAGGATTAAGGAGAGAGAAGTCAGGCCTGAGGTGTAGCGTCATAGCTATTGTCACATGACCACAGAATTCGAAAGCAGTTCGCCTTCACAAGGTGATGAATGTTCTACAGGGAATGCTTAAGAAGAAGGAAAGAAAAAAAAGAAGAACAGGAGAGAAAAGATAAACCTACCTCCTCTGTGAAAACGATTTAGCGAAAGGAAAGGAACACTTATAGGCCATTTTAGCCGCGTGAAGAAATAGCACAGCAGTCAGTGCTACTTGAAGTTGGCGATTCGAAAAATCTTGCGATCTTTGCCGCGAGAGAAGGAATACGTTTTATCAGGAAAAGTATCTCGAGCGAGAGAGAGGATTTTTTTTTCCCCTTTTCTTTTCGCCACCAGGAATATCTTAGGGGGAAAAAAGGCAAAACAAGATATCAGAAATAAAAAAAAAAAAAAAATATTCATGTCAGTTCATAGCGGAACTGAATAAATCAGCATTAAACTTCTGAATCAGAAGTGCCAAATTTTAATTAAGAAAAATGACTTGGTTAGAAAAAAACTAAATAAACGGGCGAGCAAACTGTTTGTACAATAAAGTGTATAAATTTTATAAAAGTATAAATTTTGCATTTTAAAAATGTATAAAATTTAGTAGCCTACTAACTTGAGTGGTAAGGGTGGAGGGGGCGGGTTCGATCGCGGGTCTCGGCGGACGGCGGGAATTTTCCCACGCTCCATTCTCCTCCAAACGAGTCCTAGGCTCTACCCAGCCCTCTGTTGAATGGGGACCGGGTTTCTTTTCCGCGGGTTAAAGGCGAGCTGGAGTCGGGCTGACCACCCGACCTCCCCGTTAGTCATGAAACGCAGATAGCCTTACCTCAAGCGACGCCAAGGGCCACATTGGCCTGTAAACACTTTAACTTATAAATTTTAGTATACTGGTATGTAAATTTAATCTAACTCAAACGAACTCAAGAAACTTTTTCCTAACCTTCAACAAAATTTCAGCTTCCCGTGGTATATAGTTTCAGTCATCTTGACTTCTCTCAATTGGTAATTGATGTAATAATTTTTGCTGCACAAGAAAACAGAAGCAGAACTGGTCCCCTGCTCCTTTTCGGGCCTTGTCAGCTAAATGTAATACTTTTATATTCTAATTAAAATAAGACAATATTTTTATAAAGCTCATCTTCTAGTTCAATATTTTTCCCTGGAAATGCTTCTTTTCAGTGGTCTAACAGCAAGATTCAAACTAACAAATGACATGAATGAATGATGAAATGGATATTCTTCATTAGATTTTTTTTATTTATTTATTAACTAGTGTAGAGCTCAAATTACAAGCTTTTTACAAAAATACGAACAGGAAAATTTTAGGTTTAATGTTCTCATATTTGTTTAAAATCGCTTTTAATGTATTCTTGCTTTATATGGCGTAGTTTTTAGTTATTTATTTTCTTATATTTTTTTGAAACAACAGTGCCCTCTTTGATAGCAAAGACGTGTGGACATGAAAAAGAAGCCATCCATTTATTCATTCAATCCTTTCAACCAATCAGAAGCCGCAAAATTCGACCGTTCCGCCATTTCATGTTTTTCCAGGCTTCTGTAAAGCTTCCTAACACTGCCGATCCATGCGCCATCTAGCGTTCACTTCATTCAGTATCTGAGAACAACATTTTGTTTTCACTCCCTTCATAAAAAGTATAAAGTAGATATTACAGCGACAAGTTAACGATGCTAAATGAAGCTGTCTTCACAACTCTGCTTTTCCACAAATTAAATGCAAAATTAGTAAATATTTATTCATTTATTTATTTTTTAATACTTAATCAGCTTGCTTACTTATTTTTTTTTTTCCTAGCTCAATAAAATAAAGTCAATTTCAATTTCACAGAATTCTCTTAAGTTCTGATGGAAAGAGGTAATCGAGTGGGCGTGGTGGGCTCGTGAATCTTGGTTGGTGACCAACGACGCTGTCTTGCACATAATCATCGACTGAGAGCAAAGGGGCATGACAGTTCAGTTGGCGGGAAAATGATTAATTAGCCACTGTCAGAGACAACACTGAATTGCGATGGAATCCAGGTACCCGGACCCACTTGCCACCCCCTCCATTTGCAGCAGCCTCTTCGCCATACCTAACCCCCTCCCCCTCCCAAATGTCCACCAACTTCAGTTGACACTGCTACAGGAACTACTGGACTTCGAAGAAACCAAGATTAACAACACACAGTCAAAGAACTTAACAATTCATGATAGTTTTATTTAGATCAATAAATTTTCATTATAAAAACACAATTAAAGTAGACTTAAAAATAAGGCGTATTCCAAAATTATTATAAATGTGTATTCTTGGAAAGTGTATAAACCTAATGTGTGGATGATAAATAAGCCTAACATCGATGCTGTCCATATTTTTGAATAACTACGCTAACGACGACGATACATTCAGATAGGCCAAATTTTCATATTCCACATGGAAAGTTCCAGAAGCATTTCAAACAGGCAATTGCATTAATTGGGAAAAAAGAAGAAAACACAAGGAAACGGCTGAGTTAAAAGAAGTTCTGAACAACTGAGGGAATTTCATCGAAGTTTTCCAGATTAGCGTTTTCGTTGTTGCCAAATACCTATTGAGGCAAACAATTAGCAATTAGTGCGCCCAATCTATTTGTAATGTTGGTAATGGGTTCCTCCAGTGCTAATCAGTTTATATCGGGAGCAAGAGATAGCCTTGAAACAAGTAAAAGGAATTAATTTCTTACCCATTGCGTTTCATTGATGCAGTTCTGATAGAAGTAAGGTGTGTGTTTTTTCTTGAAAAAGTCAAATGAAATTTAATATTGGGAAACATTTAATTACAGACGCTAATTCCACCTACCCACTTAATCCTGTTAGTGTCGTAATTCGTTTAGTGCGCCAAGGAAGTGAGAAAAACAGTGCCCAAACATTAAAACTAAATCAACGAACCGATTTCAATTTGATAGAATTTTTTTTTTTTTTTTTTTAATGAATATTTTGAATGTTTGATTACAAAAATTACAAAAGGTAAAAACTCAATCTACACACAACTGTAACTTAAAAATATTATTTAAAAAAAAACCTACAATTATTAGGAGATTTCGAGTTCTTTCACAGAATTCATTATCAGCTCTACAAAAAGAAAATTAAAATTTACTAAATTGGTCTTGTCAGTCAGTCTGTCCGATTGTTAATGGTTTAAATATTGAAAAAATAGACATTTTACAAAAAAAAAAAAAAATAATAATAATAATAATAATGTAGTCATAAATTACTCATTTTTTTAAAAAAAGACAACTTTTGAAAGAAATTTAGGTTTATTTTCCTTAGTTTTCATTGTTTTTAAAGGCATTAAAACAATACAAAGTCTCTTGCTTGTCGATTATGTATTCAACGAGCACAAACACTAACCTTTGTTACATCTCATCTGAGATTTTCTGTAAAATCAGTAAATCTACAAATACTTATTACAAATGCTTCAATCGCATTAATTGAATCAAATCATCTACAGAATGAGAATAATAAATTCCTAGTGAATCAAACAATAATCCAGGATTAGAATTACGCTACAATGCGGCATGTTGTAAACGAAACACGGGTTACGTAGTATCTAACAGAGGTCTGTAATGTAGCGTCGGTTTCCAGTCACTCGACTTCATCCCAGTTGAAAGGCATTTTGACACAAATGAATACAGAAATCTGTGAGGGTGGGAATTGTATGAAAATTGCTTAAATTAAAATTAATTTCTTCTGCTTTCCTGTCCTAGGTCGTTGTGTCAAATTTCTACAAAATTCATCCAATTTTGTGCAGAAGTTTTCAATTACTGTTTCAGAAATGGCTGTAATGCTTAACCGATATATTCCAAAAACTCTGCATTTATTGATTAATTTTCATAAAACGAAATGTTGAAATGATACACAACATTTCAAAAGTCCACCTGTAGAAGTAGAGTTGTTCGGACCGACAGCCAGACACACGGACTCCGTCAATGCTTCTCGGAACAGGTGGAAAAACTTTCCTAAGGATTTTCCTTTTACAGCCCTGTTTCCCAACGTGAGGCGCACGCCCCACAGGGGGGCAATTTGATTGTTAAGGGGGGCAATTGGAAAATGGATAATTGTTTTTGTTTTGTTTTTTATGGTTGTAAAAGTTGAAAAGTCAGTTTTTTTTTTTGGTGGGGCACAGCATACTTTAGATACTTTAGGTGGGGCATAGCACAAAAAAGGTTGGGAAAGACTGTTTTACAGTAATGCAAGACCCATTATTTTGGCCATCAATCTAAAGGACCTATTTACAGTTCTTTATTTGTGAAAAATAAAAGTTGTTTCCAAAGCATGTTTTCCGCATTTCATGTAAAAAGCATATTAATTTTAATGCCTACGTACACATAGAAATATCTGATGAACAAGGGAAATGTGAATAAGCAAAAAAACAAACAAACACAAAGCAAAATGACTAACTATCTCAGGAAAGATCTGCATTTTTGTGTGGGGAATATCTGATTTCTCTCTTCACAAATTAGACGTTGGAGAGACCTTAATGAAACGGACAAAGCTTGGTAGAAGTTTGGATGTCTTTTTTTTCCCTTTTCGATAATTAAGAAGCAATCACCAGGACTCATCTTCGACTTTTTTCTCCCTTTTTTTTAGTAGGAGCGTTTTTTTCTCACATAAACAGCGAACCCTGGCGGTAATCATCAAAATCTCTACCTCACTGAACTGCGGATACTCACATTTTAATCATGCTAATTTGGGTTTTTAATCGCGGATCCCCAATGAAACGCAAGGAGGCATTAAATTGTAGATGGAGGGTGGGGATCCGAGCTTAATTACTTCCTTATCCCCGGAAATGTATCCACCCTCAACAATGTTTTGAAAGAGTTTAAAAAAAAGGAAAAAAAAATTATGACATCCTTTAATGATAAGCTACAGACGTCTTATCGAAAACCTATTTGTAAAGTACAAAGTTACCCCATACTTAAATATTCTTAACCTGAATCTGTATTGAAATAAAAATTTTCAGTTAATTATGTATGTACATACTTTTTTTTAGAAGAAAAGATTCATTCTGATTCAAGCAGCGAATTAAATTTGTACTTACAACATCTATTCAGTAAAGCGTCACCTGGTGACTAGATTTAGTATTAAAGTGTAAATGGTGTAATAAGGACTGAGCGTGCAGCGATGGGAAGGAGAGTCCATTTCGAGATATGGGAACATTGGAAACCAAAACATTCGTGCAAACTGGACTCTAAATAAGCATCATACTAAAGAAGTTGATCCAGCCGTTTTAGCCAGGAATTTCGTGGGTCATTTTTGAGAGATAGGAGGGATGAAAATTAAAAATAAAACTGTGTGTGTTTTAAATTAGATCGTAACTAAACAATGGAAATCCGTCCGGATGTTTCAGCGTGATGCACTTCAAGAAAACAGACAGAAGTGGAATAGACTTCTCATGTTCGGTCAATAAGAATAAACAATATTCAGAGACAAGTAAAAAAGAATTGTCTCAATGCACAGATAACGACTTAGCAAAGTATATTTGCAAAGACAATGAATTTTCTGATGAAACTTCTTCGTTTTATTTTCAACTTTTGTTTTCAGAATTTCATAGGACGAATTGCGTATGTCTTCCCAACAGAAACTTTTTGAATGTCGTCTTTGTTTTTAACTGCTAATCTATCCACAATAAGTCAGGCAGCTAATGGCAGCGCAGTGCACATTTTTTGTGTTTTTGTTTTCGAGACGGCTCCCTTAATACAAGGAAAGAAGAAGAGAGACAATGAAGGACGGGCAAAGAACGTCGGAACGACAAAAGAGCGAGCGTAATTTTCAGAAACAAATGGTCTTTCTGTAAGAGCCACTCTGCTTGATGCAGAGTGATGGTCACCATTGTGTGGCCGTTACGGGCACCTTCTTCTTTAGCGGCGGGAACCTCGGTTCTCCCAAGGCGCAAGTTTCCCGTCACTTGCCACGAATATTAGCAAGAGTGCGGGTGATGGATCTCGACACCCCTTGGCCTTTACACGGTCGCCTTTACTGGCCTCTAATGGAGTGAAGAGAAAGAGCTAGGGTCGAACGAGTACCACCGACTCAAACCTTGTGATTAAAGCCCATCTCGCTTACAATGACCGGGTCGCCGCGATTCTGATCGCCCTTGTTACGGGCGCACCTTGACACGGTATCTCTTTGCCGGCCGAAGATCAAAAGGGGAAAAGGAGAGCAATCTAACGCTTCACTTTCACATTTTCAAAACAGGAATTAAAGCCGATTTAAGCGTTATCATCTTCTCTCACTTTCAGAGCTCCGCAAGCCACGATGTCTTGCTGGTAAGCTGGGAATGATCGAAAAAAAAATTATTTTTTTTCCCCTCTTAAAAAATACAGTTCCTTTCCGCATTTTTTCCTGGGATAACGCCGCTCTCATCAAATCAGTATTTATAAACCCTCCCCACACCTAAAAACATTTGAACCACTAATGGATCTTTTTGAAACTTTGTGCGCATATGTGAGGACTTATATATCTGAAAGTAGATTCTTGTCGAAAAATTAGCGCGGGAAGACGACAAACAATAGATAGACGATAAACAATAAATAAGGGATTATTTTTTATAGATGTTTTAAATAATGGGTAATAATGCTTTGGCTGATCGATTCATTCACGTGTGTTGCTATACGATTAAAATGAAATAATTAAAATAAGTATGTATCCAAATGTATCCAAACATCCACACAGGAAAGCATATCAAAAACATCATCTCCTGCTTGGTAATTAGTTAGGATTATTATTCTGCCAGTATTTTTGGAGGGTTCTGAATCATAAGAGGATTACGAACCTAACGAGTACTGGCTGTTCAGAGCAAAACTTAAGAATGAGAAAAACAAACAAACAAAAACAAAACCCAACATCAGTCGTGTATGTTTTGAACACAGAAGTTAGAAACGTTAGGAAGAAGAGTAAAGACGCTTCACATCAAAAAATTAATGAAAGAATGTAACGTTTTATACACTTCAAAACATGTGTAGATGTTTCTGGAATCCCCCCCCCCCCAAAAAAAAAAAAAATTAGAGATTCTTGGAATTGATTTGCGATTAAAAAGTTATCAATGCATCAATACAGATATGGTTTCAAGCGCTTTAGATTTTTAGTTGTAATTCCTGAATTGCTCAACATAGGGCGCAAGCAATATACAAGGAAAGAATATTGAAGAGCTTTTAGATTTCTACTTTATTAGAAGTCAAAGATTCGTTTGTATTAGAAAAGCTAAAGTGTAGATTAATACCAACAATTAAATTTCTGTCATTTGTGATCTTTGTTTTATATTTTCTGGCGCAGCATAGTCATTGTTGGTATTATCAAATTAGTTATTGTTCACTTTACCTCGCAAGCATGCGCAGAATAGTAACGAAGATACGAGTCATTTACAAGAATATAAAATAGGAACACTTGAAAGAGTGACAGAGCTCCAGCTTTAGAGATCGTATACCAAATTTCATCAAAACCGTATCCCACGTAAGATATTTGACAATCAACGCCTGCTATTTCTGCTAACAAGGAGACTTCCTCGTTTACCGATAAACGACGAAACGGTCTCACAAACTTCAGCTGGAATTAGTCCGATTACATTCGCGTAATCCATATTTTGTATTTTCCTCGGTAATTTCAAAGGAAAAACGGTTTTTCCATTGGATCTCCATCATTTTATCTCGTGGATGCAACCAATTCTCATTACAACACTCCACGGGCATTGGAAAATGCTCGTCGCTCGGACCCAATATTCATTTGCCGAAGCGGGGCTAATTTCGCGCTGGTGGTAAATTGTTCTGTATTTGATGGTTAGCGAAGTAAATCAGCTTGTTTCATCACTTAATCGCCTAAATCTGATTTTGAAAACTGGTAATCACCGTTCTTCGGGTTTCGTGTAATCAGTTGGCGTCGCAGTAGTAACAACGAAAAATGAGGAATTGGCGCCTCAGTTGTTCAAAGTGCATTACAACTAAATGATTTTTTTTTATTATTATTGTTACTATTTATTTAAAATTAACAGGTTTGTATTTGCTATTATAAACCTCTTCGTAAGTTTTATTATTATTATTATTATTTTAATTTGATTATGGAGCTTCCCCTGCAAAACATTATACCCATTCTCCTGTTCTATAATGGATAAATCCATCCACTATCACCTCTCTTAAACAATAGACTTTCCTTATTATCATATGACGTTACTGTTTCTTTTTAGTGTAACACCACCCCTTGTTAATTCATTCCAATGAAGACCCTCCTTAGGTCGAAATCTGCTAAATTTTAGTTAAATGTTTTTATATGTAATTCTGTGATGATTTAGAGGTTTTTTTAAAGAATTTGTGAACACACGTTAATTAATTTTATTATTATTATTATTATTTGTTTGAGGATAAGTTGATTTTGTAATTTTTAAAAAAATTATTTAAATGTAATTTTTTTAATATAATTATTATGTATTAAAACAATTACAGCACCTGTTGATAGGAATTTAAATTCCTAACGGGACTGAAATGTAATTTAAAATAACTAAGAAATAAAAAAAAAAAAATTATTGTTATTATTATTATTTATCATTACATAAAAATGATTAATACAAAGTAATTAAACATACCAGTTTCATTACTACTAGGTATACATTACCAGATATGTATTAATCAGTACAGCCCTCAAACAGAGTCAATGCCCCTACATTGTATCATAGCAGAAAACCTAAGAGCCAAATACTAAGTGTGTGTAACCCCTAAACGAAAAAAATTCCCAGCGTGCCGTTCGAGGAGAATACACGGACTTTGTTCTCATTACAAATTAAATTTATCCAGGAAAAAGAACGCAAAGCCCTGTACAATCGGCCAACACGCCGGAAACAGACCGTGGATCTGTTCTTTAAAAAATGGGACATCCCATCTTTACTACTTCCCATTCATTCTGTCCCAAGAAGGGGAAGAGATATTCCGTTTTTTAAGCGATTCGTTTTTTCTTCCCCGCTATAAATCGCCAGGCAGACGGGCGTGGGTGGGAGAAGGGGTTACAGTACGCAAGCAGCGTGAAGACTCAGGATCGGGACTTGGATATTAGTTCTAGAATAGGCGATGCATCAAGACGCTGTGCAAGTAATGGCTAATTAACGTGAAATTATGGATGATATCCAGCCAATTATTTTTCTTTCTTCACCCTCCCTCCCACCACTTCTATAATCCCAACATATTTTTCCTGAGGGTCATTGAAGACGACCTTCTTATCAATAAAATAAAATATAAAAAAAGACAGAAAATTTTCTTTGCCGAATAATTCAAAACTGTTTTAAATACTATTCTTTATTATTATCATCATCACATTTCCTAAATTAAAGAAAAAAATACATTAAATAAAGCCAAACTAGAAATTGTGTTTCACACGTGAAACAAAATTCAATATTAAGTTAAAACAACTTTTTTTGAAAGAATTTAAACCCTACTTTCTTTAAAATATTATTTCTTACAAAGAAATTATTTATTTCTTATTTCTTCGTTTTTCTGTCTTTTTAAAGTCGTCAAAACGACAAAAACGGAAACGCTTGTATATGTATATTCCAATTCTTAGTTAATGAGCATAAACAAAATAAAATTTTCATTTTCTGAAAAAAGAAAAGTAATATATTCAAACTTGGATAATTCGAAGTTGAAGGGACCAGAGAAAAAGTTCGAAATATCCGAAAATTCGAATTACATTTATTCTCTCAACAGAAGAGATAAATAAAAAAGATTAACTCCACGATCTAAGATTTAACACACAAACTTTATCTAAGAATACTGCTACATTTTTTTTTATTAAATCACACATTTTTTACTAGCTTAATTATATATCACTTTAAATTAAAAAAAAGGGAGATATTTTTAATTGCTTCATTGAATGCAATCTTTGAGTCATAGCATGTGATTCCAACCTATCAATTCATACAAAAATACATTCTAACCCTCGCTTTTGTTTTCCTTAGAAAGTCCGTTAAAATAAATAATGTATCTTAGCTGAGAAAAGTCTCAAGAACAATTTTTACCGTACTATTTTAAGGACAATCGTAAGAAAAATTCGAATTATCCAAGTTTGACTGTAATAATAATAATAGTAATAATAAAGTGAATTAAAGCCGCGCATTAAACTGTTTAAAATCGGAATAACTTTGATCGTAGCACACCACGCGCAGTGAATTAAGGATTTCATAATCATACTGCAAAAATCTAGAAATTTTTCTTGATTTCATGATAATTTCATGATAACTTTACTGTTATATTACATTCGAAATGCGTTCATAATCTTAATTTTACAACCTACAATTTCTCCACCAGTTTCTCTTGACAAAAACATTCGACTGTACAGGCAGTATTGAACACAGGTAATGAATAATGTTGTCTAATCGATCAGCTAAAATAACTGCTCAATCTATCTATCTATCTCTATTTTTGGTTGTTCAATTTTAAAAACCCATCTTTAGTCCACTCTTCCACAGAAAAGAATAAAACCATCAGGAAGGGATGAATAATTAAGAGGAAGGTTCCAGCACTCTCCCTACTCTTTTTTTTTTCTCTATCTCTCTCCCTCCCTCTCTCTTCTTTTCAGTCCAATATTGTTTTTTTCAAAAATCAATGTCTTATTCTTTCTTTTCCTCTCGACCTCTTTTCCTTTCGTTCTATCGGCTCGGCACGAGAGCGCCAGTGAAGTACCCAATTGGGGAATTGACCCATTGGATTTCGGGGCCAAATACAAGTGGATGATGTCCTTTCATTGAGAGGGACACACGCAATTCAATTCCGACGTCTATTTTCCACTCGCGGCGCCACGACAGAAGGAGAGAGGGGGAGGAAGAAGAACAAGTGGGACGAACAAAATTCGATGGACAGAGTGATAGTTTGTTCCCTCCCCGAAGGCAATCAAAGAAGAGCACGCCTTTTTCTTTTGATGTTGTTTCGGTTTAAAAGGCAGTTATTTACTTATTTATTGGATTATTTACGGCGTTTTCAACATTCTTTAAAATTGAGACACAAAGGCGATGCGCCATCTTATAAATTGCATGTCCAACACGGTCGAAAGCTTTGCTTTCATACCGGGATAATAAGAAACCCATAAATATTACTGCTATTATTAAAATTATTATAAGAATGTTCATGAAATTCATTCTATTTCATTAATATAGTAATTTATTATCGTCAAATTACAAAATTATTAAATTAATATGTAAATATTAAGTTACAAAATTCATCGAATGTTATAATCAAATTGAATTATTTTCGGGAAGTATTACCCAGTTAAATTAAGAATGAAATTTAATTTGTAGTAATTAATCTTTAATTAACTTTCTAAATAATGATAATAATTCTTAATTGAAAAAAAAATTTTCATCATAATTTGATTTGCTAAATACGCCGACCTGTTGGTACAAAACCGGTTTGCAGTTTTTAGATATCCAATCAATTATGTCTGCAATGCAACATCGAATTCAAATAAACATTTGAATTGCTGGCAACTCAATTGGATCATCGTAGAGGGTGGGGGAAATGGAAAATGTGACTCTAGAATATGAACGGCAATTAAATAAAACAAAACATTTAAGCCATTCTTGAATGGATAGTGCTCCAAAAATTGAAGTGTATCTGTTGTATTTGGGGGCGGACAATACTGAAAGTTTTATAAGACAAACCCTACACTAATCTAGCTATTACGAACTACAAAGACAGAATTACAAAGTCAACATCTGTTTTAATTCAGTTGAGGAAGATTTTACTGTATCTCATCGTGAAGTACATCCACTTCTACCCTGTTTGTTCAAGGTGAATGGGAGAAGGAAATCAACTCGGTAGTTTCAAAGTCATACAAAAGCGTTGACACTTTTTTTTTTTTTTAAGTAAATTACAATAGTTGACAAAAAAAAAAAAAAGAAACATAGAAGAGACAAATGATTTCCATTGTTCTTGAAGGGAGGGAAGAGGTGCGAGGGAGGAAAGGACGTCATGCGAGAATGATAATTACTAATGTGAGAAAAGTATGTTGCTCTTCACACAAGCTTTGATTTCGTGCTTTAAGATCGGGCGCAATGCCAATGGAAACCACGATGAACCACACCGCTTTAAAAAATCCATTCAAAGAAAATGATCTCATTACGTCATCAGAAAAAGTAATTGGATAAAACAATAATAGCTGTAACATCAGCTGCTTCTCAATATAGATCACGAGGTTTATCTGTGGTTTTTTTTTCCATGGTACTAATAAGAAGAACAACCTAACTGAATGTTATGAGATTTCCTTATCTTTTTAGGACAGTTTCTGTTATTTATTTCATTAAAACATTATTACAAATTGTATTACATTGCTACGATACGTACAAGTCTATTTATTAATCTATTTTTTTTGTTTGTTTGTTAAAAATTGATCATTATAGTATTTGTTTTCAAAAAAGAAGGGTTTGTCATATATGGTCACTACGTAGCGATTGATTTTGCCAGGAACAAACGTCACCAGTAATGACGTCATCAACGTGAACTCCGAGCAGTCAGTCCAAGATGGCGTCGTTTTGTGATCGCATGAGCGTGACCAAGAAAGGACAAACTTTGCGTAGCCAAGCAAGGGGAATAGTGTGGAACGTTTGTAATTCTTTCACTTTTAATTATTGCTATATACTCGTAACTTTAGAAAATACAAAAACCAGAATGTTTTCATAATGTTTGTAAGATTCAGTTACGGATTTTAGCAATAGATGGCGCTGTTATGTCCCGGAAACATCAATCTGTAAGGAAATTACGCCATCAAAAGCTCTTCTTTCATGAACTGAACTGTAGATTACTTCTCAATGCAGTAAGAACATTAAAATTGGTGTACGAATTGTGGAATATATAAAAGCTGAAAATTAGGCAGCTATTACGAAGGACTGCAAAAGCAATGAAAAAGATTGATGTGCTGCGGGACTGTGGTGCGCCTTGAGGCAAAAAAGTTTGCGAAGCACTGCTTCATAGTGCCAAAAATCGTTTAGTTCACCTCGGTCATTTACTCAGTAATCCAGTATCCTTAAAGTTTTTATTATATTATTATTCCATTTGGAAATGGAACTGAATAATGCTCATCAGTCAGTGTTAAGCACTTTTCAAAAGCATGTAATAGATAATTATCATGAAAATATAGTCAAAGCTGTGAAAAATGCGTAGCAGAATCTCACCAAGGACACCATTTGGCCGCATGCGCAAAGTGAGGTCTTTTGTTTATCTCTCAAACTGTGCCACCTAGCGAGGGTTTCTGTAACTAACCCAATACGCAGGTTCCTCTTAAAATTCGTTGGATGAAACTTTTCGAAACCTAGATTGGTGACTTCGATTCAAATCGAAAGTGCATAAGTATCTAACCATATTTACTCACTGTATTTAAATACCAGTCATCCGACTAGTACCTGACTAGTATCTGACCAGACTAGTGTCTTTCTAGCTACCTCTAACTCAAAAACTAACAGCAGTTATTTTGTTTGCAGTAACTCGTTCCCGTCATGGCCGTGAACAAAAGTAATTCAGCTTTTGCGATGACGTCGGCACAATGACAGTGCAAGTTCCGGTCTGACAGTTGCGCCTGCGCAGTCTTTCGCTAAGTTTCGACAGCCGCGTTCCACAGAGACTTTCCCCACTGTTTGCCTTTCGCTGCAATGGGAGGCGAAAGTAAAAGAGACCCCGGAGCAAATCTCGAGTTTTTTGTAGGGGATGGCAGGGGGTGGCAAAGAAGAAGAAGGTTCCCTGTACCAGAGAGAGCTAATCTCTATGGATCACGATCATATATAACAGCACGGAATCTAAGAGTATTCAGGCTTTTCAACGGAGTTCTGATTCGCAGTTCCAACTCCCACAGGCAATCACAGGCGGACACAAAAACCACAAGGAAAACTTAATCTAGTTTTGGGAAAGGAAAAAAAAAAAAAAAAGGGGGGGGGGGGATAAAAAAAATAGATAAGATTTTTTTTAAGGGTGAATGATTTATTAAGAAAAACGATTTGTTTAAGATTTTGTAAAGAGAGAAAAATATTGAAAATGTTAATTCCATACGACATATTTGCTTTTGAATCTCGAAGATTATAGCGACATAGCAAAGCTATGGTTTCATTTGTCAGAATAGTAATTAACTAATAATAATAAGTTACTTATTATTCTGACAAATGAATAATAATAACAAATTTTTAATCTTTTAATTCTCATCTGCTTAAAATTATTAAATTTAAAATAAAAATCGCAAAAAAAAATCTCTTCGCAGAAGTGGCTACAAACCATAATATTTTTGTTTGGATCCTTGCGCCATCTATCGGCAAATAATGAGAGTACTGTTTGTCTAGCACAACTTGAGCCTTAGCCACGCCTCTTCAAACGAAGAAGACATTTCACAATAGGGGTGAGGGTTGTAAAAGAAAAATTTGGGGGAAAAAAAAAACAAGATTAGGAATTTTTTTTTTTAAATATTTACTATTAAAAAAAAATTATTTATAAAATAATTATGAATAACATTTATAATTTGAGAATATTGAGTATATTTAACTATATTGCCAATGGTCTTAATTTGTATATTTGTAAATGTTCTGAGGATCTTTACGGGATTGTTTTTAAACAAGCTTTTTTTTTTTTTTTGATTGATGATTACATTTATTTCTGGCAAAAAGTCAAGAATTAGTGTTTGTAATTTCGTTAAAAACAGTTACGATCTTTCATTATTAAAAATTTAAATCATCACCTGCAATATTGTTGTTTATTCTAACAATTTTATTTTGGTGTTTTGATTGACTATTATTATTACAAACAATATTATATTATTTTAGTTTTGTTTTCATTTCCATTATATCAAAACTTGCATTGTAATTCATGCAGTTATTATTATTATTGTCAATCTAATTCTATTTTGAATCTTTTAGTACAAGTGCCAATGTTCTTAATTTGGATATTTCTAAATATTCTGTGGAACTTTACGGAATTGTTTTTAAACAAGTTTTGCTTTTTTTTT
>JAFIDM010010028.1:25469832-25500421 GCA_023159025.1 Thereuonema tuberculata | reverse complement strand
TGAAACGGGTCACCTCCCCGGCGTCGGCGTCGCAGTCTCCGGCAAATTGTGAAGCGCAGACCCCAGGGGTAACAATGCATCTTCGTTAGCAGGCAGTCACTTCGTCTTAATCGTCTTCGCTACACAGGGAAGAGTCTCATCTGTGCGAAACAGAGGATGTTGGGAAGCATCAGTCCCCGACAAAACCTTTCCACCGACTTTTCAGGCCGGTGTTTTTAAGACATTACTTCTCATTTGGGAATTGGAGTTGAGGGGGTGTGGGGTTAGGGGGAGGAGGGGTGAGTGTAATGGGTTCGATCTTTGTGTCTGATTGCTCGGCTCTGGCTAATTGGATGCTACAAGACCAAGTGATGCACCATTACGACACAGGTCGTCCCATCCCACTTCCCACACCCTTCCTCGACGAGAGGTGGGGGTGGGGGTGGGAAAAGGATTGCAATGATGGGTTATCGATTGTACAAACAGATTTCTTCGTACGCTTTTCTTTCCCCGCACACATCTTTCTCCTTAGCCTCTTCCCCATCCCACCGTTCCAATTTATGTCTCCATTACCCATGTTTCTTTTGGTATTTCCTTTTGTAGCTCCGCACAACCAGATAAGAAGTTCAACTGCGACCATAAAAGAAACTGGCAAAAGAAAAGCACCAAAAAATACCATCTACACTTAACAAACACTAGTATTTCACCTCCGTTTTACGTTTTCACAACTCTTTATATTTCTTCCTTTTTTAAAACGAAATATAAGTTTTTTCCTTTCTCCTTTCTTCTTTTGTAGACAAGCGGGAATGTCTTCACCTTCACCTGAACCTGCCTTTTTTGTGGAAATGGCTTCCCGTACCTTTGTTATTACCTGCTGCACGCCTTCAAAAAACTGATAGAACGGGGGAAAAAAAGGGTAAATCACATCTTCACTTTTCACCAATGGATTTCGAGATAAAACTAGAAAAATCCCAGAAAGAAGTTGAAACGGACTTGGGTGGGTTTTTTTTTTTTTTGTTTTTTTTTTTTATTTCTCTTTATTTTCTAAAGCCGTGAAAACAATGCATAATCACCTCATATTTGCACATTGTGACAACTGCAGAAGACAGATACGCATTCAAGTTTTATTCACTTTCCGAAAATTATTTAAATCCGCGAATAATGAATTAAGCTAAATTATAAATCTAATTTACATATCCAAGAATACGCAACTTTTTAAACAGATTAATATTGTTATATTGTTAAAATAACTATTTTAACAGGGGAGACAGGGAACTACTAACTTTACTGACTAACTCACTTTAGCTAGAACAATATAGATATATACGAGATATATACATCGTATATACAATAGCTTCGGATTCACAGAGTCAAAAATCCCATCTCTCCTCGGTCCTCCTGTGCTTAACAACAATCAGGTGAGACCTCCATTCCAGGAACAGTCTTAATCCCCCACGATGCTACATAATTCCTTAATCCCTTTCAACTATGCAGCACGCATCAGTATGCATTTATAAAAATTCTTTTTCTGCATCTAAAAAATTAAATTTATTAGAATAAATTACAGGTATTCTCCTAAAGCAGATCCGGCATAGCCTAGTGGTCTAGACGTAGGCCTCCCGCTTGTATCGGAATCTGGGTTCGAATCCTGAATGTTTCAATTTTGTTTCTCAGTCTCCTCATTACTTTCTTTTCTGGTCTGAAGCCATTCCACAACGGCTTCCTGAGGAAGGCAACGGGAAACCACCTCAGTATTTATTCCCTAGAATGAAGCTAGTCTCTCAGATCTGAGAGCTCTCAATAGACCTGCAGAATGCAGCAGAAATAATGGTGAAGAAGATTATCAAGTCTAATTTTCTCGTCTGTAGTACGTAATGCCCAATTACCCTTCGATGCAGATTTCCGACTGCGAAAGTTCCAAGTTCGTAGGCGATTTCAGCTTTGTATGTGGATTTTCATTAAATAAATAAATTATTTACTGTATTTTACCAAAGTATTGTATATTGTTGAATAATTTTTTATAATAATCGTATTAAGCAAGCTGAATTTTAGCAAAAATTGTAGATCTTCGGGAGTCGATTTGGCTTGTTTACACCGGAAGTGCATTTAGATTCCATCCACTTACTCAAAGAGTACATTAATGAAAAATTCAGTCCCCATCTGAGCATCGGGGAACTTACACTAAAATTCTTTCGTCATGACAATGGTTCCCCTATAAAGTTCCATCAAAATTAAAAATTCACAAAAATAGCATAATGTGAAATGACCTTAGTTCCATTTCTAGGGATACAAAGACATTTTTGTCAAGCATAGAAAGAAACCAAAACGTATAAAGAAGGAAAGAAAATACCCAAACTTCCGGTTTTCCGAAACGATCGTTCCACGATAGCAGAACGGCTTAATTACTTCGAGTCTGTATCCATTATTCTCGGTACTCTTGGCTTCTCGTTTTATTGGAAATTACCGTTCTATCAACCCCGTACTTCTTTCTTTCTTCCTTTTCAAACTCGTAAGTCTGGTTTCCCAAATGGATTCTCCTAATTGCCTGATGACCTTCATCTGAATCGCATTTTTTAGCGTCTTACCTCCCTCCCCCTTCCCTCCTATTTTCGTTTCTTTCCTGTTTCTCCTCTTCTCATCTATATCCTGTGACCTTCCAGCATGGCGGCGAAAGATGTGGCGCCCTCTCACATAAACCGCCTATTCACAGTAAAAGAGGTCTAGAAAGTTCCTCAAGAGATTATCTCGAACTGCATCGTAAGCAGATGTTAATCTAGCTACACACGCATATGATTACACACTGATGGAATTCTTATCTAAAACGAGAAAACTGCAACAATACTTCTAATAATGGAATTCGATTAAAAAAAAAATTACCTCCAAAAATAGTGATTTTTTTTTTTAGCGGGGTGGGGTTGAAATGCTACAGTTAGCATTTGCAGAACTTAAAATAGCGTTGTAGGGCGTATAGCGGTTTGCCAGTGCGCATCGGAAAGTAGTCCTTAACTAAATATTTCACTCTATTTCTTAAGAAAAATAGTGAATCAATACCACTGTTAGCTAGAAAACCGCCTTTATCTGAGAACCCTCTCCCATAGAGACATATGATTCAAGGGTTTGAGAATCTCTCGGCGTGGTCTATCTATCCACTAAATTTCATGCCTATATAAACGTCCTGAGTGAAGCTGGCGCCGGTGAGAGAAAGCGGGAATATACGCATTTACATGCTCTGTACATAACTCATGAACTAAAATATAGAAATTTGAACTTATACATATGCTTTCATTAAAAGTAGAATACAGTTTTAATAGTTTCTTAGATTATAACCTTTTTAATTATTGATATTTTAATGTAACTTACTTACTTACAGAACTGATGAATAAAAAAAAAAAAAAGCACAATAAATACTTAAAATATAATTTTATATAAAGTTATAATAGACATAGTAGATTTATTTATTCATTTATTAGCAATCTACGAACGTAGGCTGTTAATTTGGATACATTTAACAAACAAAAAAAAAACCTGAACTGGTTTTTCTTTGCCGATGTTTCATATTAAATATAGTAAAACATTAAGGAAATTAATCGAGGAGATGGGGGAGTTAGTCTACGAATAGTTGTAAAAGAAAAGCTACAAGCCAATAAATAGCCAACAAACAACAGAGCCGTAAAAACGAGCATTGGTTCCGTGAACGCGGAGGTGTGTCTCACGTTGTTAAAGGTCCCGCGTCGAAAAAGACAGAGGTGCAACCTTGGAGCTCAATTAATAGCATCCGATGGAGAAATTGCCTCTACCTCCCTCATTACAACGGTGGCATCGAGCCAACAACACATAGGGCACGATTTCATCCCCCATCCCCCCCATTCCACCTTCGCTTCCACGAAAATGTAGATGATGAAGAGTCGTGTTCAATTCGACTATTAGTCGCCTAATGGAACATACACACACAAAAGCAACAGCACACGTGACCTCACACCAGACCTTTTAAAGACGATCTAGGAAATGAAGACTCACTGGTAGAAATGAAACTATTTCTCATTTAATATCTCCTCTCTCTCCCTCAGTAATTGACCATCCTCGATAGAAACTTTGCAATTTACTGACCGCCATTTTGAATGTCGTCATAAAAACACTGACATTAGCCAGACATTGTATTTTCAGGATTATTACACATTTCAATTAATAATTACGAAGGTATTGAAAACGTTTTGGCCGCGAGTAAACAAGAAAGAGAAATGAAGGGAATTTTAGTTCTCTCTTGAATAGCAGACAATTTTATAATATTCTTCAAACAAAGTTCTTTCTGAATTTCAAATTACTAATGTGATTACGAAAAAGGTAAGCCCTGAAAACGTGTGTTGCGTTCATTTGAAGAAATGCGTACAACTAAAGCCAAATTATAAATAAAAACAAAAATTTTATGAACAACTTGAAGCCTGTTTCCCTTAAGACAGTGGTGCCCAATCTACGGCCCGCGGGCCATATCCGGCCCGCGAAGGTGTTACATGTGGCCCGCTGTTCTATTCAGTTTTTTTTTTTTTTTGGTTGTTGAACATTTTTTTCTTGGTCGAAGAACCTGGAGATTCCTTTTTTTTTTGGTTGTTGAACCTGGAGATTCCTTTTTTTTTTTGGGTTGTGGCCCGCGAGATTCACAGCAAAGTCAATTTTGGCCCCCAGATTACAAAAGGTTGGGCACCACTGCCTTAAGATTTTGCTGAGTTTTATATTGAGCGAATTAACATATTTTAAAGTCGAGAAAACAATACAAGCGAAAAATGGTATTTATTTATTTATTTATTTATTTATTTATTTATTTATTTATTTATATCTTCTGAAAAAACTACACTTTTTCCATTTTCTGAAAAAAAAAAATACCGGAAATAGTTAAGTGATTTGAATCTACTTAATTTTAATCATCTGATCGCTAGTTCCAACATTAAAAGGATTAACAAGTGGATTAACATTCACTGATTAAAGATATCGACGGAAATCCAATGGCCACTTGTCCTAATGTTTTCCTTATGAAACTTTTTGTGGCTTCCTCGGGCTAATTTTGTCGACAAAGAATCACACGGTCAAAAGTTTAAATGTAAAGCTTAGAGATCGTCTCTTGTTCGGACATAAGCAACCCAAGTTACAAAAAAGATATTTCCAGCGGTTCAAAAGTTCTTGATAGAGAGGAAGGAGGACAGGTACACAAACACATCAAGACTGACTGGCAGATCACATGAGCCTCGCTTTCCTTGGAACGCTAAAAATAGCAAAGTCTTCATCGTGGGGAGATATTGAAGAAATACTTCAGTGATTTTGCTGGCGATTTTTCAGGAAAGTCAGGCCACGCAGAGTTTGATGAAGTTTCAATCGCCAATGATGTCATCTTTCGATTGTTTACAGAAAAATACGCAGTGAAAATCGTGTTGTAAAGGTTTTCATCGATACAGCTCTCTTGGGCGGGAAAAGCAGTATTTGAAGCCTCCATCTCGTCTTCGAATGTTTTTTTTTTTTTCCTCTCCCCTAATCGTTTGTCCCCTGATGCGAGACAACGCTAAGGTGAGAAAGAAAAGCAGGTATTTCACCATTCTCCACTTTAGACTTCAAATTCCTTCAAAATGGCGATCCGTCACTGAAAAGTTACCTGAATAAGAAAAAAGGAAAAGCAATGGAAGAACGAACAATCAGAAGCAAAGAGTTAACTCTCGTCTCGAGCTTCGACACGCTGATTCCATTTGACACAAGACACGAAAGAAGGAGAGGAGCAGGAGCACGGGGGTGGAGAGGAGAGAAGGGTATTGGATCCTGAACCCCTTTCGCAATCTGTCACCGTCGCAAAATTCTTCGTGTCACATCGATGGACTTCCTCGTCTCCATCCGAGTGCAAACCCTTCACCTGCCTGCGCCTACCTTCTTCCACGTGACCAGCGGCGCGACGACTGCTGCACCGACTCGAACCGGGCGCGCTTTCAAAACCCGATTACAGAAGGGCCTTCGGCGCCAAGGAATTTCCTATTATGTTCCCGTGGCTCTCCGTTTAATTAAATCACTGAAATTAATCAATGCCAAAAGATCACGTTTCGCGCGAGACCAGACGAGCTTTCTGTGTGAAAACATTTTGCATAGGAACAGTCCGTCATAAATTGCACGTCAGACGGAGAAGAATTTGGAGTTTGCAGGAATGTCATTAAAATCAGAGACACTGTTGCGCTGATAGAGCAAGTGAACCAGGGCTCTGCTATGAAAAACCCCCGTAAATGTCCGGTCATTTGCAACAATTGATGGATGGGAAGACTACGTCAAACTCATGAACATGTATCATCATCAACAGTACGTCATCACACTATACCAACACTGCAAAATCTGTCAATAAATAAATAAATAAATGTACATGCACAGAATATTTATTTGCAACTCAAACAAGCCTAACAGGTTAGCTAACAAGTTTAACCTGTTCAATCCTTGCATCCATTATTGCTGATGTTCCCGCGGCTCGAAGAACGAATGCGATTTTCAACGGAGTGACACACGCAGCAGTGGGAGAAATATCCGATGCAAAATCGTATCACTCGTGATTTCCTTTGTCATTTTTATTCAAATTCATACATTTTTTGACTTCATTGAATGAAATAAAAAAATGAAAAAGCCCTAGAAATAAATCATGGCTATAAATATTGATTTCAAAGTATGTGGCAAGCCTTGAGTTTTAGACTTACTAATACAGGCCAACTAATTATTATGTACAGGGTGTCAAGAAATCCCCATACAACTTGTTACAACAATGGCTATGTTAGAGATATCGAAAATCTTACGGTCACATCAAACGGGTAGAAATTTTCAAGTGATGATCATAGAGAGAATCATTGCAACTCATTATCGTTTGGTTTGCTTCTGTCATTATTTTTATCATGACACAGCAGCTAACAAAGAAGAAACAACCCACATTAAAGCAGTGATCCATTTTTGCTATCGCTTCAACTAAATCGAGAGCCATTATGAATTAAATTTTAGTGAAATAAATTTATTTTTAAGTAATGAAATCTATTTCTTAAAAAGATTTTTGTCTTGCTTTTCTTTTTTTCATTTCTTGTTGAAGTAAACGAGATTTGGAGAAGACTCTTGACGGGTCTATTTGTTGCTCCTCAAAAATTCACGACATGTATCGACATGCACTTTGCTTTCGCTTAAATAATAGAGATTCTAAATGCAATGTTCATGCAGGTTTGGAACTGACTGAAAAATTATTAAAATTCATTAAACGTTCCATGAAGCTGCATTAGGTAAAGGCGGCTCTAACCACAGCGAAAACAGAAAGTCAAAAGTTTCAGATCCCGTCGCTTCAACATTACATTTCGAAAATCTTGTAGGATTAGAGCCAACAATTCGAGCACTTCTTGTAGGTTCAAGGTCGTAACAGCTTTAGGCCTAAAGCTGCTTCGCAAGCAAACGACTTTTTCTTCACGGAGAACACTAGTTAGCAGTGAATAAAACTTCCCCGCCAAGTACAGCGAAGAAAAATCAGAATATTGGATTTGTAAGCGATACAGTGGTTCCCAATCTCACGACTGGCGCTTGTTAAAATGTCTATTTTTAGCACGCACCTACCTACGCTGGAGGCAAGGGTTGGATCACGTGCCACTTTGATGAAGCCCCCAGTACAAAGCAGCGGAGCCTCTTCCAGGAGCAAACACAGCCAGGTTGTGTGAATCAATACCTGCCACCCCCGCGACGAAATTAAGCTGCCTCAGTTTCACGCAAATCTTTTTCGGTCAACGTTTTCGAATGCGGCTCCGGCGAATGCGTTCTAGAAACTTCTTCTCTCTCTCTCTCTTTTTTTTTTTTTGTTGGAGGTGGGATTCGCTCGGGCAGAAAAGAAGCTCTTCCGAATGTGGTTGCCGGAATGAAGAGAGAAGGGAGGGGGTGTTAAAAAAAATACACACACACACACACCACCAAGCAATTGGTAGGATTGGAGCTTCGTTGAAGTTTCTATTTGCCACAGAGATCCTTTGAAGAACCAGAAAGATTTGGAACAACTGCGGTTGCCTCAATGGTATTAAAGCAACACGTGACACTCAGAATTCTGATTCTGCAATCAGAAGGTATACGACCTTTGAAGGTATCACTGTTCTGTAAAATATAATCGTGATAAGATTTTTTTTTCCCCTACCTTGCAGTAAGAATTACACAGTTTTTTGTCCTTATTATTATTTCGTTTTTTTAAAGCAGTGGTTCCAAACATTTTCTTAATTCGCTAACTCTTTATAACATTCTCAGGAATCTCCACATTTATGAATAATCACACATGCAATATTCAAGTAACCTGATCATATAAGCTTTTTTTATCTTTCATGTACCTTTAAAAATCATATACAGCAAAAAAAAAGTTGTACGAATTTTAATTTAGCAGTTTACACAGTGCGAAGTTCAAAATTATACATAACGCATCTTTATTACATAATTTTAGGCAGTATTTGCTGTCTAACAATGACTAAACGTAAACTAGAACCAGTTCCAGTGAAGTTACGTGCAAAACAATGTATAATAATATTTAAATAACGGAGGGAGAGCGATTAGAAAACCAATCACAATGCTTCGCAACGTCTTCTGATAAGAAAATATCATTGATATTGCTTTAAATTCCTTATTATAATAAATGTGATTGTTGCGAATGCAAAATGAACAATTGTTGCGTTTACTGTGATTGTTGCGAATGTAAAAGACGCGATTGTTGCGATTGTTATGCTTAATGATAACTTAATGAGATTTTAATGAGATTTTAACGATTCTCAACCTACGTGACAGACAAAACGGGAATATAAGTCTGCTGATCTTATCAGAAGACTAAAATCTGCGCATTTACTGGCACGCATATTATTTACTGTTATGAATCTATAAGTTTACAAGTATGCTTTACTTACATAAAAGTTCTAAATATACGCTTGTCAAGAATTTTCTTGACAAAGTATAAACTAAAATTGCACGACTGATTCAGATATATTGGCGAATATAG
Source organism: Thereuonema tuberculata (assembly GCA_023159025.1). NCBI lineage: Eukaryota > Metazoa > Arthropoda > Chilopoda > Scutigeromorpha > Scutigeridae > Thereuonema > Thereuonema tuberculata. The sequence continues at coordinate 25,491,435 of JAFIDM010010028.1, read as the reverse complement.
TTAAATTTATTTTTTGTAATAATAACATAATAAAAAAAAATCTCCTTCAATGGACACTTAATAATAATAATAATTATTAAATTATTATTATTATTATTAAAAAAGGCATAATCACTAGTAAACTTTATAGTTTAACAGAGCATTTTCAATATTTCTTTAAAAATATTCTGTAAAACAGTACGATTAGGCCTACTTACTAAATTCCTTCAATTTTTGGGGGGAAAACGATCTTCCTTGTTCTGTACAGCTGATTACAAATTAATAACGATAGTTTTTAAATCAATAATAAAAACGAAGACCAATTTGCGACTTTCAAGCACTTAATATGGAGGAAATTGACAGAAATTATTTCATTTTATAGTTTTCGAAAACAAGCATTAATTTTTCAATTGTAATTACTCTTCCGAAGAAGCTTTTAACCAATTAAAAATGGTTTAAGGATAAACTATTCTCTGAATCTAACTTGAAATGTGCAGCAAATCAAAAGGTTCGTATTTTATTACAGAGACTTCACTTAAATGCATTAAAAACATCTCCTGCATTCCAACTTATTCTATTTTTTTCAATTAAGAAAAGAATTATCGTTTTTTTATTCTTCTTTTCTTTTTCTTTACCCTTATCCCCTACCCCAATCTTTTTCGTGCAAGCGTTTTTTCGGATTATACGGCTGTAAGAATTGTCTATCAATTAGACCACTCTAACCTCATTGTCTGCTGTCTAAGTGACAGAAAAATTGTGCTTGTGAATATATTAACTCCTCGTTTCTCTCCCCATTTTCTTCCTTTCATTTTCTCTCCTCTTTTTTCTTTTTCTTTAATTCTGAATTAAAAAAAAAAAGTCTTAATTCAAACTCCACTGAAAGACTTTTGATTGCTTCTTCAGTGACAGCTGTTGCCACTGTCCCACTTTGATGATTATTCCACCATCCATTTCGTTTCAATAATTGCAGTTTGGGACACCGATCCAATGACGAGATGATCGCCCTCACCCCATTTCCTAAACTACGATTCCATTTCAGAAACACATTTTTTTTTTCTTTGCTGTTTCACAAAATATCACCATTAAAACGCGCCAAATTAAAACTTTTAATAATTTAACGTAGTTGTTATTTTTCGGTAATAAGAAAATAAATGTGAAATAAACGAAAAAAACGACACATCATAATTACGTCCAAGAAATCTTCTTACCAACTTATTTTTATTTCTTCTTTTCGATGTCTTTAAAAAAGAAAAAAAATCTAATATTACAAATTTTTAACTAGAATAATTCTGTTAGAATACACTAAATCTTTTCTTCATGAATGAATTGAATAGGTTTATTTTAATAATTCTGGGTTTTAACTATCTTTGATTTGTAGATGAAATCGATGTTCTTCTTCGATTATAAAATTACATAATCGTTGAATTAATGTGGAACAACAATTTTATTGTGGATGTGCCCATAAATAAATATACATTATATATATATATATATATATATATATATATATATATACAGGGTGTCTACAAAATCTGAATAAAAAAATTCCCTGATTTTTCCCTGATTTCAAGAACAATTTCTTAAAAATTCCCTGATCATAAGAGAAAAATTCCCTGATTTTAACTACTTGGCAACTATTTACTATTTTATCTAAGTATAATAAAAGAATAAGCAAAAAATTCTATAAAAACAGTAATGATGAAATACTTAAAAAAAGAAGAGAGTAATTAAAAATTATAAATTAATGAGTTTACAATATCTTACCTTTTAAAAGTTTATTGCAACAATATACACAAAATTAAACTCAACGGAATTCAAGATTCATTGTAATGTATAGCATGATACTGGTTATTTAAATTTTTGAAAGCTTTATCGCAGCAATTTCATTTTCAATCATTTCAGATTCCTTTTGTGCTGCTTCTAAGATTTTAATTTTTTTGTCATTAAGCCTTTTCAGTTCAAGTTCAGCCTCTCTTTTTCTTTTAACAGCTACTGCCAATTCTTGATTTTCTTTCTTTTTTTGTTCCATTGCCTCGGAATACTTAGCTCTTGCATTTCTTACATCAAGGACCATCTTCTTAGTAATTTCAATGTTATTTATGCCACCTTTAGACAATACACTATCATAAATGGATCTTCTGGCAATGATAGTTTCTTCTTTGATATTCTGCTCTAAAGTATCTTTGTTTATAGAAAAACCTTTTTCTAAGCTTGCATTGCCATGCGACAATACCATGACTAACTATCACTGTCATAGCTACAGGTGCTCCATTTTCTTCAGCAGATATCAAACTACACCAGAAATTATCAATACGTGCAGTCGATCTTTTATACATCTTAACTTTGAGATATTTTCTGGCTGTGAACATATTTGTTTTAATTGATTCTTAGCTTTCTCAGCTAAAGTGCATGATATCCAGTTTTTTTCAGAAAGAATTACCAACAGACTTGATAATCTACATGAAAATATATTTTCATTTATTGCTATTTTAGGGTCAAAACAGGACACTGCTTTAGTCAGCTTGTAAATAAGGGGAGATTTACTTTGGAGTTTCAGTAAACATTGAATCAATATGCGTCTACAGCCAACTTTAAATTCAGCTATTTGCAAATCAGATACTTTCGCCTTTTTCAAATTGCTTTGAGCAGATAAACCAATATCTATTTGTTTAACTGGCAGAAAATTTGATTTGTCCTCCACGTCTATGCTTGTAATATTTTTGCTTAATGCCTCTTTTTTAAGAAAGCGCTGCATGAATTTTAGTGACAAATTACTTAGGTCAGAATAAAGAAATGGTATTAAGGTAGCATCTGTTTGGTACTCCCTTAAGAACATTTCAAAATCGGAAGCAACTAAATGAAAAAGAGCAAGCTTTGCTGGTAAGAGAGAATCATAAATAGCACTTTTAACTTCCTTATAACTTTTTGAATTTGGAGCCATTTTGTCCTTCTCTATTCCTTCTATAAACTTCCTTAGCAATGGGATAAGCTGCAATGATCGTTCTGTTACACCAGTGTTCTCAACCCACCTAACAAAGCAAAACTTTGTGAAATATTTGTGAATTTGTATATTCCGTAAATAATGTTCTTCTTGCTGGGGAATCTTTGAACAAGTAATATAAAGCTCGATGAAACTCCATAATCTTCCAGTTCGTAACTGACATTCCTGTTTTGAAAGCTATGTTCAATGCATGTAGTCCACATGAGCCAATATTCAGTACTGCAGCATCTTCCTTAGTTTCCTTTAAAGAGCACGAAAGTTCTGTAAAAAACTTTTGATTTACGTTAGGCCCATCCATCGAGATTTGTAGAAGTTTCTTCAAATCCAGAAGTTTAGTAGCCTCAACAAACGAATTCACCAAATCAGTTGCACGAGTGCGTCCAAGAAAGGTTGAGTTCAAATATCTTGTTTTTACTTCATTTGTCTTTGTACACCAATATCTAATATTCCTCGTAGTAAGTTTCGGTTTCAGTTTCAGTGGCGGAAATATAGTACAGGATATGACATCACTATTCAACACCATTAGACCGGCCGGCGGGAAAGAGGGGATCGACGTGACGCGTGACCTTGAATGCTCCCTTAAGATAAAAGCTCGCGCTTGGCAAAAGATCATAAATTTCCCTGATTTTAAGTAATAATTGCAAAATTCCCTGATAATTCCCTGATTTTTTCCAGAATAACAAAATTCCCTGATAATTCCCTGATTCCCTGATTTCCCTGATTCTGTAGACACCCTGATATATATATATATATATATATTAGCAGAGAAAAACATATCCTTGCTGGGAGCTTCGTTTTACCAGTGAGTGTAAAAAAGAGATTCATAATTTTATACTAGGTTTAAAAGTTAAAAAAAAAAGGAATGTAATAAGTGAAAGACAGTGTTTTATTTCTTTATCTTCAGTATCATATCTCTATCTGAATCATATCACCATTAACGAATGTGTACTGACAAGAAACTAACGAAATTTTAAATTTTATGGAAGCTAAATAAACAAAAGAATTAAAACTGTATAGTGTTTGTTGATTATTTGGATATAGCAGAGAAGAGTAAAAGCAAGAACTTAAAACCTACTTTCAGAATGAAGCGTTTGTTTTTCTCGGTTTTTTTTTTTTTTGTTTTTTTTTTAAAGTTATGAACAAAGTACAAGGAAATGTCCTGTATTTGTAAATTTCTCCCGAATTAATAACAATCTTTCTTCAAATTTTTCTTTTGCTGAAAACTGGTTAAATTAACAATTACGTTAAGAGGGTGGAAATTTTGACACAGCTTACACAAATCTCTCACTAGATGACTCTGTCTGTTTTGACCTAATTAAAGAAAGCTCCGCCCTAGTGATTAGTACTTAACAGCTTAGCAGTTCTCCCCCTCTTTTTATGATCAAATTAAATTTAAGCACGCGCATACAAAATGTATTAGCATGTGCAACAAATCGTTGTTAGATGTCCGCGGAAATTCACTGTTAGCTGTCAAACAATGTTGTTTCTAGTGTTTTTTGTTAGGACATTATGTTGACGTCTCGCGCAAATTTATCCACGGGGATCCACAAGGAAAAAGCTCGAGTCCATTCTCAAGAAGATTCGTTCATAGGTTCAAAAACGTAGTAGGTTAACACACAGAGGTACGAACGTCCTGATTTTAGAAGCCTAAGTTCTCGGCTAAAAACATGCCTTCAAAAGTCTCTTAAGCTTAAATGTAACCATTAGAAGATTAAAAAGTCCGTTTTACAAAATGGCTCATGAAAAAACAAAATTCTCCACATTATTATTAAAAGTGATTTGAAATCATTAACTTTGAAGCCTCTGTACAAACATTTATAGGCATGTCAAAACAAAGACACGTTTAGCGAAAGAGGAACTATTACAAAGATTAATAGATCATTATTTTAAGTGAAAAAAACACAAGAGAAAATTAGTTTTAAAAGCAGATAGAGTAGCTCAAAAGGAATTTAGGACATTTAAGAAAGAAAAAAAATGCAATGAATACATATAATTATCAACAACAAAATTTCGTAATTTTTTTTTTTTTTATGTGTGACTTAAACTTCCTTTCTAAAGCAATTTAGATGGTAATTTGTTTTTGGTTGCCCAAAAAAATATAAGTGGCTCCATCAATAACGGATACTGTGACAAATCGAGCCATTAACCGTAATATTGCTGATGGAATGAGAAAGATGGAGGAAGGCGGGCTTTTTATATTTTCAGTTGATTAAAAAAAAACAACAACAACACAGAGCAATCAACAGTTATAGCATTAAAAATGCTATGGTTACATGCTTCATCACTTAATGATGTACTTAGGACGCTCAGAAATTGACATAACACAGACGAACTAGACGTTAGGCTTAAGATACCTGCTGTTCTTCTGTTTTGTTTTTTTGGATTATTTCGAATTGTCGATAACTTATCAAATCTTGAATACTGAAGTAATGACAAACGCGAAAATTTGCAGGACAAATGTAGTTTCAATTTTTAAAATGAATTTTAATTTAAAATTGATAATTTTGATCTCAATGAGGAGGGCGTTTTCGAATTTTTTCTCGAACAACCCCCTGATAATTTTTTTATCTAAAATGATGAAAATCTACAAAACAAACGCTTGAAAAGTTGCTTAAACGTAATATTTTAAAAATTAAAATTAATTTCAAAGCTTACGATTTTCAACTTTTAGATTTTTCATTTTCGATTTTTTTTTTCTTAAATTGTTTTAAAAATTGTAAAATCAATCATAAATAATAATTTTCCTGAAGACCTCTTTTACATTATAATTTTGTTTGTTATTGTTAATAGAGATTTTAAGATCTATTTCAAAATATCCATCTGAAGATCTTAATTCAAGAATGACTGGATCTTCATACTGCTTATCAAGACCTATTTTTCCGTAGATCTTTAGGTTTCAACATCTGCTTCCAGCAGATCTACTTAAAGAAGAAAAATGCTTTAAGCATTTTAAAGATCTAGTTCAACGATCTACCTAAAGAGCCTACAGAATTTCAGGATCTATTGGATTTATGCATAACATTAGAAGATCCAATATTACATATATCTACAGAATTTTTAAAGTATATTTTTAAAAGATCTCCTAAAGGTGTATTGATCTTTACGAAAATAAGAACATTATTTTCAACGATCTAGTTTAAGAATAAAAGGATATTTTTTGGGACCTGTTAGCAAAAGATATACATGAAGAGAGCAGATCTTTACATCTTTAAAGACCCATTCTGCAGGAGATCTGCTTAAAGAGTATTGATCCTTATGATGCGTACTTTACGATCTATTTCCGGTAGATCTAGCTGATCTAAATACATTAACTTAAATAGGAATTGTCAGATGAGCAAACGTCTATCATGAAAGCCCTTCAGTCTACCAAAAATGAAGATTTTGGAAGTATTTTTCAATAACTTAGGCAAACCTATCCTGGCTTCCTTCAATTCGCTTAGGGTCCTTCAATTTCCACACAATTAGTCCTAACTTATCAACCGGATGAAGATAGAATACGTAAACAAACAAAGCATTAGGAGGGAGAAAAAAAAGCAGATAGAATGATATTAAATTCCAACTTTCATTTCCTCATTAAACCTTTCATCACCTTTCAACCGCCATTAACATCATTTTGTTTCACGTAAACCTAACTAATTTATCAGAAATAAATCTCCATTTTTCATTTTTCTAATATTAATAACATCTAAAAAGAATTCGGAAGATAATTTATGATGGATAACTTTCTTGTAAATACACTTATAAAAATTTTATAATAAACTATATTCATGATTTAACAATTATACTGTATATATATTAACAAAAAAAAAGACGTATATTAACAAAAAGAGGGAAAGTTGAATACTTTTCTTTTTGGGGGGAGGAAAAGAAAGGAAGGGTCAATTCTTTTGAAAAACAATTTTTCATCATCAGCTTTTTGTATTTTAACAAAAAAAAAAGGCTTCTTTTTGAAATTTTGATTAAGGTCAAAAATAAAAAAAAAATAATAAAATAAGTGCAGACAAGTTCTTCGTTTGAAATAGGGAGAGTTAACAAACAAACAAACAAACAAAAAAAAAAAAAAAAAAGGGAAGAAAATGACATTTGAACATCGACATTTTCAATTAGTTTCAAGTCATTCAATTCCCTTCAATTCAATTAAATTTCTACCAATAAAATACATCTAAACAAATTTAAGGTTTTGGAGGTCAAATTTAATGACAGCTGTCGATCTGAAATCGACCTGACAATGGACTTCAATACAAACAATAATTATACTAAGAAATAACAAACAAAAAAAGTATTCTCCTCAGGTCGGTTTCTCATTCCTATATCTTGTTTGTAAGTCAAGGTAACTACTTTAACTAATAATAGTTAACAGCAGGAAGCTGTCAATGTCATCAGTTCACGTCAAAAACGGTTGTATTGGCTGTATTTGAATCGCTTCATAAAGACCTTAAGTATTCAAGTATTTTTTTTTTTTTATTCTTTCGACATCTGATCTTAGCGGTTTATCTATCCGTACAATTCCAATTCACAGCGCACAAATTATAAATGCTTCTCATACAGAAATTCAAAAACATTCTCCCGATCTCATAATCTAAAGCCTTCATTTTCATTTCAATCAGTTTGACTTAATAATATCTTCACGTTTTCTGAGATTCCCGGTAGTTCCAATTTGCGATCAAAATTCCCTCAATATGTATTCATCCGCCGAAAGAAAAACATTATGGGCGACTGGAATTTAAAGTTTCTTTATCCAAGACACCTTTAGCAATGCCTATTGTACGATGCAAGAAGTGCCTCAAAGAACTGAAGCCTACTTTCAGTGTATTGTAGCTTAAACACTTTCAAAACTCCTCCTTTTTCAAGATGGCGCAATTAGACATCAAAAATGTTACTGTTCACAATATTATACGTACAATTCATTATACTACATTCTACATATATTATATGTATGTTTATTTTGTATATGCATGAATGAATCATACATCGTTAAGGAACTTAAATGAACTATGAGTAAAGGTACATTTTTACATTACAATTGCAGAAAATTCTGTACTTAGCATATTTAAATTATTTGTGTGTTCAGCCGAAGCACACGTAACTTTCTGATTTTCATTTCTCCAGTTCATTAGTCTTTTGTTATGTCAGAAGTTACCCATAGTTCTATTCGCCAGCTCATAATGGGAGAAATAAGTAGAAATTAAAATATACGCGAACCTGAAATCGAGATACTGGTTGTTTTTTTTAGACGCAAACCCCAATCTTTGACTTCTTGTAGGCTTCAGGAGTGACAGTAATGAAGCAAAAATCAGCCAAATCATGCAGACTTTAGGCCGCAAATTATTATATTTTTTTTCCCCTTGGCAGAGGGCCAAGGGTTATGAATGCATAGCGCGAGCCAGAACTGTCGGTCAGTGCAATTGATGAAGAAACAGAAATTACAACTACTCATTTAGTACCTTCTCTCACCGCCAGGAGACTGAAAATACAAACTCAATTCCATTTCAAGAATAATTTTCTTCACGAATCCAAAGAAAATAAATGAATCGTATAAAGACGAAATAGATAAATGTACTGATTATTATTTTCAATGAATATGATTTGTGAATATGAATAGTACATAAATTTTTAGTATTGTTTGTTATTTCTAACGATTTTTTTTTTAATGCATTAAGTAAATATCTTTTACGCCTAAGAAGCTGGCGAAGACATGAATCTGCACTGGTTGTAGAATTTTTTTTTATTTGGACTTATTTGTTATTTACCCATTGATGAAAAAGCGCGAATGAGATCTAGAAACGTACCTACCCTCTAATATATCTAGCTGATGAGGTTTAGAAAAAGCCGAAACAGCTGTCCCAGATTCCCACTTAAGACAAATCTACAGATAACTGAGGAAAATATATATACAGCTTTACCTATTAATATTTATTCTATTAAATCAGTAGAAAAACTTTTTTGTCAGACTACGCAGGTATCAACATAAAGATTACGAATAGAGAAACATATTGGATAGTTATTTAATTTTTTGAAGGATGTTTGGCATTTAAATGGAAACCGAACGAACTGTAACCTAAGCTCTTGCAATTTTACGTACAAAGAAACATGGCCGCGGCTCACATTTCAGCGCTAAACACATACATCTCAAAACACAAATTGTAAATGACATAGCCATGCAACTGCTATTGTCAACAGAGTTATTTAAATAATTATGGAATGCCAACTTTTAAATATCGCACGGTGAAATCCCATTTTTGTCAATTTTAGCTAAGAAATTCAGCTCTTAAAGAGAATGTAAATAGTTACAAAGAAACATTCTAAACAAATAACACTAATAATAATAAGGTGATGTCGAAATTGAATGTCTACAAATGGACTGTTTTTAGCCTTAGCTTCTTATCTATTTGTTCTATCTTCACCAAAATCAATAATAACAATTCCAATAAGAACCTAAACATTATACTAAAGTCTCAGCATCCTAGGACAAATGTTTTTTTATATTATCTTGATCACAGATGACGGTATGCGTACTTCGACATGCATTCTAAAACTTTTGTTTTAACTCATTTTTTTTTTCTGTGATGTATTTTAAGGCTGCATATATTAGAAATATAGAAGATATATGCTTTGTAATATATGTTGATGTAATGAAACCTCCAATTGACAAGGGAGCCGCATAAGGTCTCCGAAAGCTGTTGTAAAGCGTTTTTAGATTTTATTAAATATTTTTAAATGAATTTTTGTGTTGGTGATTTTCATTTAATCTAAGCATGTTATTTTAGACATCACGTTAAGCCTTTTTTAATGTTTACGTAATACGTGGATGTAATAAATATTTTAGACATACGGATGTAATAAATTTAGTATTGTTATTTTGAATCTATTTTTGCTGAATGCAAAATAAAGCAATAAGATAAAATAACAAAACGCAAGAATGAAAAGCAACATTCTGAAAAAGGCATTTCATAATTGATAAATTTATAAAGAAAATCTTTAAGTTCACTAAGTCTCAGTAATCCAACGAGCTTTCTGGTAATCGGCATCAAAAGATTTACAAATTCGGTCCCAAATTAAACATTAATGCTAGAAAAGCTTGTTTCCGCCGACCAAATGCCTCCTATACTTGGTAGATGGAATTGTGGGTGGATTCGCGTCCCTCTGGTGCTTCGCAATACAACAAATCATTAGAAAAATGAGACGGCGGCGCATTCCAGATCAACGAGATGCAAATACTTCGCCGCCTACGTAGTGCCAGTCTATTTATATCGGTTTTGCGTGTGGCATGCGATGGCTAATCACGTGACCTGTGCTGCCCTCTGGCGGAACGCATCACAAGCAACAACGAATTGGCTTTTTTATTTCTCCACTCACGCCACTCGAAAATAGTAATAAAAGAAAAAAACAGAAGGATATTATTAGTCGTGACTCTTCGTCGGCAGACACTTATTTATTTATTTGTAAGGATCTTCTACCGCAAAAAGGCAAATTGAAAAGCATTGCATGTCAAATCCCTAAGTTTAGCAACAGTAAATCAACTATCTTCTCAATGCTACGAAATTTAAAAAAAAAAATACTTCACCTCATTGTTCTGATGGTTGTAATGCTGGGCGAACACGTACCAATATGCGGCAATATTGGTGGACAATATTGGTCATTTTTATTGGTATCAACCGTTTCCAGCAATAAAAATGAACAATTTTGCCCAATATTGCCCATTGGCGATTGTCGGAAAAAAAGGAACAATTTTAGTTGGCGAGAAATATTGCTGGTGAGCGAGCGAATCACATGAACGGATGAAATCACGTGACAATGGTGACGTAGAAGGAAGGCGGGACTTTGAAAATCGGAGAATCACTCACTCACGCCGGCCATTTTGTTTGAAAAACAAGGCTTAAAATCAGCAAAATGGGTCGGCCCAAAACAGATAATTCAAACAACAACATTTTGTCAATTGATAATGAAAGAATCTTAATTGATTTCGACAGAGGGACGGCGTTTAATACTATAGCAATTCTGTACGGAAACACGCTCTCTCTAGCTCTACCTAGTGAGCAACGCCGTAACCAGGCCAATACTCATAAAGGAAAACCTGTGTGTTCGCGGACAATACCAACCGCCAATATCAATAATGACCAATATTGTCCACCAATATTGCCGCATATTGGTACGTGTTCGCCCAGCATAAGACTGATCAAATAATAACTACTGCGAGCAAATTAGAGAAAGAAAAAAAAAATCACTGACAACTAGAACTGAAAACGATGAAACTATTTATTTCTTTAACTTAGCTTACGATGAACCTTTAAATGCAGTTCCCCGCTTTTTAACTATAAGAAAACTTACGAAATTAAGAAGGGCAAGGGTTGTCTATGTTGGTTTATTGTGTCGAAAGCTTTCCAACAGTAGATAGAGTGAGAAACGAAGGCCAATCACTTGGCAGTTATGATGTCTGTAGTTATAATTGGACAAGCATACTCCACTATCTTTTGCATGAAACTGAATACCGAGTTGAATTGAAATATATAACTACAAATTTAACGTGAGGAAATCATGTTAACATCACAATAAAAAACATAGAAGCACAAGATTCACTGGCTGTTTTTAGTATTTGTGATACCGGGAATACAGGACAGCTGTTTTTTTTTTTTTACAATTTAATCGTTTATAAGCCAAGTGCTGTGGCTAGCGGGGATTGAATGTCTGTCCTTTTTAATTCTTAATTTAATATATTGTTGTTTTTAATACGAAAAGAGCCGTTATCTTGTTGACTTATGCTTCCTTTATATGTTTTCTTGTGAACACTGAGCTATAGATACTGGGCGAATCCAGCTGATGATGGTTAGGAAACCTGAAACAGCCGTCCTGGATTCCCGGTATCAAAAATACTAAAAACAGTTCAGTGAATCATATTTAAGTGCGTGTATGTTTTTTATTGTGATGTTATTGCTATGTGAATTGAAATATTATTGAAACATTAATAAGTTGCTAGCCTGGATCTGAGATTTTATTTTATTTTAACTTGGACATATCTTTTTTCATCTTATTTTTTGGGGTAAATAGATGCCCTCTAGTGGGAATGACTAGACAACATGAAACAATTAAGAAATATTACAGGTTCAATGTAATGTTAGTTATCCGAACTTTCAATTATCCAAATCACCGACAAATTCGAAGATATATGCATTGTAGCATATGTAAGTCTTCTTAGTTAAATTGGTCCTTACATAAGTTAAAAATCATTTCCTATATCAAGTTCGTAATACTTCATATTTCAAAATAATAACAATAACAACCTTGCGTATAATAACTAATAATATTCGCATATTTATGTCCCGTACCTGTCGTATTTGATTACCCGAACCCCAACAATGGTCTCAAAAGATCCGATGGTTATACTGTGTAACGTTACTTAGCCAAGATACCCGACGTTGTTCGGAATTATACTTCTACGTATTCCTTCCGCTACCGTTCTGTTTCAGAAACCTCGTCTTTTCTGCAAAACGACCACAAGGTGCAGGAAAACATCAACTTCCCGAACGTACCAACACACTCACAGGGTCCCATTACATAAAAGAATACCTATTGATTTGCCTGTTTTCCACCTAGCTTTCAATTTTTCCTGAAATTCGGACACGAATATTAATTTATTGTAATTTAAGTGTAACGCAAACGAGATAGTAACTTCATTACTAGAGGGAATGAAGGTGGGGGTTGGGGGATGAGAAAAGGGACTTCAAAACAGGCAGATGTAAATCATCGCTTATCTTTCGTTAGTGAAAAGCAACTGGTTTATTAGATTTGTTGTAACGTAATAGAACGGGCTTTTCGGGATTGCGCCTCGCCGAGATAAGGGCTCTGGCGAATAGAATAGAGCTACAGCGTTCCTCTTCCTCATTACAGCGTTCCTAAAGACCTAATGGAATCACACGAACGACTACGGGGTCTATTCGTCAGTTTTGCCTTGGAAAAACTGAAAACCAAACTAACAGAAAGAAATAAGAGAAAAGAATTTTTTATTTTTTTTTTGAAAGCAACTACGACGTTTCTTTGCTACCTTAAGATGTTACAGATGTAATGTAACGTTTCGTAACGCTTCAAGAAACATGTTTTAGACTGCAATTTAAGTCAAATGTCACGTGTCTGTGCGTGCGTCCGCAACAATGGAAACATTGCCAGGCAACAGGCATATTGTTGCTTTATCAACTAATCAGAATTCTTTTAAATAAGAAAAAAATTTCAAAATATAAAACCAAAAATATTGTATGTAGAGAAGTTCTTTAGAATTGTAAATATTGTATTGCATGCATTTGTTAGAATGTAAACTTTAATTTATTTTTCGCTTTCCTTGTAAGTTTTAGCTTGTAATTAATGGGGAGCTATGAATAAATGTAATGTTGGTTTCCATTCATTTTTTTCAATTTTAATGTTAATTTCAAATTATCACATCGAAACATTTCATTTTATCTTTCACTTAAAATGAAATAAGACGAAAAAATTTTTATAATTTTCTGAACTGTGTAATTTCAGGATTTATTACAACAATTTTCGTGCTTCGGAAAACCAGGAAAATTAGGCCTAAGTGACCATTGTAGTCTTGAACTTTTTGACTGTGAATTCCTGCTTTCCCTTGCGGTGTTAGCTGTCTGCAAATTGTCTTCCAATCGTCCGGCGAGGATAGAAGTAATGTTTAAATGAATAAATCCACGGGGCCTCATTTCCTTCGGCGGCGAAAGCACGTCGCTGCGACGGCAGAACAGTCCCGCAATCCCCAATCTGCGTGCGATGATGGCCGCAGTCGGTGCGGCCGATAGACGGTGAAATGAGGCGGACCGGGTTTGGTTTTGAGACCGGGATAGAGTCTCAGCTCCACCTCGAGAGACAGAAGGAGACTCATTAGAGAACCGGAGATCCGTCGCCAACGCCCGTAACGAAGTTAATTCTGATGTGACGGATCTGTGTGTGTCTCAAAAAGAAAAAAAAAAATCAATACGGTCAACCTATCAAGAATAGACAGCACGACACGATGATGAAAATCGTCACGACCGGTATTTTGTGTAAAAAAAAATTCAGTTTCCACTACATGTAAATATGAAAAGAAAATAATAAGAGAGTTGCAAACTTTCGAAAAATACAATGAAACAGACAGACAGACAGACAGACAGTCATACACAGAAAAAAAAACTAAATTCGTTTTCATTTATCTTTTTTTCTCAAGCCTAATATTATCGTAACTTTTTCTTTTTTTTTTTGCTTATATTTCTTTCAAAATAACATCATTTTACAATAAATTTATTATTATTATTATTATTGTTGTTGTTGTTATTAAATAAAACAATAGCTTTAAATCTTTTATATTCTTGTGTGATTTATACTTGTAGTTTTTTTTATGATATTAATTTATATAATTATAAAATTTTGTATAATATAATTCAAGCACCTGTTGACAGGATATCTTGTGCAAGATCCTAATAGGACTTTAAGACTGTTTCAATGAAAATAAAATTATTATTATTATTCATTACTGCTTTATTTATTTTCCATTAAAATTACCTTCTCACTAAAATTTTTCATCTAAAAAAATTGTCGGTTATTTTTTTCTTTTTCCATTTCCATCAATATAGTTCAGAAACGCAGTAGATGCTGATTTATTATTGGGGCCTAGTGGCTCCAGGTGCAGAAGCTCTAAATGCCGGGCTGCAGGTTTATGCGGGCTCCAAAAGGGCCTAGGAGTCACCCAGCCTTTTGTCAAAAGAAGGCCGGATTCCTTGAGGCAGACGAGCATGAGACTGGCCCCGTTCTGATCGCAGGAGCCTCTACCCCTTTGACTTCTCCCTCTCTACTAAGTGGCTTATTTTTAATACTGAGTCATTACACGTGATTGACGTTCAATCTCCGAAAAATCAAATCCTGTATTGAATTTCCCTCCATTATATTTAAAACCGTTGATCTCTTAATGCTGGGGTCTAATGAAAACGACAAATATGATAATTTTTCATAAAATATGCATATCGTTAGATAGCAACTCATAATCCACTATAATGCTTCAAATCCATTTAAGCAATCGTTTATTCTATACGTCTGCAGTTTGGTGAGGTCGCTTCAATCGGGAACGAATCATTAAGAATTTGGTTTCTAAAAATACGGTCCCATTTACAAATGGCTGCAACGTAATCGGCTTATTGGTATTTGTATTAGGCAATTACCGACTTGCCACTAATTGAAGCAAATTCTCAGTTGCCAAAGATAGGCTTAGGCAGGGCCTTTGTGGACAATATGCCCTGCACTTCAAAGCCGGCAGCACAGTGTGTATTCAAAAACAATATGTGGCGGCCGATTTAATTCTTGCCTCAGCTGAAGAACCACTGCATCACAACGCTTCACAGCAAATCACTTGAAACATTACATATGAAAGAAATTCCTCTACTTAACAAATAAAAAACAAAAAGTAAATAAAAAAGTTCTGGAAAGGACTTAGGACCTACTTCACAATTTTATAAATAAATGAAAATACAAAGAAAAGTCTATTCACTTTTGTAAATTAGATTTACGCGACTAAGCAGCATCTGACAGATGTTACTCTGCTTCACGAGAAGGGAATAAACAAATCAAATTTGAAATGTTCGAAACGTTTTTTTGATTTACCTTAACGCCTGGACAACACTTGGTTATGTTATCAATGAGCAGTATTTACATAAAAATAGTAAAACATTTTACATTTATTAACATAAACTCGTGTATTTAATTTTTTGAGTTGGCCTATTTTTTTTGTTTTTTTTTTCCTTTTCTTTAAAACGAGTCTTAACGGAAAATGAAAAAAAAAATTCGTTGTCTGTTGATCCGTTTGGAGGTGCACCGCTACCCTTCCTTATCTTTTCTTTTTCTCCCCGTCCGCCTTGATATACGACGGTCTCGAGATTAGGCGCGAAAACAATTTTCGGCGGTAGCATTATAAGAGACCCGTCTAGTTTGCCTCGGCCTCATCTGGCGAATCCCAGCGGGGGCAACGAGTTCCCGGGAAAGCCTCGGCTACAAAAGTAGGTGCTTCGGAAGCCCTCTTACTCGATACTCGTCGCTAGATTATTAAATGTCTGCAAGCAATGAAGAGACGCTACGGCGAGGTCTACAGGCTCTGGTCCTGCAGACACTCGAAACAGTGACACCGCCACGAAAGACGTACAAGCGCTCACTCAAGATCTAGATCTCTATTACCACCGACAAATAATAAACCAAGCAGTTAAGTATCTCTAGCTCCAACTCGGACGAAATGCAAATTTAGACCTTCATCTTCTACAGTGCGCTTTTAATTTCCATAGACCACTGCTAGACCAAAGTGGTATTCATCTACTTTCGTGCTTCACCCACATGATGACTTTGTTTTCATATTTACTGTGACCTAATAGAGAGAAAACATACGCCAGTGTTAAAATTAGCCATCTCAAATTTGTTTTTAGAACTTGGAAACCGGACTACGGTGACCGTACACTGATTAACTGTTGAAATTTAATGTTTGCCACTATTACTGATACTCTAATATAAATCTCCGCTTCTGATTTTAACCTGTCTCGTTATCAATTGACAACCTTAATTTCTGTTCTCTAAATTAAAAGACAGAAGTAATATAGTCCCCTCCTGTAGCAACAGCGTTTCTCATAAACATATATCCAAACACAAGTACAGTCCGTTTATGAATGGCAGAGCTACCACTTCGGGACGATTTTACTCCGCAGAGGGGTGATACGCTGAGATGGGCACTTTCCTAAGAAATTCTTTTGGACGTTTTCGCTTTTAAGAAAAAAATAACGAGGAGCATTTTTGCGATAGTATTTATTCTTTCCATAATTCTTTCCCGAAAAGCGCAAATAGAACGCAGCTACTAGTAAACTAACACTGATAAAAAGTAAACATCCCATCTTCCTCGCCCCTATTTGGAAGAAATCGAAGGGGACCTGACGCAGGCGCAAAAGCGCTGAAAGCTCTCGAATACGAAAACGGACTGTAGATGAACAATCAACTTAAGGACTACATTTATCAATTCATTGTGTCAATGATTTGTGGGGAAAAGGAGAAAAAAAACAGTTTTAAGATTTTTCGCATTGTATTTAATTTCGGAATTAGAGGAGTGGGAGCATTAAGAAACACGAAATAACATGAATACAACTGCAGTGATGAGTCACAGGGAAACAGAAACAATATTTATAGTTTTTGTTGTTTTATTTCCAATTTTACACATTTTTATATTATATACTTTGCTGAAAGTGCAACTATTATTTTTAAAAGCTTTATTTATCCTTTTTTTTTTAATTAAAAAAATATACTCCATACTATATTAACTGCAAACATTTATACCTACACTATTATAATAAACTTTATTCATTGCTGAATGTAAAGTGCGGCTAGATTTTTTTTTCTTTTTCTATACGAATAATTATAAATATTAAAAAATGTGAAATTCCAAATAATTAGACTAAAAAGTAGAATAAATAAACTTTTCTCATAAACTTAAATCAGCCTTAAATGTTTTTTTGTTTTTTTTTCCGATTTTAAGGCTGAAAAGTACTTAAAACTTATAGCATTCAAAAGTATTCAAAACCATAACGGATTCTAGGTTGGTCGCGCGTGCTCTGTGACAAACACGCTTCTTTTTTTTCCTCGTGTGTCATTTCCCATTCTCCACTTCGACTGGATTTTTGTTTTCTCATTACGCTGTTCGTGTTTTCAAAATGATCCTTCCCCCCCAGGGAAATGGGAGATCCCGCTTCCTTTGTGTCCCCCCCAACAGGTGTGTAATTACACCCACGATTTAATTAATAAATGCTTAAAGGAGATTATTAAATAATACGTCTTCATTGGCCGGGATGCAGGACTTGGTACTGAACAATTCATTATGACTGGCCGAAGGCTCACATCACAGTAGAAGGGGGGGTTTCTTCAGTCGACAAATCAATTCCTTACAAAAGAATAAAACCATCCTCTCATTTATACCACTTAATTACAGGCCTAAATCTTTTTTTCAAAATGAAAGAGCTTTTGTTCTCGTAAAAGAAAGAAAATTAAAAATAAATAAATAAATAATATATATAAAAGATTCAACATATATGAACCATTTAATTTTCAACGCGGAAACAAATACGACGATGAAAAACAGCTTGTGGTTTCACAATAAATTTACGCTGAAGTTCTTAAGGCACTAATTAAATGAGAGACATACAAACCAAGTCACAGAATTTGTTAATTATTTACTTAATTATTCTTAGTTTTGTTTTACAAAAAATAGCTCAACATTGATATCGTTATTCCATATTCGACGATTCTAGTTACCATAGGATGCTCTCGTCTAACTTTCTCAACTCTCTAAAAACATCGAGAGAAAAAAGATTTAGAACACAAATGTTCTAGAATGAAGTATCAGATTGAAATGACCATGTCAGTCCGTCCGAAATCACGATAACTCAAAAGCTATTTACTCTAGAGGAGCTGAAACTTCCGCAGAAGGATTATGTTTCTCATAAGATCCTTGTAAAAGGTAGCACTTTTGGAAATTAGTACCAGCCTATCTGAATTTGGATCGTACGCCTTACCTGCTGGTTCGATGCGTACCAAAATCAATAGTGATCTCCTCTTACATGAACTTAAACTTTTTATTGAAGTTTCAGCTCTCTAGGACAAACATTTTTTGAGTTATCTCGACCAAACGCAGGAAATGCATAAATACTTCGACTTAGCTACAATAAAGCCGGTGTTAGCTAGGGACAGTGCGGATCGAAAAACAGCAAAGTTTACTGAAAGTTCTTCCTTCCCGCCTTAGGCAAAATTGCAAAAGAAAGTAACCGCGGTTCCGTTAAAACAACACTCAAAAACTTTCTTAATTGGAATGTGAAAGCTTCTTTTTCTCCGGCTTATTAACGCCCCAACGCTTCTCGCTGTCCCCACACACCCGAATGAGACCCTTCTTTTTTTGTTTTCCCCGTCGAAGTAAAGACAGTGTTAAAAGAAAGTGTATTATATTCGTATCCGTCTCCGTAAGAGAGAGAATGATTTTATTGCGCCACCGGTTGGTTCAATAGATCTGGAGGAATTGCAGAGAGAGAGAGAGAGGGGAGGACAAAAAACACAGACACAGAGAACACGACCCTGCCACAAATTGCGGATAGATTGGGTGGCAGGGGAGAAACTGACTTCGAACAGCGGCCTCCATTTCAAATGCAATTTCTTGTAAATCTAAGGCTTCTCCGTTTCCCCCCAACCCCCAACTTAGATTGAACCTGATACAACCACGTTGGTTACCTCCAAAGAAAATCCATTCCAACTCAGGTAAAAGCTACTTTCAAAGGGATTTAAATCATTACGGCCTTCAACAACATTTAGACTATCGAAATTTTACTTTTAAGTTTAAAACTTTATCCGCAGAGCAAGAAGTTCCTGACAGAATTAAAAAGTTTACTTTCCTTGTAGTGTTATTGTTAAATGACTTTTCATCTTTATATTTCTTTTATTCACTGTTAAGTTACAAAAGTTCTGACTTGTGAGTCACAGCTCTTACGGTTCTAATGTTTTACTTTCTATTTGTGTCTTCTTCACGCGTGGATTCCTTGATCTAATTCAGGATTTAATACTCCGTGTTTAAGACAGTGGGATATTAACAAAAAATAGGATAGGAATCCATTGTTTAGATTCCAATGCTTTTCTATGGGAATTTATGTCGTCTTTCTCGCGCTAATTTCTGGCAAGTATCCGTTTGGAAAAGATTTTGTTTTTTTACTGACGGCCTTATAATTCAGTCCACGGCGGGACGAAGGCGTCCCCAATAACTGAAGGGACTCAGGTCATAATCACCCCTCTGACCAGGTGACTGGGGTGATGAGAAGTGACGAGAAAGGGGACAGAGAAGAAAAGACAGGAAAGAAAGTAAACATCCAAGCCGCTGTCGGGATTCGAATTCGGGCGTCGACGTATCGGCCTCATGGCAGACCGCCGTCTAATCCACTAGACCACGCCGGCTGAAAAAGATTTCAAACTATAAAAATTAAACCGTCTTAATTCTTAATATGCATACTAAGCTTCAAGAAGATCCATCCACAAGATTTTAGGATGGGGACACATCCAAGCAGACATTTAAAACACACACATACACACATGGAGAATGAAAGATCCTACATCCTAAGAAAACAACAAATGTTTCTAATCTCAGACCTTAAGCAAGTCCAAATTTCAAAATAGATCCATTAAATATTGATGGTACAATCGTTAAAAAATAAATCACGTAAATGGGTTTACTTTGTCCTCTCCCCCACCCCCTAACATCCTGCTTTCCAATTCGGCAAAGTTTTGGAATAATGGCACTCGGAGAAAACGACCAGTCCAACGGTATGCTGGAAGGTAATCAAGTATTTACTTCGTTGATAAATAAATAAAATTCAATTGGTGCGAGGCCAGCAGTGAAGACACAAAAGCTGGATTAACAATCAAGCAACGAAGGCATTATGAATCATGGTCAGAAATGTCTAATTAAATCAAAGAAGTTTTGATAAACGACACCCTCAATTAATTATGGGAAACACTGGAACTTTTTAATGTTTAATGAACAAGCCTTGTGTAATATCAATCAAAAGTTGTAGTTGTATGGAATTCAATCGCATTCAATGCTTGGTGCAATTAAAGTCCCGAGGAGGAAGATACAAAAGTACAGCTTCGTGATTTCAAGGCACTGACAGTTCGCTCTAAGACACAAGTGCAGATTAACAGACGAACGATGGCTCATTTTCAATTAAACTCTTATTTAAGTTGCAGTTCTCACTTGTGTACACTTTCTTTCTTATCATAATTGATTGAGCATGCGCAGTCGTACTAAGCAACTTCTATGTTTTTCTTGTCTGTCTTGAAGGTGCATCACGCCAAAACGCCTGGACGATTGTTTTGATTGTTGATACGAATCTTGCTGATAACAACTTAAAATTGTTTTCAAGTAGGTTTGTTTTTGTTTGGTTCTGACTCTTCCAAATACATCAGGAAAAAAAAAATTTAACTGCTAACATCTTAAGAAATACAATAGACGTTTCACATTGTTCTGTGAAACGGAAACTCCGTTTTCATCTAGCACTAAAAGCTCTTCAGTCTTAATGACGCCAATGAGTCACTACGAATCTGACTGACTCGGGCAGACCATCAATTTTTAAGAATATCGTTAAAATATAAAGCACTTTTGTAAAATAAAGCAAGTAATTTACTTACATAATGGAAAATCACATGTGAAAATCACATGGCAGGAAGAACTTGCTACTTACGGAGTCGAAATCGATGTTGAAACAAAACAAACAAACAAACAAACAAAACAAAAAAAAAATGGAAATCCGCTTAAGCTTACTACCCAAGTAAGTTCTACGGATCTTAGTCTTTTTATTAAGTAAGAACGAATTCACTATAATACATAGCCATCAGCAATTGACGCAATAATAACTCCATAATATTCTTTTTTTTTTTTTTTTTTTACCTGATATCGACTTTACACAATTTCACAGCAGGAATACACCAGGAAAAACTTGACTAGCACTGACATCTAGCGGCTACATTGAGAATTAATATAATTAGGTAGTTCACTCAATTATAAGTGAAAGTTTATCAAGATTAGAAAATAAAATAAA
>JAFIDM010010028.1:25443928-25469822 GCA_023159025.1 Thereuonema tuberculata | reverse complement strand
AATATGTGGAACATGAAACTGGAAGACACAGGAGAAATAATAACGCCACATTACGCTACAAATCACGTACAAATTTGAGAGCAGAATTACGCTAACAATTTCCTTATTTTGACAAATAACCCTACGAAGGGAGAGAAAAAAAAAAAAGGAAATGGGGGAGGGGGCGGAAGGAAAAGAGAACTGCGGCAAAAACTTCAGAGATCTAATTTTCGGGCGATGAAAAATGCTGATCTTTCATCTTGTTGGTGTTAATATAGTCATTCTTCTTCATAATTAATTATACATGGAAGTTAATGTAAGACATTGGAAAAAAAATGAATCTCCTCAATCAAACTTCTAATTATTAAAATGATAAATTTTATTTTCATTAAAAAAAAATTTAAAAAAATAATTAAAGTTATTCATTTAAGGCTGAGATATCTCGAAGAATGGGATCCTGTTATACAATGAAAAATTAGAATTCTGTATTTGTTTGTTTTTACTGCTCTCGATGTCAGGGGTGTCTTTTACACTATGATAACCCGAAGTCTCTCCTGGGGATAAGGCAGTTCAGAGTGTGATGCTGACCAAGCCAATTCAAGTCTGTTTTTTAGGCGTCTATATTGCAGCATTCAAAATTCTCATTTCCGTGTAAAACTGTTCGCTTTTTAGGAAATGCGATTAGGAAATAAATGAATAACCATCTATTCGACTTAATCTTCAGAATGAAAAAGGATGAAGACCTAAAAACAAAATCCACTTTTCAAAATGGGTTTTCCGATCTACTAATCTAAGGCTAATCTAATCCTTTCAGCTTTGGGGGGAGGTGGTTATCGTCTTTCGACATCAGCTGCTTTTTCACTGAGGATGGGTTTGGAGAGCAGAAGAAGGGGACCATCATATGATACAGCCCCTCTCTCTACGCCCACATTTCTCTGGTCTAAGCCATTTCGTGATGAGTTTCTCCTTATATATATATTTTTTTTTCTCTAATTTCCCGAATCGGAAGTCGGGTCTCATTACAAAGGGGGTGCTTCGGGGACCAGAGGAAGGGAAATTAAAAGTGGAGGCGAGGCTTCCCTCCTGTCCTTTCTATAATTTCGAGTCTTTTCCCCTCGAGCTACAGAACTTCTCTATCAAACCTTCATTACGGTAATCAAAGGTTTTCTGTTATGAATTCTCCATTTCAATTTTCATAAAGGATTCCAAATGTGTCTTTGAGACAAATTTTAATTCATCACTTCCCCAATTGCACGAGAAGTTCTTGAAAGAATCTGAAGGCTATTTTCTTAAAATACTGCGTCTTCATTTTTCTTTCTTTTCGTTTAAATTCGTAAAAATTATACAAATCACAAATCTTCTTTTTTTTTTTTTACCTGTTTATTTTATTTAAATAACAAAACTGGCTGAATTCAAACAATGGAACTTTTTTTTTTATTATTTTCTGAATCCAATTAAATTTAACCATATCAAAGCTCGCACATCCATTAAAAAGCTTAATAAGCTTTTCATTACCTAAAACATAGATGGTTAAACCTCTGCTTAGTTCTTTTTGCTACGGGAATTTTTGTCAACTTCTCGCGCTAATTTCCGGACAAGAATCCGCATTGAAGAAAAAAAAAAAATTGAAATAGAAAAGTTAGATCATCTCTTAAATGTGCACGCCAAGTTTTAAGAAGATCCATCTGAAGACGATTACACAGACTTTGTGATTTTTATGAGCCTCACGTTGTGCCTTTGTCTGTGATAAACATAACTCAAAAACAGCTCTAGAAGGCTGAAATACGGAAGATCTCCAAAGATATTAGCACATATCAGATAAGGATCTACAGGCTAAAAAAAAAAAAAAATCCCAGGCAATTGAAAAACCACAATTTATTAAAAAAAATAAGAATAATAATTCGTCTTCGTTTAATACATTCCTCTCTTCTCAGTTGATCTTTGATCATTCAGTTCTTTCCAATTTCCGTAGACTTCAAACGACTTCTTTGTATTTCCAACGTTTTCAATTTCATTCCACCCCCCACCCCCTCCATCAACTTTATTTTTTTTTGTTGTTGTTGGCAATTCCAAAGTTTGCAAGTTAACTACATCGTGGCAGCCTATCAGGAGCTTTCCTACTCAGTCCCAAATAACTTGTAAACCCATTCGCTGGAGCCTGAGTCCGCTTCGAGTGTAAATACAACAAATCAATATTTATGAAAGCATATTGCACCTGTAAAGCCTTTGTGCTTCTGACCTAATCCTCTTAGTAACAATAGTCAATTTAGGCTTACGTTCTATGAGGAATTATAGGTTTTTGAAACTGGTAAACAGTAATGGCAGCTTGGCGCAGGAGAAAAGCGAAGAGAAGGAAAAAGAAAGCTAAAAAAAAAAGGAAACGTGAAGGGGCTTTTAAGACGCTTCTATTGGGAACCTGCTGACCAATGGAATTTATCAATTATTCAGGAAAGGCTACGAATTCCGAAAAAGACTTGTAATATTATTACGACTGATTTTAGCGCGAGAAGCAAAGTGAGCCCCGGAAAACTTAGGATTCAGAAAACTCTTTAAAAAAAAACAAACTGGGTCGAATACTAAGTCTAGAATTTACTAAGACTATTATTAGAACTAGATATTACGCTTTAAAATTGGATTTTACAAGCTTAACTGAAAAATGATGTCAAATTAAAAAGCAAAATTATCAAATGTAGAATATTAAAGCTATTTGTCAAAAGAAAATAAATAAATAAATAAATAAAAGTTCTTGGAAGAACTTAAAGGATATTTTCTTTAAAATTGTTATTTAAAGTCGAAAAAAAATTACAAATGAAAGGTCACCGTTATTTTATAATGTAAATTTTAATAACTTCCCAAATACAAACAATATTTCAAAATTGTCATAAACTGAAAATGAATTAAATCTTTAAATATTTATGTTACCTACATCCAATTTTTAATCATCTCAAAAGCTTGTGTAAATATCAGTGGATTACTAAAGAAATAAGTAACCACTGTTAGACATCAACAGGAATTCTTTTATCTTCATGCGCAAATTTCTTCGCAACTATCCTCGCAGAAAGATTTCCTAAAATCTAAATTAGGTCGTCTCCTATTGGTTAACTACGTCTGCCTCACAGAAAGATTTTCTAATACCTAAGTTAGATCGTCTCCTATTGGTTAACTACGTCTGCCTCACAGAAAGATTTTCTAATACCTAAGTTAGATCGTCTCCTATTGGTTAACTACGTCTGCTTCACAGAAAGATTCTGAATACCTAAGTTATGTGATCTCCTATTGGCTAAGTATGTCTGACAAATTTCACTATTCATTCAGCGGTTCAGAAGTTATTAAAGGAACTCAAAAGATTTGCAAGAAACAAACTATGCTTAGCCAAACCAGGACTTTTACTATTAGAGATTTCAAATTTGTAGGTAAGTAGAAAATCCGATATTTAAACAAATTAGTAAATCAGCAGTTGTTCCACATCTGAAAGGAATATCTGCTCACGTAATCCATCGTAACAGGTTTCTCGCTGTACTTTGCACTCTTCATCTCTGTACAGTTAACGTAATTTAAATGGATTAATTGTTAACGCAATTCAGTTTTCAAGTTTTCAACTTTCAATTTAATATGATTAAAAAAATAAAATCATATATATATCCTTTTTTGAAAGTAAAGAGTTCAAGTAGCTCAGCGTTAGCGAAAATACAACAATCTAATCTTAAAATTTTATACTTGATCTTTTCAGTCCATATTTTCATGAAGTTGTACCTTTCTCTGCATTCGCAGAAAGAAAGAAAAACACTGAAGAGTAGTTTTAATTTTTAATGACAAATCCCATCTAAAAATAAGAAGCTACAGTAACTTTCCGACAGTCTCTCTAAATAAGAGAGTTCGTCAATATTATCCTTTCAAATGCTGTCCTTTATTTATACTTCTCTTCTTTGCTTTTCTTGCGGAGTAAAGGATTCTTGTTTTGAATGAGTTTCAATGCATGAAAAAAAAAGTAAATAAAAATAAAATAAATATAATAAATTCTTGAACAAAAGAATATCTATTGCTCTTTTACGACTTTCGCAAAGTTTTATATCTGTTGCAGTTCCTGTGCGTAAGTTCTCTTGTAATGTTTATTTTTTTTTTTTCCCCGTCTCATACGAAGATGATTGTATGAGAATGCCTGCACAGCACTCACGGAACGCTTTACTCTGTCTACGTATGAACTGAGATCCCAGACGAATTTGTAGCAGAACTATTGTAATAAAAGAGTTTTACAGTGCATACTCTTCAACTTAAAGAATGAATGTGCTTAGCTCCAACGCTTAAGCCTTTTTTGCTTCTTAGTCGTTTCGTATCCACGTCAACGATTTATTTGTCAAAATAGTCTACTACTGCAAAGTAATAGTAGACTATTTTGACAAATAAATCGTTGACCGCGTGGAAGAAATGAATACCATAAAAGTTAGCGGAGAGATGTCCAATCAAGATGTAGGGGTATCAAGAGTCTTGGAAGAGTCTTAAACCGGTCGCAAAGAATGGAAAGTTGGGAGCAATTTAATGCCAGTGGTTAATAAACAGCTTTAATGTAGCGTAGTATGAAATAAATAAATAAAATTATACAAATAACAAGGGACTCTGGACGATTATTCCGTGTTATTAAACTTACCACATTAAATATTTATTTAAATTTATTTGATCTGTTCACTACAGGTCAACAGATGGTCCTTGGGTCGCGAGAGGAAGGCTCCCAGCGTTCCCAGACCAACGAAACTTAGTTGAAAAGGATGGCCAATCCGACGATCACCCGTAAATATATACAATAACATTCTTTAGTATTGCATTACAGTGACAGAAATAATAGTAACTGTATTGAAAGTTACTATTGGCAATTAAAATAACAAAATTAATTATTAATTTAAGTCTATTTTATTTTATTAACTCCGCTGCTTAATGAGTTATTAAGAGAAAGTGAAATTTGAACTCAAAATTAAGATTTTTCGAAGTGTAAATTTTACTGTCTTCTTGATTTATTATTTCTTCTATTTATTTTCCTAACCGAAATGAATTTTCGTTCTGCAAAAGCAAAGCGAGATTTTATTAGTGGGAATTACGGATTCCGGAGAGAGTTGAGCGGCGCAGGTCACGGCTGAGTACGGAGGCCGCCCGTGTAATTAGCCGATGCCAGAGAGACGGCCCTTCGCCGGCAATCCGTGGAGGATTGTTCGGGGACGAATCAGCGAACAACGCCGGACTCTGCCGCTTCTTTCATTGCCGAGTTTTACGAGCGCAGGTAGCGCGGGAAGGACTGGTGATGGAGGGGGTGAAGCCCCGTTTTATGGAACTCTTCACTGCTTACATGGAGCTCAAGAACTTTTACATCGTCGGTTCCCGACACTCCATCGGAAAAGTGTTCCTTGTCTCGTGCCAGACGAGAAACATCCACCGCACGAGAGGCTATCGGCGCTGATGGAACCAAGTCCAATTGTCGGCAGTGTAGAACACAATCTTCGGGTTAAATCAAAAAAAGAGCCAACCTTCTCCCTTTTATCATCCTATTTCAGAATTCACATGACGACAAAATCATGTCAGCCATGATCTCCGGAAAATTTCACCCAGAATAAAATAGATAACTTTCTTTTTTTTTTTTTCTGTTCTTTTATCTAAAGCTTCAGAATCTACGATTTCAGTATGAAATTGAGAAGTATTCAATTTAGATATATGATGCATTAAATAATACAGATGCAATATTTAGATACGAAGATACCTGACAGGATATTTTATTATTATCACTACAATTAATTATTTGTCCTTTTATTTAATTTTTATATATATATACAATTTGCTGAGTCTGTTTGTACTTAACAATCATTTTACATCTATATCAATCACTATAATATCGCCGTAACCAATTCATTACTGCACGCTCACCGAATTGATAATCACGTGATACTGCTTCCACTTAAACGGATAGTAAGATCACAGAGATCGAATATCTACATTCATTTTAAAATGTGTATTTTTCCTTCTTGGCGGGAAAAAAAATAATAAAGAAATTCCTTTTTGTAAAATTCCAATGACATTTTTTTTCGCCCACTTTTAGAATCTGTTATGGAACTTAACATTAAACAATTAATTTCCTTTTCAAATGCATATTCAAAAAGATTTAGTGTATGATAAGCCGTGTTTCTGATTCGTTCTTGTGGTTCTGTGACGTCATATCCGAAAGGCCTTTAGATTCTATGGGCTGAAGAGAATTACCGTGAAAATAAAATATGTTGGTTAAGGAGAATAGCTCGATCAGTAAGCACTGTTTACTTTATATTACCATAAAATAAATAATATTGGCTATCATTCCTTCATTTGAATTATTATTATTATTATTATTATTATTAAATGAAAAAGGAATATATATTTAAAAAAATGGAAAGCATATCCAATGTCAAGAAACATTTAAAAAACTACCTGATAAAATGTAATTAGGATGAATTCCTATTGTTCAATTGTTTTCATTGTTATTGTAAATCCTGTACGATTTAGCATTAAGATTTCTTCGTTCTTGAAATGGCGAAACCTGCCAAAACATTTACCTTTATTTTCCAAAATAATTAGAATTTTCCAGGTCATTTTTCATTGTCGATCTCTCTTGAGGAATTCGATTAAGATCAGGTGCCAGGTTGTGATAACTTTGTCATTTATTTTATATCGACGAGGGATTGGAGGGGGGGGGGGGGAAGCAACCCCACAACTTTTGCATTATGACAGAAGGAGAAAAACTCTGTCATCCTTTCTCAAAATCCATTCCTCAATCCCATCTTTTTTATTTTTTTTGTTCCTCTCTTCTTATTTTGTATCTCTCTCCCACGCTGTCTCTTTCTTCTTCTTCTGCCGTGGAATCTGAGTCGACGCAATGTCCTAATCTTATTGTGCATATTTTATGCACTTTTCGTCTGGAGCACCTCCAGATCCGTTCCGTCAGGGGCAATTTTTATTGGTGGGGGTCTAATCTTATTCTTTTGGCTCCCGACTCGCTTAAAACAGAAAACAACGAAGAGAACCACGGGAGGAGCTGACTTGGGGGAAAAGAAAGAGAAAGAGTCTACTGTCTCCATCAAAATAACAGGAAGGTCCAAAAAATAAATAAATAAATAAATAAAATCGCTAAAAAATGGCGGCATACATTGATTTATAATATATAATGTACATTAAGTCAGTACAACTGAATATTATAGGATGTATGAAAGTAAATTGAAACATACAATGTAATTCCAATATAGTCTCAGTGTAGCAATAAAATGATTATGGAAGTTGGAGAACCTAATTAAAGTAATTATGAAGATATATCTTTCTTTTTTTTTTTAATCGAAATTTCGATGAAATACGGATTTAAATGTGTATTTGTATTTTTATAGAGATTAAATTACAGATTTTAAATTTTGTTTTACTATTCTGATATTATTGCTACCATATTTCGAGGATTCAAAAACTGTACGTAGTGAAATGCTTGGATAATATTTTGGCGGGAAGAGAAATGAGGAATGTATTCATCACCTTCCAGGCTTCGTTTGACCCTGACTTATGATGAAGAATGAATAGGAGAACAGGAGATACGAAATTGGAATGGATACATGAAATGGGGATGAAGGACAGATGCGGGGGAAGTCTACAAGCAAACACCCATGTTTTATGTATAGGGGGATGCGGGATGGGAATATTGGATGCTGGGGTGGAGGCTGTCTTCCTTCGGACCCCGGGGCTGTGAATCCGTCCATCGTACATCTCAATTACCGGCCGCGATAATCACGTTTCTGCGACGGATCAGCGTCCTCACTCACCCACTCGTCCCTCTCCCCTCCGAGCGGGAATAAGACAGCCCAGGCTGAACGGAGCCTCTTCAAAGAATTACTTGGACGAGGTGAGTTCATCTTTGCTGACCAGAGCCTTCATCAACGTCACGGCGAATCCGGGCGGACTTGGAAGAGAGCTCCTAATTAGGAAACGATGAATGGTAAGAAAAGAAAAAAGCCCCCCCAAGATGGATGAGCCTCGCAACGGAAGGCATTCGTCAACTGCGCCAAAGACACGACCAATTATGACGGTAAGACATTCATTCAAAAGACGAGTTTATTAAGAGGCGCGAAATGCAGATGACATCAGAGGGAATTGGAGAACAAAACAAAAAAACAAAAAACAAAGCAGGATGACAAACGACTTAAGTAAAACCTAATTTAATAAATCGAAAACCCACTAAACAATTTAGCGAATATAGAACAAATTCTCTAAATCCTTCTTAAAATTACCTAATTTTTTGTTTTAAATAAAATATAAATAATTTGACAAACTGGATTCTAAAAAGTATATGAAATACACAGGACAGACAGAGGCGGAGAGACAGAAACAATCAGTTAGAATGTCAATGTAAACGATTTACAAGCAAAAACTAGAAAGACTAATATTAATTATAAAATAATTTTTTTTAAAATAATGTGTAATCACAGTTCACCAGCGTGACTAGCATTACCCTTGCCGTAATGGAAGTGAAATGGAGATGAGCAGGACATGTAGCAGCAACTCGACATGGAGCACTGAAGCTTTTAAATGGAGTTCCCAGGACACAGAGGAAGTGACGAAAATGTTCATGTGTTTAGTTGAAAGAGGACCTTATTTTTACAAAAGGCACTGGAAGTAGAAGCCAATGCACACCAATAGATCCGTGAATATCGGACGAAGTTGGGGTCGGGTGGTCAGTCCCAAGTCCCCCCGCCTTTAAATTCAGCAAAGAAACCATTTTCAACGGGTCGGGTGAATTCTAGGACACGGCTGAAGGAGAAACACCCATCCGCCAGTTATTGAGTATGACTGTTCCAAACCTGCAGACACTGTGACAAAATTGTAGGCCTAAATTACCAAATACAATGAAGTCTCACTTATACGAAACTCAGTTATACGAAGAATTTCTCATTCCCCGCCGAAACCCCCATAGTCCTACATGTAATTCACTTATACGAAATATTCACTTATACGAATAATTTTTGGTTCCCCCTTATATTCGTATAAGTGAGACTTTCACTGTATTAAAACACAATGTTGTATTTGTTAATCTCCGGGTCCTTTTCAAGGCAATAATAATCAACATCTCAGCATAAAAATTCAGAAGGTCGATATATGCGTTTGATTACAGTTCCCATCATCAGACAAGGAGATGAAATGGACCGTACATCCTTATTTGTACACATTAGGCGTGCTCAGGAGCGTCCAGCGGCCTTCCTAATCGTCTTCCCAGTTCGGGGAAGTTGTTCCGGAAAGCTCGGCAACGAGAGGTTAAGCTCGGCCGGGAAGAGCCTCCTCTCCCTCCCTTGCCTTCATAACTTGTGACGCCGCACGACAATA
This sequence comes from Thereuonema tuberculata, assembly GCA_023159025.1. Lineage (NCBI taxonomy): Eukaryota > Metazoa > Arthropoda > Chilopoda > Scutigeromorpha > Scutigeridae > Thereuonema > Thereuonema tuberculata. Next base: position 25,460,477 of record JAFIDM010010028.1, on the reverse strand, counting down.
TCGAGCTGGACTAAAACCACTCCCATTAGGAATAAGGGCAATGACGGCCACCTGGCGGAACGCCAACGAACGTCTCTCTTATTTACGAGTTCCTCAATGTGACCTATCTGTTTCTCGTAGCCCAATCTGAAGACAAATCATTACAGAGAAAGAGAGAGAATCAAACACTGAAGAAATATTGCAGACACCCCCTTCCAAAGACACACACACACATACACACAAAAAAAAAAGTTTAACTTTGTTGGAAAAATGTTTATACATCATATGCAGGCAAAAAAAAATACGAAGACATATCATATATCAATTGGAGTCATTGTTAATTTAAGGAAATGTAAAAGTTATAATTTTATTACAATAGTATTAAAAGCTTGACATTTACCTATAATATTAAAATTTTGATCTCTTAATTCTTTGTTTTGTTTTGTTTGTTTTTTTTTTAAAAAAAGAAGGAAAAATAGGCACAGCAAACCGTAACATTTATACAGCTACAAAAGCAATCTTTACACGGAGATACATTTTATGTAATTGGCTTTGAGAGGAAAACTCAAACTTTAAAATTAAAGACAGCATTAAATTATTTGCCGATTAAAATGAAAATTAATACAATCATTTGTGTTTTTCGATACGTTAGAAAGAGTTGATGAATTGTTTTAAGCGTACGTACGGACATACAGACAGACATACAATATAGCAAGTAACCAAACAGAAAATCAAAATTATAGTGATAATGAGGAAATACACGATCGATTATTTTTTTTTTTCCTCAGGCTTGTACAGTGTTATGAGATTTATGACGAGAAAATATCTTTTATGTGGAAAGCACTTTTCGCAATGCCAGTGCTGATAGGGGGCGCTGATGGAAAGAAGAGAGAGAGCAACGCGCGCACACACACACAGCTGAGCTGATCACATGTGAGGGTGGTTTCCACCATCAATCTTGATGCGGCCAATATAGATGGGAGACAGCTTGACCCTTAAGCCAGGACGTCTGCGCGGGTGCGTGAACTGGCTCCTCGAGACTCTGGGAGACGCAATAGAAATATCGATTTTTTTTTCCCTCTTTCCCCCACCTCACACACACATTTATTTCTCCCATCGTGTTAATGGAACTAGGTGGGCGTTCCTTTACCTACGAATAAATCGTCTTACCTAGCCCAACTGCAAAATGACAAAGAAAATTCTTTAGAAATGAACTCATTTCTACGTAAACCCCATTCCACAAGAGACTCTTAGCAAAGCTTAGGGTTAAAATCAAACACAAAGACTTAATAATAAAGCTTACAAATTAAGAGAACCCTGCGCCAAAGAGACTAAAAGAATAAACAAAAAACAAAATCCCTTTATATCTGTTCTAAGAATTCCTCTTATTATTACTTTGTTTTGTTATTAATCTTATCTGCTTAAAAATCTCGCTGAAATTAAGCCAGAAAATAAAGAAAGTAATGAGACAGTAGACATAGAGCGCCCTCAGGGGATCAAATCAAAAACTATTGTTCATAATACTCTGAGCTTAATTTCTTATAATACCTTAGAATGTAGGCAATTAAATTTTTTTGAGTATGAAATAAAAAAAAATCCTTATTAATTTAAATGGGAAAAAAATGAAAAAAATAATGAGAAGTAAAAAAAAAAAAATCCGCGATTTCGATACGATTTTCTAGGATGCCAAATCCCGCTGTGCTCGTTCGGTTATTGAAAGAGAGCAAAGAAAAGAAACTTTAAGAGATCCTTAAATGCGATACAGCGTTTGTTACTGAAGAACCCCTGACGATAAATCGTAAGCTGAAATTTAATAATGTCGCGTTTTAAAAATCAAGCTTTTCCTTTCATTAATTTTTTTACGATATGAATGTTGATCAAAAGTTTCCTTTTGGTGTCAGTCTTTTGTCTGATAACTGTAGTTGACGCATTCGCCATCTGGTGACGATCGAAATAAATCCGCATAAAGAATATTACCTATTAATAGTTAACATCAAAGATAAAAACAAGTAGTTTAAGTTGTGATGTAAGCTCTTATTTTTGAATAAAGATTTTGAAAAACAATGAATAATTCTTTTAAAGAAAAAAAAAATGTTTTCCTATTTTAAACAGTCAAACAAATTTTAAAAATTCACTTGAAAAAAAAAACCACGCATAAATTAACGTATATGTTCATGCATGGTTAATAAAACTAATCTAACCACATAATTAAAAATTCAATGGGAAGACTGTTTTTGATACATTGATTTTCCAAATACAAATATAACAAAAAATGGGTAATAAAATTCACTTAATTTATATTACTAACGTTAAAGATAAAAATAAAAGATTTTTTTTTTATTATTATTTCCTTTAATTTATCTGTTACAATTAAATCGATAAATTGTTATTTGTGTAAACACTTCGTGGAACAGTATTTCGTCTTAATTACCGCGATGTTTACTTCAGATATATTTTCACCGAATCTTTTAAATCTTTGGTTACAGGTAATAAAATGGAAGAAAAGGATTGATTTTTCTTTGCCCTTTCTTTTTGTTTTTCTTCAAGAAACGTCATCATCGAAAATAATACAAGAAAATTACATTGCAAATAATGAGTTCGTCGTAGACCTTCTTTCTCATTTTTTTTCCCTCTCCTCTCCGCCTACCCTCTCTTTTTCTTTTTTCTTTCGCGATGAATAATTCAGTCTTTTTCCAAGGATAATCTTACAATTTCGCTGTATTTTTAAGCAAAAAGAAAAAGACGCATCCCAGTTCATTAAAATTTTAACAATTAAAGTTCCGGTTCCTCGTATTCATCCAGGGAAGCAAAATAAAAAACTTCTCAAATTGATCATTATTTCCTTACTTTGTCCTCTTCATAATCTATCATCGGAGAAAGGGAAAAAAAAAAAAAAAAAGCTTGTGCAATCTCGTCCTGGTCTCGCGGGAATCGAGACTTACATCTCGAGGTGCGAGAATGGAGAGGAATATCTGTGCAGGAAAATACGACTTTCATCTTCATAACTTATCATCAGTGACACGTGACATGCCGTGGGCGAATTATCAGACAGGTACAAAGAGACGAAGAGAAGAAGGAGAAAAAAAATGAGAAGAATGCAAAACAAATGAAACAATTTAGTAGAAAGAGAGAAGAGTGCTAATTTAATTTCGAGGTGACTTCATATTAGCTTGACTACGAATGAAAAAGACGAAGGGGAAAAAAAAGGTGAAATACAAAGCATAAAGAATTTATACACAGATATGAATACATACAATTCTCCTGTGAAGTGAAAATTTGATTTCGTTCTTAACTATCTTTCGTTCTTAACTTTGATTTCGTTCTCAAAGAAAATATATATATATACATTTTTTACTACAGATAGTTATTAAGGAAGCTATTTAATATTTAAATCAACGTCAACTAAAGGTTTCGAAAAACAGAAGACAAATGTTGTCTCACTAGAATTCAAATTCCGCTCGTAAATCAAAATTACATTGTACGAAATCACTGATGGATATATTTGGATAGTCTTCGAAGAAGAGGTCAATATTAAAGAACACAGTATTTGTATAAGTTAATATGATCTGTGCTGTCATCTGCTGGGTTATCGCAAAACAGCTTTCTATATCTATAGCAGTGATTACCAAACTGTGCGTCCCAAAAGATCGCTAGATGTGTCACGAATATTAGGAAAGTACTGTATATTTTAAAAATTAGCAGAACCTTACTTATATAGTGATATATAAGAATACGCTTAATATATTAAAATAACAAAAGTATTAGTTTTCTACAAGTTATTTTTTATTTTTAATTTAAAATAGTATTTTTTTTTTTAATTTTGCATACGATTTGCGCAAGAAAATTTTATATGGTTTATTAAAAAAACAAAAAAAAAATTGAGAACCACTGGTCTAAGGTATGAATATATTTCATAGTGCCCTCGATTTATCGTCTCATTGATTCCCCTGCGAATTTTTACTATTTCACTTGAGTGTTTTCTTTTTTTTTCTCTCTCTTTCTGTTTATGCACGATCACCCTAAAACGACTGGACCGATGTTTGAATTGGTGCTTATTTACGATCTAACATAAAAACACGAGTTGTTTGGTTTCTCCATCCTTAATCATAAAAACTGATCTTCGTCTCCCCTCACAACAACAACGACAAAAAAAATGGACAGATTTTCTTAAAAACTTCGTACCATTCCTATTTACGAATTAACACAAAAGTACGAGCATGATTAGTTTTATTTCTATGAAAAAGAAAAAAAACCTTGATTTTTATATACCATTGTTATTTACAAGAGAAACGATGTAAATAACTATGAATAGGAAATCGATTTATTTGAATACGATCGATTTAGTATCAGTTGGAAATATTGCTCCTAATACGCTTTGTAAACAAAAGATTGTTGGAAACGATTTGTAAATATTTGCATTTATAAATTCAATCGTTTAAATATTTTAAAAGTGAGAACAAACGTTAAGTTCAATTGGATAATAGAAAACGCAATTTAAATTAAAGCAATATTTTCAGTGATTCGATGGAATATAAGTTATCAAATCTACATTTTGTAAGTGTTTCCCACAGAACTTATTTGTTCTCTTTACAAATAGGTTTTTAGTTGAAAGCTTCATGATTAGGTAAGGAAGGCGATTTTCGAACTCTAATTCAGCAAGGCTTTTAAGTTAAAGTACATTGCTGTGTCTTCCAGGAGCAACCAAAAGATACGAAGTGGACTCTTGCTACTTCGATTTTCGTCTAGGAGAAATTTGCATAGCAAAATAAAGCTGTGTGTTAGCGGGTAGATGGAGGAAGGTCTCAGTATTATTATCAACACAAGATAAAAACAAAGTAGGGATAGCGATTAGTAAATCAATCACAATGCTTCGCAACGTCTTCTGATCGTATAATATAACTGATATTGCTTTAATTTCCTTATTATAAATGTGATTGTTGCGAATGCAAAAGGCGCAATTGTTTCAATTATTGTAACTTATTTAATTATTTAATTATTGTGATAGTTGTAGAGCTATATTATAAATGTGATTGTTGCACATGCAAAAGACGCAATTGTTGCGATTGTTGTGATTGTTGCAATGATATTTTAATGATATTTGTCCACAGACAGGCAAAACGGGAATACAGTCTTCTGATCCTCATCAGAAGACTAACAAAATTCGTGTTTCCAATGAAAAGGGGCTTTTCGTAACAAAGCCGGATTTTGTTGTAAAATTGGCAAATGACGTCACCGTGCAGCTCCAAAGTCAAAAACCCGCAGACCAGCAAAGCAGATGACAGAGATGAATGCTACTGTGGTTGTTGACTACTTGTGCGCATCGAAGTAAACAGGGGGGGGGGGGCGCCTGGAAAAGAGGGACCAAACTGGAAACCTCCCCTTCGTAAATCAGGTATATATCGATCGCTAAATTGCCACCCCTAGGTCAGTGGGAAGTCTCCGTGAAATAGATGGTAGTACCCCCACCCCCATTCCATCAAAGCCTCTACCGTAAATTGTCGTTGGTAGCTGGGATGACCCTCAACACAAGAATTACAACCGCTGCCTTGATTGAAATCCAATGGGCTAATTCTACAAATAACACGCAATCGATAACTCGATGCATAGATTTGTAATTTGGTCACACGAGGCGCTGTCACCAATTGCAGCCGAACTGCTAAGGATGGACGGCCATTTTCAAGTTACAGGCGAAGCCCGAAAGGCAAAGTAAAAAGAAGAAAGTCATAGTAAATACCTTTATTAATCTATCAATAAATAGAAATATAGAAATACCACTGTTTTATATTTATTTTATATGTTACCATCATTTTTTATAAAGCTTTGTATGTTTAAGATATATATATACGATGTATGTTGTACAACTAGTGATGTATCAAGGGAGTAGAGGGAAGTAGGCGGTGGAAGGAACCCTGGCCATATACCCATTGTTATTTACATAGATTGTGTGATTGTCCGATTTATATGAGTTATTTAATTTTGAAACGTGTTAAAATTGTACAGATTTGTTTGTATAATACACATTATAATGTACAAACGTATTTAATATACTTCTCCAAGTATATTACCCACATCTATACGCGGTTTGACCTAATTGCCTTAATTCTATACATATATATGCCTTATTTTCACCTGCATAGCTATATTATATATCTATAATTTTATCTACACACACACATTTTTTTATTATATTTAATATAAGTGATGGACAAATGAAACAAAAATAAAAATCCATATCTTGCTCAGGATTCGAACAGCCATCATTAAGTTGATGGGAAAGAATATAATCATATTTTATAAACCAACTTTACATAATCATACAGAATTCGTTACAATCACACAACTTACAAACTGGAAAGAGAGAGATTGGAACATCAGTGTCAGTAACATTATATAAGAACATCATCAAAACAAGTGATACCAAAATATTTCTTAAGCGGAAGTAAAAAAACAAAAACAAAATAAAAACCCCAGGAAAAGGAAGAATTGCTTAATTTCGGGTTTGTGGAAAATAAGAACGTTTACAGAATAGTACTTTCATCTGTGATTTCGGAATACAGCTCTGTAAAGGAGAAACCTCTGTCTCCTTACTTTGTATCTCTCTTCAAATGTACTCTTTTACTCCTAGAGGCAGAAAAGCCATTTTGGTTTTCGAATTCTGTTTTCGGTGACGTTACTTTTTAATGGCTACAGTCAAGGAACAATCGTGTTGTAAAACGTAATGTAAGTGAGTTCAGTGCAAAAGTGCGCAGCATTGGCGGCATCAAAATTTCATCAGGTTTCGGCGCCAGACACGTGGTTCCCTTGGGGAGTCTGGGCGATGGGGGTCACGGCAGGGGCCGCGATCCACGATTAGTCTTTTCCACCTGAAGGTTTAGGCAAATGGTTCGGCACTTAGCGCGAGCGGACAAGTGTAACCCCCTCTGATTTACGGGAGTCGTTTCAAAGAATCCCCCCAGATCAATGGTGGACTTCGAAATACAAAGCACCCGGCCTCCTACTGTCATTTGTAAGAGTCAGGCGCAACGAACTCCCCCCAAAAACAAGAACAGATTCGTCGTTGGTGCAAAAAGACGAATTTTAAAAATCAAAAATTCAGCCCAATTACAAAGCTACTTTCAAAACAACTAATTAACTCAAAGAAGTTACATTCCTTTATTTATTTGTTTGTTTATTTAATTATTGGAAAAATTCCGGTTTTTAAGCAAACCAAAATACCAGAAGAATACAGACAGTATCTTGAAATTTTACCTTGGTCGAAAGTTAATTAAAAATTCGAAAATACTGGCTACATCCAATAAATAGATCAATGACTTTACTAAAAATGCCTACTACCTCGATACTCGTTTAAATTAGCAAATAAAACCTAAAACAGTGCTAAAAATCCTTAGAATGTCATGACGCACGTTTCTAAACCTCTTCGGAACGGTTTCTTTATCAAATGTACTAAGGAATTATTTAAAAAACCCTACCTTCATGTGCTCAACCCTAACTAAGAGTAGTTAAGAACAAATATTTAACATTTGTTTTTAATATTTGTTCTTAACTACTCTTAGTTACGGTTGAGCACATGAAGTTAGCCTTTTTTTTAAATAATTTCTTAGTATATTTGATAAAGAAACGTTCCGAGGAGGTTTAGAAACGTGCGTCATGACATATTAAGGATTTTAGCACTGTTTTAGATTTTATTTGCTAATTTAAATGAGTGTCGAGGTAGTAGGCATTTTTAGTGTTAATAACGACAAGTTAAACTTTTTGTATCTATAGATCAATGACTTGTTAGACATCGAAAGAAATCCATTGTTTCGCCTATTGCATTTCTTCAATTTTTGTCTTATTCACGCACAAATCTCTCAACAGGAATCCACAAGGAAAAATTTTCAACTACAGAAATTAAGTCAGTTCCAAGTACACCAAATTTCAAGATGATGTATTCCCAATAGCTCAAAAATCTTGATTGTTATAAGACTCATTTTCTTACATACAAAGTAGGATAAAAGACAGAAATCTAAAAAAAGACTTAGAGATCAGTAAAAGAAGAGTAAGAATTTGGTAAGAAAAAGAGTCACGAACTCTTTTGGGAGCATTAACTGATTCGTATCTGCCCAGATAGACAATAAAGATATTTTCAGTTAAAAAAATTTACTGCATTGTATTAAAATTATACAGAGCAAGTTAAGGAAGGCAATGTAACAAAATATCCTTAAATGAAAAATACATCTGTATTTTGAAATCGTGGGTTTAAAATTAATTTCAAATCTTTTCAATTTGCTTTTCCATTAAAGTAGAAGCTACTTCGCTACATTTAGATACCAGATGCTAATCTTCTATATCCGCAAGCGGAAAGTCTTAAGAATAGATTATCTTCTTGGAAACACGAGGCAGTAGGAGGAAAGCCCCTGCAGTGCTATCTCCTATGCGTTCCCAAAGCTCCCATAACCATGTTTCTTTGGGGGTTTTTTTTTTTTCGTTAGAAAATTGCAATTCCATAGGTTAATCAGTAACAAGTAACTCGATCCCCATCAATGTCTAAAGCCCTTCCCAAATCAATGACTGTTTATGATTTCCCATCGTTCCCAGGGGCTACGGCTTTACCGAAGCACTCCGAATCGCAATATGAAAAGTAGAGATACCCCCACCCCTCCTCTACCCCTACAACACAGCCCAAGATCCAAAAACAAACAGCCGAGGAACGGGGATGAGCAGAACATGCTGTTGTCTATACAGAGAAAGCCCCCACTCCCACCCCCACTGATTAGATTTATGAATACCAGTGCTCTTCCCTCGCCAACAGATTCCCCACCCCCATGGGGCAGTTCATTCTCCGCTAGGGAGAAGGAAGCGAAAGGGGAGGAGGGTTTTGTATTATTAATCTAAACATCATTTGCTATTCCTTTCCCTCGTCTCTGCCAATATCTACAACCACAGCCTCAGAGCAACAACATCTTGCAGACAAAGAAGAATTGTTAGGGAATTGAAATGGGAGTGTGGTGTAGTTCTATTAGACAGATACAACCCCGAAGTTAATAAGTTACTTTTTAGTAAATCAATTTTATTATTTTTTTTAAATTCCCATGCTAAACTTACATTAGAAAATAATGTAATTGGGGGAAAAATTCTGTTTCTTGATATTTTATTCTCTAAGAGCTTGTCGTAGTTTTGCAGTATTTCATATATGAAAAATGATCATTTTCTCTGTAATACTTTCACATCAAAACTTTAATTTTAATTATCTTAGCTCTGAGAATGTCTTCGCAAGCCGTCGTATGAATTCTTCGTATGTTCTACATTGTTAAAAAAAATGTCAGCTTGTGCGCGTATGTCCGCAGCAATTGAAGTTCACACGCCCGTTGCCAGGCAACAATAGTATTGTTGCATGGTCAACTTAACTGCTCAAAATTTCCGACTGTTACAAATGGATTTAATATTATATTGCATATATTCTTTAGAATTTAAACTTGAAATTATTTTTAGTTTTAAGTTTATTTGATGTAATTTGTTTTTATTTTGGAATGAATAAAACGTTGTTTTCCGTTACATATGCGAGGTTTCGAAGGGCAGCGACGCGACGGGCAGCCAGCTAGTATATTAAAAAGAAAAATGGTGGTGTGATGACCATCTCGGCAAGTTTCACATGATACTTTAAATAGTTAAGTAAGCCGAATGCATCCAAAAATGAGTATTACAACACTCAAATTCAAATGTTTTCTAAAAATTAAAAAAAAAAAGAAGAAGAAAATAATTATATTTTTAATACATTTGGATGTAGGTTGTAACTAGCTACAGTACGACATTATCCTACTTAGTCTGACGCTTGAATCACTCAGTAACATGTATTACAGGGGAAGAAAAAAAACAACCAGACAGACTATTTAGTTGAAATATGAGTCTTTGAACAAGATACTCCAGAAGCTCTATATGATACAGGAAGCTGATATTTCAGAGATAGAGTTTGAGACTAAAACAAAGATCTTCATTGTTTTTGGTTTGCTATTCTGAGCAATAAATAAGAAGACAGGCAAGAAATACCATACGGGTATTGGAAAGGTACGCCAACTCTATCTTTCTTATTAAGGCACTTGAAGGATAAGTCAATAAAAGACAAAAGTTTAAAAATTATTAAAATAATATTTGTGGAAAGCAAAGAAAAAAAATTAAGTATAAAAAATTTATATCTAATAATAAAAATGTAGAATTGTATTATAAAAATACAATAAAAATATTATTTCGTTAATAATAATAGTATGGTTATTAACTTTTTTTGCAATAGACCTATGTAAAAGAAAAATAAAGGTCTTTAATATTATAAATTGCTTTAATTTTCAGTAATGTTTTTTCCACTTAATTATATTTTAGCATTTATGTAATTTCGCAATTTCAGAGAAAATGGATGTTTTTTTGACAATAAATTTATTTTTATATCCTTCTTATAGTGAAGCATCAACGAACTTATTTCTCGTTAATAATAAATCATTAAAATATCCCTTTTAGTGGAATTTATTTTATTTTATATTATTTTTTACTTTACAATCATTTTCATCTCAAAAAAGAGAAAAAAAAAATCTATTTATATAGCGTCTGTGCGATGCATCAATAGCATAATCACCCCATTCAAGACAAAAGAAATACATTTATTTCTATCCTTTCTTTTTCTACGAAGCGGCCCGAAGGCTGTCTTCCCTGCACGGCTCCTGTGTTCTGCGGAGAAGCCGATGTGGGGCGGGAAGCCCGCCTTAGCAACCAGCCAACACAAGAGCAGACGGGCGAAAACACGACGAAGAAGTTCGGCGCACTTGCGTAAGTCTGCCTCTCCACGAAAAGTGCAGTGGGAGGAGTGAATAACCCTACAATAATTAAAGAACGCGGCAACTGTTCTCCTGCAAGGAAATCACTTAATAAATGCTAGGAGCGAATTCAAACAATAATTATTTTTTAAGTAATTAAAGGAGAGGACTATTTTTTTTTTTCGCTACCCTAATTATTACAACTACAGAATTTACTCGTTTCACAATAAATGACTAAAATAAAATTTAAAAGTTAATTCTTATTTAATTCTTGTTATTTTTAAAATAAATTCATCTTTCTTTGAGAAACACTCATACAATTAATTTTTTCTTGAATGTTTGCTAAAATTAGTCAAATTAAAACAACAACAAAATTAATTACTGAAATTGGCGTTCTACTTGCAAACTTGATCATTAACTTCTCGAGCACAGGTAAATTCTACAGAGAATTCAGCGTTGAGAAGTTCCTGTAAGGACTTAAGGTCTACTAAAATACTTTTCTTTTTTGGTTGCGTTTTAACAATGGTAAAAACAACGCAATGGAGAGCTTAGAATCGGTAAGTTACAAATACATGTTGCGATGACTTTACAGAGAACAAAGCGAACGTCAATGTCACTGTTACCCACCTACCAATGGCCTTCAGAATGCCTGAAACGGACTATAACTGTCCTCATATCAAATCATTCGCAAGTTTGAATTGAATTACAATGAATTAGACGCCATTGTTATATTATTGTTGATTGTCAGAGATTTCATTGTTTCGCTTTGGTTTGATTGTAACGTTTCAGTGTGCGACTTTTTTAATTTTTTTAAAATCGCTAAAGAGCGACAGAGGCTCGGCTGCGCCAGGAACAAGGTGTGAAATCCAAAGCGTTGAAATTAAGAGAACATACACCGAAGAGAGAGAACGAAAAATTCATGCTAATGCCGGGATTCGAACCTTCCAATGCTTGTCTACGGTTCTAATATTATTATATTATTATAATACTAATAAAATTTTTTATAACATTCACATTCAGATTCCTTCGTAGCGACCTACGAGGAGAACTATGAAATCAGGAAAAGTTGTGTTTCATCTTTCATTGGCACAAATGCATGCTCAATATCAAAGTGATCGAGTCACTGGTTCAAAAGTTGTTAGGGCACACCACAGACTGATTTTATTGAGTGCAAGTCTTCGTAGAAACATAGACTAAATAAAAGAATGAGAATAAACAGTCTACCTGTTTTGTAATTTGAGAAGCACGTAACTATTCCAGAAAGGTTATTTTTCATAGTCCTAACATGTAAAGTAAATAACTACGAAAACTGAATAGTTCCAGAATAATAGACAAACATATGTATTATTAAAAATAACAATAGTGGTACGAAATGTTTCCTGGGATGACCACTGTGGATTTCAAAATTTACTGTTGCTGTGATTGTTTACGTTCGGCTTAACTACATAAGATAATAAGGTCTGGAATGGAGTCACAAAGAGCAGAATTTAAAGTGTGGGAAACAAACTACAGACGAATATCACAACATAAGGAGACTGATTTATATATAAGATGTTCCTTAAAACCAGACTGATCAGACATTATCGTCGTTAAGTGGGGGAGCTAAATTCATCTTATAACTTTTATCACATTTGAAGTACTATTGTTGTTAAAAACTTGAAACTTTGTAAAACAGAAGTCAAATCACTGTAGTTTAATTTTAAAAATGTACTCTGATTTATAATTGGGAATTTTATTATAAAAATTATGAAGTTGAACATAAGTAGTTATTTTTTTTTTTCCATATTTTAGAAAACTACACAGAATTTTTGCAATTAAAAATTATGAGGTGATTCAAGGTAGATCATTATTTATTCTAATTTATACAGTTTTTATTAAACTTTAAGAAAAGAATCGAAAATAATTCTTCAAGTTAGAAATAATAACCTTAGACATTAATTTTTATTGTTTTTTGTTTTTTTTAATAAGTTAATATTTTAACTGATAGTGTAAAAACTTGTTGATAGATTGTTGTAGAAAAACCTGATAATTTTATTTCTAATCACAAATTTGTTGAAACTATCAATTATAAGTAAAATCATCATCATTTTCCCAACAGACATTGAACTTAGTGATCAGTTGTGGCTCTCCATTGTCTGACGCCAACGTTTCAAGGTCTTTTAAACCGTTTACGATTGGATTAGGAATTCAAGGTTTGTTCCGGCCATCGAACGTCATCCATCCTTTCAACATGGGTTTTCCAGTTACTCTGTATTTATTCATAATTACGAATTTCATTTCGACAACCGATGCTAAAATAGATCTTGCCAATATGTTATACAATCTTAATCTTGTAAGGCGTTGGACGGTAGAAGGCTTGAAAATGGAATTAATTATATCTGTGACTTTAATGAAATTAACAGGAAATAGACCCCAGGTTAATTTACAATACTATCACTGGGCAAGTCCAATGATGGAACTGTTACCTTTAAAAGCCTCTGGATATGCATTAGCATCGACATTTCCTTCGATAAATATGAATGTATTTTAAAAGTTGAAACTACAATGCTTTCACGTTTATTGTGCAATGTTTCAGATTATTCACTACATTAATAGCCAAGGCAGTTTCAGTTGTAGACGATTCGAAAGATAAAAAAAAGCAAGGTAGGGAGATATCAAGATAAAATAGTGTCATCACACTTAGGAAAAGGATATGGTAAAAGATTAACTCGATGACGAGCAGGATCTGGAAGTTTAAAATCTAAAAATTGTCCATATGCCATAAATAAATAAGTAAAATTACTGTCCTCCAAATGAGAGATGGCCGCCCTGTTTTTGTGAGATCTGCGCATGTATGATCGATTAGTCTGGTCAGGCACTTCCGTCTGATTTTATGACAGGACGCCGCCATTACAGTAATCGCTTGTTACTTTGCAAAAGAGCATTGTATTTATAAATAATATATATTTATTTATTTATATAAATACTTATTGTTAGCAACTGGTATTGAAATAACGCTAAATAGTCGAGAGAAGTTTTAATTTGGCGTTATCAACATGTCTTTCTCAGTGAAAACAGACGACGGGCGTCCATTGTGACAGGAAAACATAATTAATCAGCTACCGGAAAGGCTGCGCAGTTCAAACTTTCGCCGGCCATCTCTCATTTGGAGGACAGTAAAAAGCGTGATGTAAAGAAATCTAAACTGTAATTAAAAATTAAAAAAAAAAATATATCAGGACCAAAAGACACACAAGAACTCCTCATCTAAACCCATAAAAACAAAAAAACAACCCGATCAGCCATGTTCCATCTACGTAGCATCATCGTCCATTACACCACCAATAAAGAAGTTTTCCTCAACGAAATTTTGGATTTTCATTGAGAATGATAATCTCCATCACTTCAGGTCTAGTCTATTTAACAGCGGATTGTGATTACATTACAATTTCCAATTTCTTTTTTTTCCCAGAAACAAGTAAAACTAATCCTGTTCTGCTCTTCGCGACTTTTGTATTCCATTCTATTATCTTCCTCCTTTTTTATTCTAGTCCTTATTCACGTACCAAGATGATGATCATTGTGATGTGCATTAATGGCGCGCACACATATCCAAAGAAGGAAAGAAAAAAAAAACATGGAGACCACGTTGGCCGTAAATCTTTTCGTGAAAAAGTACTTTTTTCGGTGGCCCAAAAAAAACGAGAACTGTGTAATTCTACATTTTTGCTAAGTGCTCATAAATCGGTGCCTACGCGACCCAAGGGGACCACATTAGCCCCCCCCCCCCAACAAAGAAAACCAGGCTTCTGCGGACCTGACAGCTCACGCTAATATTACGATTCTCCGCCACACCCCCACCTCCATCGTCTAAAGGTCCTTCTCTACGGAATATTCATCTCTTTCGCCCCCACCCAACCCCTCCCCCACCTTTTGTGGGCAATTAAGAAAAAGCGATGAAGAAAATCTATCCGGGTTGCAACGGTTACCACAACGGAAAAATTAGTCAACACGGAGAAAGGAATGAAAAGAAAAGAAAACAAGCAACACTTAGAAGAAGAAAACGAATAAATAAATAAAACGAACTCGTTATTTTTCTTTATAACGAAAATGGCTTTTAAAAAGAGAGAGATAAATTTTAACGAACGTAAAATTCAAATTTAATAGTTACAGTAAAATATATCGCTTCAGTGAATTTTTAAACAGCTACTGATTAATTGATGCTACACAAAAGATATAAGAGAAAATTATTAACGTCGTAAAAAAAACGCATCTCCTGGTAAGAAACCGAAACTACGCGCAGCTAGGATTTTTTTTTTCCCCCTTTTGTTTTGGAATAGTTAAAAATACGAAGTTCTTGATAAAAACAAGCCCGAAACGATATTCCTGCATTCTTTAAAATACTGTGATTTTATTTTATTTACTCGTTAAAAAATAAAGGGTTCGTTTGATTTATTTTTCTTTTTTCCTTTTTTTTTATTATTTGTATAAAAATAACACAAATGAAAATCTTGTATTTTTTAAATTTTCAAATATTTTCCGAAAACAAACAGTAAATTTTCCATCTGTTGAAAGTTACTTAAATCGATAAAGACACACTAAAGGTGTCCAAATCCAATTTTAATTTTAATCATAACTTATAATTAGTACTTTACGATTAATGTTAAATATAAGTAAATAATAGTGATTACCAACTAAAAAACACATATAATTGCAGGAGCTTTCGAGTTCCCTACACGGAACTCACTGTCAACAAATGACAATGAGTTCCGTGTAGGTAACTCGAAAGATCTGGCAATTGTATAAATGCCTTTTAGATGTAAATGTCCTTTTAAATTTTATATACTAGTGTGTAGCCTTATATTTTATTACGTTTAATCAATGTGAATAGAAGAACACGTTCAAATTAATACCAGTGGTTACCAAACAGATTAATATGCATTATTTTTAGATTGAAATCCATTGTTTCTTTCCAACATTCTTCTTCGGAAAAGTTTTGTCACTTCATGCTTCGAGATCCACGGAAAAATGTCAAATACAAAAAAAAGGTAGATCGTGTCCTTTCCGTAAGTATGAACTCCAAGTTTCAAGAAGAACTTTAAAAGTTATTAGACAAGATCATATACAAACACACGCCACAAACAAAAACACATACAATGAGTTTATAAAACTTATTTACTACGGAATGAGAAATTGAACAAAAAATTTCTTAATAGCAAACTCAAGATTTAAAAAAAAAGAATCTTCCAGTCCCATTACACCGTTGCTTAAATGAGAAAAACAATGTATAGTCCCAGATAAATTACAAGAACACATGCTAGTACTAAAGCCTGACTTAGTCAAGAAAATTCTGTAGATCTTAAAATGTACGGGTTTATTTATTTTTTGGTGTGCAGCAAAAAGTTTTGGATTAATGGCAAGTAATATACAGGTTTGAAAGATATATTATCACAAGGATTGCAAGAAACATTTATTTGTAAACAAACCATTTAAATTACAACAACGTTAAGGTATCAAATCATAATATATCAACGGGATTATCTCGGTATCCATCAATTTTAAGAGGACACAGGTTGAAAAACACTGATTTATATGAACAGTCAGTAATAGAGTATAATACAGACCCTGCAACTGTCAATATACCAGTGTTATTTATATAAAGGAATTTAAAAATCTCTCATATCTAAATCTCAGGTTGTCTTTGAGAACAATCAAATGATTTACTGAACAATTTCTAAGTATTAATAAAAGCAGGCCGTAATTCCGTTAGACGCTAAACTCCCAACACGCAGACACACACACATACACAC
>JAFIDM010010028.1:25432803-25443528 GCA_023159025.1 Thereuonema tuberculata | reverse complement strand
GGAAAGGAATAAAGGATGGGACTGGGAGAAGGGAAAGGAGAAAAAAATCTATCAAGCAGCAAACCGTTCTTACCTGAAAAAGAGAAGAAAACCAAGTCTGAGTCAAGTGTGCAAACATACAGTGAAAATGAAGATCAGGGCAAACACCATTCTGCACTCTCCTTTCTCTAGCAGAAAGCCGCTTTTCGGGCTTAGGCAATTTTTGGATGCGATTCAAATCCCGTTTCATCAATACATTTGCACCCTCACAATCGCGGCAACCAACAAAGCCCCCACATCCCTACAACTCCAGTGGCACAGGCTCCTCAGAGGTTGACAGGGGAAAAAAAAAAAACTTCTCCAGGGAATTGCCAGGGAAGGAGAGGCGGAAATGAAGCTTTGGTAATTTGGCCAAGTGTGCTCTAATCATCATTACACAAGTAAATCAAGAACACTGGGTTTTATAAAAGATTACACATTATCCATTATTAAAAGAAAATATTCAAATTTATGAAATATTTTTAGAAATAAAAAAGTAATATTTTTTTTACAACATTAGCTGATAAATAATTCCAATTCAATTTAAATTACATGACTTTTAAAATTAAATAAAAACAATTCTTACATTATCAAAAGAAATATTAATAATATAGTAACAATACATTTTGCAATAAAGCCTCCAGTAATAATTTTAGAATTAAAACAAAGTTCTGTTGGAAAAGAGATATGATATTTTTAAAGAAATGAGTAGTAATAAATTCATGGATGAAACTCTCAGTGGATAGTTAAAATTCTAGTACATTATAATAATAATAATAATAATAGTGAGACAATTAACATATTTCTTACGTAGTTAATTTCTACACAGATTTTCGATGCCTGCATTTTTTTTTACTAAAAATTATGAAAAATAATTAGGATTTGATCTTTATGTTAAATTTTAGTTACATTAAATTTATTTAACAACATATTAATTTTTTTTTAATTAAAACACATGGTAATATATTAGGCGTTGCCTAATGTGAAGCAGTGAGGAATTATTATCATTCCAACTTGTAACTTCGTAATATCTTGCAATGCGTAACGTAACATTTCATTCGTACGCAAATGCGTTTTTAGAATGATCCTTCTTCACTAATGTTCTACTGTGTCTTATCCTGCTAACATCTAATTAACCTAGGAAGATGAAATTTTGTAAACAAATAAACTTTGTAAATTTTTATTTACGGTTAATTTATGGATACGATACATCTATTAATTTTAGCGTACAATAAACCCGTACGTTAGAAAGAGGATAAGCGAAGTGTCTCTACACAGATAGCGGAATTTGGCACGCCTATTATATTTTAACAATTTTACTAAATTATAAAAAAATTATTAGCATTGTAATTAGCACCAAGAATATCGTAAACCTTACAGATATCTCTAAATTACATGGTTAAACTATTATTTATATATTTTCAGATTTTTCTACTTTACTTTTCCAAAATAAATACACAAATTCCATCATGTCTTCTATACAGTTTAGAAAGGCTTATAAAATTTATGAATAAGGAAAATTTATGAAAAAAACCGTAATCTTTTAGAAAAAGATATATTTCAAGTGAGGCTGAATATTAAACTTGAATTGAATTACTTGTTTGAGTGAATCTTACTGATATTTCATTACGTTGAAATAACAATTCTACAAAACGATATATTGGGGAAAAAATATCTGTAAGTAATCACATCGTTGTAGCTCTAGACAAAATTAACATCTACTGTACAACTGTGTTGAACATTCAGCAAGAAATAAATAAATTAAGTCGAATAAAAATGTTTTCAATCATGAAAAACAAATTTTCAAATTTCTTGCACTTCTTCAGGAAATTTAATTCTATAGGATTATGAAACTGTAAAATCGTAAGATGATTAAAGTCTTGTATCGAATCTTTATCAAAAACTTGTGCAGTCATTATCTTGTGAGTCTAAAGCATTCCTTTTCTTTCTTGGTGACAGCTGGACTTTCTCTTGATTCCTGTTATTGATTTTGAGGCAAGCTTGCTTTATGAGGGCTTTAAAGACGAGGGTGGGGACCCAAATCCTACCCGAAGCAGAATGGGAGTGTTCCAGTTGCCTTTCGGCATCCCTTGCTGCGCTCTTAAAGGCCCTAAACGTAGGTGGAGTGGCTCATTTAAAAAACAAAATCAATGGTCCCACGGACTGTTGAAAACACCTTGCTAACTTGAAAATTACAAAAAAAATCAAAAAGGAAGCCATTCTCGCCTTAACTACAAATATTTTAATAAATATAAAATAAAATAAAAATATATTCTTTTCAGGCAAACCAAACGAAACCAACGAAAGTCTTACATCCCCTGAAAGATTCAACTCCCCCATGCCTTCCCCCATTTTCCGATTTCCCATTACAAACCCTGTGGAGATACATTTTACCAGCTATGGTGTAGCCCCCCGGAGAAAGACGGCTTCCCTGTAAGTACAAGCTCCATGCAGGGAAGCTATACCAAGGCTAGACAAACAGTATTTTGGAAAAGCATCACAAGAGATAAGGAATTTATTACGATTTAAGAAATGAAAGTGTCGTAACTTACACGAGACGCTTTCAGCAATGTTTTGCACGCTTTAAGAATTTCTTAAATAATTAAAGAAAAAAAACTACTTACACTATTAAAAGCAGTACATTAGGTAAATTTATATTTTTAACGAGTGATGTAGTTTAAAATTTATCTCGCATATAAAACTTTAACGTTATCTATTTTGAATCCTTAATACTTCAAATGGATTCCGAAGAAAAAAGGAACTTAAATCTTGACTCGGTAACTAAAAAAAAAACAGTATATACTTATGAGCCTTCCTGTAATCACATATCATATGGGTGTTTCTTTTATCGGAAGAAAACAAAATAAAACAATACCACGTAATTTTTTTCATGTCTAACTCTATTATTTTTATCTTACTAATACCGAAGTATTGATCCATCGATCAAAGTCCCCCCCCCCTTTCCTCTCTCTCTCTCTCTTCTACCCACACCCTCCCAATTTTTCCTTTTCTTCCCCTTCTTGCCTCCACCTGTCGCATTTTGCGCGCGATACATGGCAAATCACCATTGCCATTGCAAATGCATTAGATTGGAATGAAGAAGTAGAAGAAAGAGAAGAAAAAAAAAAAAAGTACCAAACAATCACGTCGATGGCCATTATATTTGCCGTCTTATTGTCAAAGTCGAAGTATTGATTTTTGCATTAAAACATCGCCCCCGCGTTGCATCGCCTTGTCCGAAATCAATAATGGATTAGGCAAGAAAAACGACGGAGGGGAACAACTTGCACTACCTAAGTTTAATGGCTCGGATGAGTGGGCCGTAAGAAAACAGGAGAAAGTTTACTCTCTCTTCTGGCAAACAACGAACAAACAGGCCTTTTTTTTTCTTCTTCTTCTTTCCCCTTCTTTCTTGATACCGTGTTGTAAGAATCGACGGACATGGTTATTATTAAATTCCCCGAACGGAATCCCGAAGCAAGAAATAAAGGCAATCCATTACTTAGAAACAACTTACAACAAACAAGGAGTCTGTTGGAGTTTATTTTGCACGTACACAGCATTGTTTATTTTGCTTTTCTGAAATTTTAAAAACAAATTATAAACATCGAAGAACAACACCGTTCCCTGTTTGGACGTAAATACTGTAACAACAACAACAAAAATAATATAATAATATTACTTATCAAAATATATATATATATGGCAAACCGTATCTAAAATTGGAATATACCGTAAACAACTGACAACAATTTCAGTGAAATTGTGGTAGGTTACAATGAATTCTCCTTTACAACGAAATGACTCACACTTCTCGAAAAGTTGACTGCATACTTTTTTTTTTTGTGTTGTATGTAAAATAATACATTCGAAAAATATCGCGAAATTACTGCGTTATTTCCGGAACTAAATACGAAAAAAAACTTCACTATAAAAATAATAGGAATATCTCATTTTTATTTCCTTGTATTCAGCCTCAAAAGGCGCATTAAAAAGAAAACTAATTATGTAGTTGGCTTGCCAAGTGTATAGCGAATGTCAGTACGGAGAAAAAGCCTAAAATATAATAACAGTGATAGTACATTTTAAGCATTAGTTTAATTTAAAGCATTAATTTAATTTAATGCAATTTGTGCTTGTTTATCGTGGTAATGGCGATTTTCGGAGGCTCGTGTGTCGTAGCTCCTGCTGGATCTATCCCTGGTATAAATCAGCAGGGTGACCATATTTGGCAATGCTTATATTCACTACAATGTCAGATTTCTAATAATTATTGAATTAACATGAGTTTCAGCCTCCTCTTGCATCTCAAATATGTACAAAATTCAACAATGATCTTCCTTATAGCAACCCACACCTCCATCTAAAATTTCAGCCTCCTAGGGTATATAGTTTGCGACTTTGTTCACGGATGACGCAAGGAGATCGTATTTCAACTGACACTTCGTTTTACAACATTTTTATTACGACGCTTCTTTGTCTCTCCGATCCGTATTAAGAGGTGATACAACGAGTAGAGCGAACTTCGAATATGCTGTGATTTATCAACAATGCTTACATTACAAGATATAAGTAATCATCAATTAAACAGACCTTGTATGAATTATAATATTTTTCAAAAAAGAAGGATTTGCCAT
Organism: Thereuonema tuberculata; assembly: GCA_023159025.1. Lineage (NCBI taxonomy): Eukaryota > Metazoa > Arthropoda > Chilopoda > Scutigeromorpha > Scutigeridae > Thereuonema > Thereuonema tuberculata. Next base: position 25,438,873 of record JAFIDM010010028.1, on the reverse strand, counting down.
TTATGGTCATTACGTATCGATCGATTTTGCCAGGAACAAACGTCACCAGTCATGACGTCATCAACTTGAACTCCGAGCAGTCAGTCCAAGATGGCGTCGTGTTGTGATCGCATCAGCGTGACCAAGAAAGGACAAACTTTGCATAGCCAAGCAAGGAGAATAGTGTGGAACGTTTGTAATTATTTCAATTTTAATTATTATTATGTATTCGTAATTGTAGAAAATACAAAAACCAGAATGTTTACGTGATGTTTATAAGATTCAGTTACGGATTTTAGCAAGAGATGGCGCTGTTACGTCCTGGAAACATCAATCTATAAGGAAATTACGTCATCAAGAGCTCTTCTTTCATGAACTGAACTGTAGTGCTGAGACAATTCTAGCAGAATATGAACCCTGAAGTAAAGAATCGTTTTGTGTCTGTTGCGATTAAAACGTATTTCATTCCGATCGTAATTTTCATTATTTAACTTTTATTTCCATCTGGTTTTTTTTCCGCAGACGAAATGAGCAAGTCTGTAAGAAAAGTCCAATCTTCCATGAGAGTGATTATAATGAAATGATTCTAATTTCAGTGGGATTGGAATCGAAGAAACAGCCGTAATTAAGAAAAGAGCAAATACGACAAAAGCGCAGGACTATTCAATTGCTTGACTTCTTCTACCCCACTTGGGAGGAAACGTTTTTTTTGCTAATGAAGAAGCAGTGCTACAGCAACGAAATAAAATGAAGCCGTCATTACAAATAATAAAAGCTAACGGAGAAAGATTTAAAAACAATTCTTCGAATTGCCGATTTCAGGATTTTACGACCAACATCTCACAATGGCAACAATTATTTGATTTTTTTTTCCTCCCCAACAATTTAACACTAGGTGGAGCTGCAGAGAAAACATGGCGGCGAAACCCAAACAGCGGTATTTAGGATGAAGAACAATTATAATCGTAATGTTATTGCATACAATGCTATAATTTAGATATATAATGATTTGTCTTTATGTATGCGCATCAATGACTAGGTGGATTTCCACAAAATTTGATACATAGTTTATTTACCCTCACTCTCAAATCCAACAAAAACAAAATTATCTTACAGATGTAGCTATACCTAACACTCCCAACGTAGGTAAAAAGAATCCAGGAAAAATTCAAAAGTATTTACAACTCTCCGAAGAAATCAAAGAAATGTGGCATCAGAATAAAGTAAAAATAATACCTATTATCAAAACTATATCTTCTTAATATGCCAAAAATTTAAACACAAATAACATCTTATAATAACTTCTTCAAAAAACACACAAACACCTTTTGGCGATATTTCGACTTATATTGTCAAAGCCTTATTCATGCCGTAATACATAAATTTCTTAGGAAAGGAGAACACTTCTTATACCTATTATTTTTATTTCGTTAACTGGTGGAAGATCACATACATTTCATAAAAGCATAAAGGAACTGAGCATAAGCAAAAACATTAAATAAGTTACAAAAGACAGTCAGCATTAATACATGCTCAATAAGCCGACGCTTTTTAACAATAGAATAATATATTTATAGCTTGAGTTACTCCGCTATATATGTTAAAAACCGGATATTTAATCCGAGAAGAGCTAGATAATAATATTAATAATAACAGAACATAATGTTATGTCATCTACATTAGAATAAATTGTTTTTATTTTAGAAATTAAGGCTTCTGAAACAGTCGAATTAATCATGGTGGTGTTTTGTATCTTACAATATTAGTATGTTTAATCGTAAATTTAATTGAGCTTCCAGGTTTCTTGGATTCTCTTCGGACCGATAAAGATATCCCGAAGATGTAGAAGACGCTGGCCATTGTGATTCACAGCGAAAACAATAGAGGCATTCGTTAGCTGCAATTAAAAACATAATGATAATGGCGGACAGCTATGCCAGCTGGGAATGCGCATGTCCGGATTAAGTGAGAATAATGAAGTGAGGACGGACGCCTTCCAAAGAAGGACAAGGCCCAAGGTCGTCGGCGCCGTCGTCGCAGGCAATTAGCACCTCGACGGTCAATTATGTGGACAAACCGTGCAAAAGACTGTCACCTAACCAAAGGGACATTCAACGAAAACAGCAACATTGTCAGTATCTTAATGAAAAGGAGTGAATGCTTCTTTCTATCTCTCCTTTCAACTAGAGCGGGTCCAGCCAAGATCATTGAGGTATACCAAAAAAAGGAAAGAAAGAAAGAAAAAGAAAAAAAACTTGCTTAATTTTAAGCTCTTTTTTTCCCTTATTAAATGTGTCAAACAGACTAAAATTTTTAATACGTACAAAAATGTTGTCGGTGCACGGCAATTTTTTAAAACAAAAAAGAGGTATTGTAAGGGTGCCAATTTCGTACACCCAATTAGTAAGATTAAAAAAAACACAAATTCACTTTCATAAACTCTCATCCTTTGTAATAAGATTGTTTGCCATAATCGCAGCTCTTCAACAATGTATTGCTAGTTTTACATTTTAACCATGGGCCTAGTTTGCGTAAAATCAATAAGGCGCTGATGTTAGTAACTTCTCTGCCATTTTGTTTCAGTTGTAAACCAGTACGGCTAATATGATTAAAAAAAATGGGTCACCGCTTCAAAACACCTGATTAATGAAGGTATGACGTAACAATATACCAAAAAAAACCAAGTACTGTTATCAAATATATGGCTTCAGATATACGATGAACCAAACTCTCACCTGCTCTGGGCGTCATCTGTCGTGATGAGCAGAAGAAGGATGATAAACGACAGCGATCACATGACCTTTCAGTGCTGCAGAAATAGTGATCATTTTTGAGCACTTCCTTAGCTCTAGAAGGTTTAGAAGTTACTCTTTTAATTCAAGATGCCTTCAAGAGAACTTAAGGCAATATCTTATTAAAATGAATTACCTTCAAAACAGTTAAATATGTATGCTTAAATCCCGGAAGTTTAACTGGGGGCGGAAGTTGCCACTTAGTTTGCAGTGAAGCTTCACTGAGTTGATGTCATTGCGAGCTATTTATAAAGTTTTAATCCAAAGTAACTGAAGAGACACTGTGCCTTCTTACAAGTATGTCTGCGCTTGGAATTAATATGGTAACATATCGGTTTCACGTTTCCTTATTGCTGCACTGATATGCTTTAGAGCATCTTACAGTCAGATAGTCTCTCGGACGAAAGACTGCAGCCGATTACAGGTGACCATTTCCCCTGAAGAGCAGGGACAGAGCCCCTCCCACAGATATTCGTGTTTCGATTTCTTAAAATCCACAGTAGAAGGAAATTGAAACTGCACGACTCACTCAAAACCAATTTACCTCTTATTTACTGATCAAATAACAATTCTTTTTCATTTTTTTTTTCTATCGAGAAATCCTGGCTTTACAGTTTCAGTTTAATCAAGTTTCGACCATGAATATTGTTATGGATCAGAAAAGATGGTTTGAAAATCAAAAGAAAAAAAGATGAAAAACAAAACAAAATATGGAATCTAGCTGAGAATTGAACCTAGATTCAAACATAATAATCAAGTTGCCTGACCAACAGCCGAGACCGCTCTGATTATACATCTGGACATCATTACCATTTTGCTACAATACACCTTCCTTCTATAATGATCTGTGTTTCGACTGCACACAGTACAGCAGCCTACAAATCAACAATGTCGGTATACTTTTTGGAGGTCAGTGTATAGGTCTCCAATTCAGATTACAACACTGTGACCAGTTTTGCAGGAATCTACAATTTTCTATCCAGCAGTGACATGTTGCACAGTGACCATATGCCAATAAATTTCTCTGCCAAAGTGAAAAAAGAAACAGCACAGCATCGGAGTAGCGGTTGCCATTGATTAAAACTCAAGAGGAACAAAGTCTTCTCCTTCGGCAATAAAAAACAGATCGTTTGCGGCAACGGCTATAATTATTAATTCGGCAATAAACCCCCAAGTACACTCACAAATCAGATGAATATGGCCGTGAATCATCCACTTGCGAAGGTCTACCATCAATGATTCAAGCGCTTCAACAGGACAGAACAAAAAAAAAAAAAAGGTTGTGTTTTGTTTTGTTTTTTTCCTCCGTCTTGTTACCTGTCATTGATCAAAAGAATAGTGTTTGGCATTTTTAAGGGGAGGAGGACACGAAGAAAAGAAAGAGAGAGATTATAAAAATTCTCTCTCTCAACTGGAGAATTGATTTAGTACTGTTTAAATGCTGGTTTACGTGAAATTCTTGAAAAAAGACCGAGTCAGAAATGAAAGAGGGTTCTAATTTACGTTCCTCGATGATGAGTCACGAATAATTAATTAGGCTTAATGCGAATCAAATATCTCGTAACGATATTTTTGCGGAATGTTATGATGATTGATTTTTTTTTCCCTACTCTTCCGGTATATCATTAAAATTTTATTAAATTTGGTGGTAACTGACAACAATATTGCAGAAGCCGGATAATAAAATATCAAAATGCATGGAATAATAATAGGCAAATAATAAATAACATAACCAATTTGCAATGGAAAAAAAATACACTGGACTTAGAAAGATAATAATGATAAATCCGGTTTCAAATGCTTAGACAGAAAAATGCTTCCAGTTCTCGTCCGTTTAGTGTTTTTCCCGGAACTAAACGGACGAGAACTGGAAGTATTTTAGTTGTCTAATACAGTATGTCGTATTTCCGCATCGTCTGGCAATGGCTGAGCCGATTGACCACCGGTGAGCAAATCTGCAACAACCGCACGTATTTAAGTGGCAACTTACCCAAGGGATAACAATTCAAAAATTGTCTACTCTCGAATTCTATCAGCCGTCCCACGTGCTCTGCATCTGTCTGACTCTCTCTGTATCATTTGTGGAAGTAAAAAATCACTATCCCTCTAGCAAAGCACATTGAAGTGGTGCGATGGGATTAGAGAAGCAACAAACGCTATTATAAACTATTATTCAGTCACATCACAGCCATTACTGAACTGATCTCCAATTTCTCTCATCTTACACTTATCAAAATGTAGACGATTCCTACAAATACCACACCGCGACACTAGGGTCACCCATCCTTCTACCAAATAGACATCAGCTACTTTAAAGAATCCTGTCTCTGTTTAAATTCTTTAGTCGCGTTCTAAGATACAGTAATACAGACACTGTGTTATTTAAAGAAATATTGTTATTTTTTTTTTAAGTATATCTGTATTCCAATTTTTTTCTGTTGTACAATAAAAGAATTTTAAATGACTTACTAAAATTCGCAAAATGCAGTAGCACTGCACAGTTTGGTTGACATCAAAATATTTATTCTGTATTTAAACTTAATATTCGAATAGGATTATCTTATTTTCGTAATAAAAGAGACTTGTAATGTCTTATGTAATTTATTATGCTCGTTAATATTAAAGCAATAAACGAAATGCTGTAGTTAACTGGTGTAACATACAAACTGAGAAAGTTATTGTGGTAATTGTTATTAAAACACAATACACAAAAGTTTGATTAAAAAGTTTTAAAAAACTTGAAAATATACCTAAAACATGGAGCTTTCGGGTTCCTCTGAATTTTTCGGGCTCCTATGCCCTCATCATTGTTGATGAGGGGCGACCGCACCGAGCCCGAAAGCTCCATGTTTTAAGTTTGTTAAAACGTTTCAAGCAAACTTTTATGTGTTGTGTTTTTAATAACAATTCATCGAATCATATAGTTAAACTTTTGTTTATTGTGGTAATGTTAATTCATTTAATTTCAAGACATCGTGTATTAATAGAAAATACAATGTGTGTTATGTGCACATTGACGATGCAGTTGTTGCTTAGTAGAAGTCTGTCATTACGCCTTCTCTCCCCTTTTCTCTGCTCAGAGTGGTTCCGTCCTGCCAGCAACCACCCCCATCTCCCCTTTTTCAAATCAATGGATTGACGGTATTGCGTGCCCACCTTCACTGCTTATGATTCACCGCTGCTTCGGAGTAGACATCTACAGAGAGAGAGAAGAGACCCTTCTATTTCTTCAATTAAGAGCTACCCTACATCAAACGGGGTCCACGAACAAACCACCCACATCTGACCTACGAAGCTGC
>JAFIDM010010028.1:25413986-25432793 GCA_023159025.1 Thereuonema tuberculata | reverse complement strand
AAACGGGGTCCACGAACAAACCACCCACATCTGACCTACGAAGCTGCTGAAAGGCCGTTGCGTGACGCAACTCAAGGAAAGTTGTATCGTGTTGCTACCTGTCAAAGAAGATCAGTACAGGAAGATTGCATTCACGGCGCAGACAAACCAAAAACACATCATGTTTACAGGTCTGTTTCAGCTTTATTGGCAGCTCAAGGAACCAACAGTTGGTAATGCACCTGGACAACATTTCACACAAACACACACCCACACGCACAAAAAAAAAATACCAGAGAGAATGAACCAATATAAAGCAGTCTTTTATATATACATAAACTGAATTTTATTCAAGTTTTACTAAATGGATTTCCTGACAGATATCGGTTCACATATTTCAAACTAGTTTATAGATCCCAACGTTGCCCGGGTCATCAAAAAATTATCAAAAAAAAAAAAAAACGAAGAAAGAAAGATGTTAAAAAGAAAGAAAAAAAATTAATAAAACAAAACAGGATATTAAGTCCTGAATTTCGATTTATTTATTCCCATTTATTTTAATTTTAGTGTAAAAGTAGAGCAACAGTTTCAGATGCTATCTTGAAACTTCACGAAATGTTTACAGAAAAGAGTGTTACCTTTTTCTCAAATTGAATGTAAATCAACTCAAGCTTGAAACAATATAAAGGGCTGAAATTATCTTTGTTATTAAGCTGTATCTCATTAGGACTATAACGAGCCTCAAAATCACAGCTTTGTGGTTATGAACTATACTTCCAACCCCCAAAACTACCTTTCTGAAATAGGTAGCCTATTAGTTACAAAAACAATATTTTTTTTTTCATGTTTTGACAACAAATTGATGTTTTATAGGTGGAAGTTTATAATTCCAGCTTTTTAGCACACAGTTCTTTTGAATTAAATATATTGAAACTTTCATATTATATAAAATATCAGAAAAAATAAATCTTATGAAAAGCAAAATAAGATACTCCGCATTTTTATTATGGAGGAAAAATGACCCTAAATTATCTGCATTAGGCTTTTGCAGAAGATTTGTGATAATCGAGGCACGAACAAAGCTCCAAAACAAATGATGTATACTTCTATAATTAGAACGTAACATCTATTAAATGTTGCTATATACTTTTCCCTGACAACGTAATAAAACTTAATGTTCTTAATTGATTTAAGTGGGTAAATATCGGTGGGTTTTTTTTCTCGTGAGTTCAACAAACGTCCTGTTTCTTGCTCCTCTTTCCCTTATTCATTTATCTTTGGCATCTTTAGTCTAAGGCAAAAACTTTAATTACGAGTTGTAAAACACTTAATTCTTTTCTATTATCTAACAAATTGTATTAGTATACTATTTAAGATTTATTTCCAAATAGCTAATCGCTAACGGCTGCACTCCTGGGATGCTTAAAGATCAAAGAATTAGTTTCGAATGAAACAAAAGACTCGAAAATGCAATTGCATTGGTGTCCTCTATTGTTCAAAGAGTCTAGATGTAAAAAAAAAAGAAATCGCCTCTTAAATCTCAACCGTGACGTTAACATCACGTGACAAAGAGGACACATTTCCAGCAGTTCGACCATGTTGTTGAAAAGCCCAAACTTGGTGAAAAGGACGCCCTCTCCCTTCGTACCCTCCCTCCAACCCCCGTTTTCGATTAAAATCAATAAGGACAGAATAATATGTTGACATGTCGGGAAATAGCATTAATGGTACGAGCCAATGCGGGCAAGGGCGGAGTGAAACGCACGCCGTTATGTCACCGCTCTGATGTAAAGCAGACGGGGCCAATAAATCTTGCGATCGCACGCGCTTCCTACAGTCACTTTTACGACAGCCTTTCTCTCTCTCTTTCTCAAAGGCCGATAACAAAGTACCGCATCTCCCTTCTGCCTGGATTTTTTTTTTCCCGCTTTCCTCGCTAAAGAAAGAGGGACTGGCGGGGGGGTGACAGCCTTAGAACAACGTCGGAACGACTCCCACTACACTGAACAAGTCGGTGATGTCTGAATCTAGCAGCCATAGATTGGATGTAACGAATTAATCAGCGCGAGTTCTCACTTGCTCACCACGCCTTCCGATCTCCGGAAAAGAATTATCCGCCGTCAGATAAGACGGAGCAGATAATCCCCAGATTTGTGGCACCTGATAGTCGGAGATTGTTTGACTTCGCTCGTCGTTAATGTAAAATGAAAGACAATTAAAAAGAAAAGGTAGAAGCCATAGGAGAAGAAAGGCGCTACACCTACACGCCGCCATCTTGAGACCGTCAAGATACAAAATGTCAGTAATCGTCTCTAAGGAATGCTCTTGTTACTTGAAGATTCAAGCTAATTATTCATCGCTCGCTCGCGGAACTTCGAAGTAAAATGTGAACCAACGAATACTGAAGAAGAGCTGATGCCTTAGCCACGTCAGGAAAACAAAGCACTGTCAAATAAAGTTACTCTGAATGAAGTAAACATTTTAAGTAGGATTACGCCATTTTGAACTTAAACAAATTCGCAGATTTTGAAGAATTGGAAGAAGTATCTCAGAGAACCTGCTCTCAGGGAATTCAATGAATATATTCAATATTGCAGTCAACTGCTTGGTCCCCAAAACTTCGTCCATGATATTCCCCCAAACTCGTGCCTTCGCTAACGAAGATCCAACAGAATTGTTAGAAGTTCATCGAAGAGCCGCGTAGCCCAATCGATTAGGTAGGCAGCTACGGATTGGTAAGTCTTCAAGAAGATCCTCCCCGATGTAGATCACGAGGTCTGCCGTCTTCCAATCCAGCCTGCCTGAGCGTGATGCTGACCACTTCGCCTCAATCAAACAGAAAGAGAAATTACAAATACAACATACAATGCAAACTATATTTCCTTAGTTCAAACTATATTGATACTCATTAAGCCAAGTATAATGTTGCCCATAATTGAAAAACCACACGAATTGCACTTCGACTTCAAATTATACATTTGTACAGAGTGCATTAAACCGTTAACTGAAATTGTATTTTATTGTTAATATAAATATAGATTATCAATATTTATTAGCAAAGTTGTATAAATCGATAAATGAAAACTTGTTTAAATACACTTTTAACTAATATTAATAATAGATTGCTATCGATGTTTTAACTAATGTTAACAGTTGTATTACTGTAATTTCACATGGCGTCTGCTTATCTAAATTCTAAATATAAAGAGGAAAAACAATATTAGAAATACTGATTAGGGTTTAATAAAAGAAATGTTTTTAAAGGTGAAGCCATTTGAGGCGGGTTTTGCGAGATATTCCAGGGATCATTTCTGGTACGATGGGATAAGAAGGTTCAGATTAGAATTAGAATTGTGATAATTTTGAATAATCAAAGAAACAAAAAAGGGCTGTAATTTTTCCATTTTGTAAAGAACTCTTACTGAAATTTACATCAATGCACAATGCCGCCAAAAACATAGTAACAGTCAAAAGAATATAACAAAGCTACAATTCGTAAATTTCTTTCCGACTTTACATAAAAACTGTTTTGGTATTTTTTTTTGCCCCTTTATTTTAAAAACCGCGTTCACGGGTAAAAAAAAAATGTCTGTTAAAAGTTCTTAGACGGAAGAATACATAAAAACACGGTTGCGAAGTTAACATGAATCGAACAATAATTATATAGATTTAAAAAAGAAAAGAAAAGAAAACTGAACAAACAAACTTCAGATTGAAATTTCACTTTATCTTTCCCATTAATTATTGAAATAAAATAAGTAGCAAATTAATATCTCTCAATGATAATAATATGGGGATGTCCAATTTTTTGCTTATAATTCAACCGTCGATTTCGAAGTAGCAAGTTCTTCCTCGATTGCAGTTCATTTTCTGAATTTACACTAAATAAGATTCTTACTTTATTTTAAAGGCTATATTTTAACATACTTCGTTTTGAGAAAGCGGTAATTTATCTAAAACGTGAGACTTCCGGAGTCAGTTAATTTGTTTACCCCGGTTTAGGCCCTATCCATCTATCCTGTAATACACTAAGTTAGACGTTCAGAAAATCCATACCCTTACAATTGATCTATTATTAATAAATGCGTTATTCTAATGTGGATTCATTTACATAGTCAGAATTAAAATCGCGGTTTTTACTACAAAAGTTGTAAAGAAACCACGCCTCTTTTCCATTTCTCCACATTCAATAACTAAATAGACTTTTTAATTAAGTTTCACTTAAACTTAAAAATACTGTATCCTCCCGATTTATCAATAAACCTGATTTGATAAACCTGTATTACATTGATCTACGTGATTACGTAATACGAGCTTGTCATTTATTTTGTTGCTTCCTATATTTGAAGCCAGTGCAGACTGACTGTCAATCGTGGTGATTAATCTTGTGCGATGACAAGTAAATCCCTACAATGCACCTGAAGACCTACAGAGGCAGAGAGCAAGGAGCCGCTGTGAAAGCGAGGTCAAAACGCAGCAAAGGGGAATCAGCTGGTTAAGCCTACTTGATTAGGCCTACTTATTCAGTAATGCCCCTAAAGATCAATGATAAAAGAACCGACCTTGCAATAACAACAGCAGCAACTACATAATTCAGTAACTATGTTATAAAGTTTTTAAATTTATCACAATTTAAAAAAAAAAAGCCAGAACTGAATCAAAATAACGAATTAGGCTCTTGAATAAGCAAATAAATAAATAAGCCTAATTAAAAATGAAAAGGTAGCTTTTTTTTTTTTCCTCGTTTGAAGTTCTGGACAACAAGGTTAAGTGGCTTTTATGTACTTTTTTTTTCCATTATGCAAGTAGAGCGATAATTAAATACATTAATATGAGGCTTTAATTTGGGATTTGTTAGCCTCAAAATAACGTTAGCCCAAAAACTTGAGAATGACTCGTTATTTATCGTAAATATTTTTCAAATATGTTCTTTTAAGATTTTTTTTTTTTCCAAATTCGAAATAAATTTCAGCAAGAAATTCAAGCATTTTCAGGGCCTTTTATTTTTATGAAAGATTTTCGTACAGATCCTCGACGAAGTGCGTAATAAGTTGATTTGGTCGTAAGAGCGGAAGACATACAGTTCAATATATACGTATTACATTAGAAATCGTATATATGTAAGTCGTACATCAAGACAAGGAGACCAATACCTAAAGAGGAGGTTTCTGGTGTCCGCACAAAACAAAACAACACAACACATAAGACAAAAGACAAACAAGAAAAAAAATCATATATACAGTACACATTTGGACACAAAATGTCCAAATGTCCAAACACAAAACTTAATATTATAGCTGTAAAGTCCTAGAAATTTGACATTCAATACCGTACCGCTGGCAGCTGTGAGATGGCCTCGTGACCAATACCTGGTTATGCTTACGACTACGACCGTCACCGAAGATAAGTGTTTGTAAATGCTTCGTTGTAAGAGCGAATGGTGGTAAGTCGGGACCTATCTGTAATGTTTTATACAATAATTCTGATTGGTTCTTGTAGATGAGATACTATTTGTGAATAGCATGTTTCTCGCTAGATATTTAATTGTGTAGGATTGTGAAGAGTTGTTAAGTGTGGGTTTGCTGGCCCACACTACCATTGAAACTGCTAATCCCAAACGTTTCATACACAGCATTTCGTCACAAAACGCCCCCTCTATCTAGGGATTTCCGCCCATCTGATCTCAACGATTTTGAGATGCTGTAGACGAGATACCCACCAAATTTCACATAGATAGTGAGTTACAAGAGACGCCAAACGAAAGAAAAACAAAGAGAGAATAAAAAGTTTAGCACTCTGCATAAAAACCTAAAAAGATTTTCATTTTTCGTCCGAGTTCTGGCTTTAGGACTGAAATATATCTTTGATTTCTTCTTAGTCGTCATGTTTACCATAGTACAAAAATAATGCTTGCTTTTCCAATTCTGAATATTTGCTAAATCCCAGCTTTATTGTCGTTTGGCTTCCTGTACTAAAGAATGGATTTTCCAGCCTTCCATAATTCATAAATTAAAACCCAAATTGGGACGCGAAGTGGGAGTTACCACAAAAATCTACTCGGGGAATTCAGTCCTGTACGTGGAGTTCGTACTTCTGCAGAAATCCATTCGTATGACATTAATTATTGCACACCTGAAACGAATTATTACCTGCAGGCTGAAGAGCTTTGTTTTAGAATCCGAGATTATTTAATCCCATTATCTCCAGCGGGCTTATCCCACTGCAGAATAGGAGGCGAAGGCTGTGAGAACCGTAGTTTTGGCACCCAATCAAAACAATTCCTCTTGCAGAAAGGCGGGGGATGGTTAGCGAGCAAGCAAGGCTTACGCTACCGTAGTAATAAAAACCGCACGAAATGGGATGAATCAACGAATCTAATCTCGACACAAGATACAAAAGGGGATTCGACCACCCACCATGCCAATCACGTACGAAACGAAGTAAAGAGTAAATCGTCTCCTTTCTCTCTCCCGAGTTTGTCTAAAGTTCAAAAAGCCAATTACCTGAACGCTCAAAAAGATGTCCTTTCCTGGATAGTACGTGTTTGTTTCTACAACAGATTTATAAAAGACATTACATCTTTGTATCCAAATATACATATACTCAATTATACTAATACTGGATAATAGCAGTTATCATTGTTGACTTGTTGCAGAATTACCCGAATCACAAAATGAATTCTGAAGTTCTAGGAAAATATTCTGAATTTTTATAATACAAAGAATCAATACGTATATTAATGAATTTCTGACAGTATTGTCTTTAAGATACACTTCACTATGATCTCATAACATCATGTAAAAAAAAGGTTTTACTTCCATTAGAGAATTTTTATTTAGAACAGTAATTCTCACACCTTGCGTTGCAAGGAGTGGGGCAATATGCACGAATATTATGAGTGTATTTTTTAAAAATGACAAGACACCCAATTGTTTAAGAGATTTATTATGTCCGTGATCAATTAATAGCATACCATCTTTAATTTACTAAAATAAGGCAAGTAAGAGTTTTCTAGAAATCACAGAATCTTACTTGCAGCTTTTCTTGGAGAATTAAAATACAGATATTCTGCAAGATATTAAGGATGAACTTAAGTATGGAGTTTCTGTTACTTTGTCTGTGTGTATCCGTATGGGAAGTTAACTGCTACGGTTTGCCGTGTTTGTGCATCTTACTTTAGGCTTACCTTCAACGTTGAATTTAAAGCCATTGACCAAAACAGTGGGACGCGAACACCACGACGGAAACCCAAAGCCAGACATCTCTTTCGGTTAGATTACATAAATATTAGCATGGGTAAGGCGACACAGCGACATACCACGGGAAACCGATTGGACGTAATTTGCTTGGTGTCATTATTTCCATGGTTATCTGAAACTTTCAAAAGCAGTATTTTACAACATTTTTCTGGTGCTGTCGGTTTGCAAGATCAGATTACAAACCTAGACTCTTACGACAGGCTTCTACAGTAACGGCGCTCTTATGTCGTCCACTTATCGCAGATTAAATATCCATTTGCGCATAATTAGACGTCATTAGAATTAGAAAAAGGACCCTGTAATCGCACACCCTTCTTCCTACGTTAACACCAACATAATAGATAAGTGTCGTTCCGAATGGAACAGCAAAACAACTGTTCTAGAACTGCTACAATATATTTTTTTTTTTCTGAAATGGCCTGGGTAAAAGCAACTGATGAAATTCTTAGAAACTCAAGTTAGCAATAACAGTCTTTAAAGAAAGCTGGAGGTTTCTCTTATGTTAGTAACAATCCTTGCAAGCATTGAACAAAAAAAACAAAACAAAGGGGGAGGTGGAGTTAAAAGGATTAACAATTGAATTTTAAGTTAAATACATACATATACGTCCATCTATAATCATAATCTCAGAAACTTAACATATTGTCCAAGAGGAAAAGTCAGCATTTTGGGAGACATAGTAGTATCGGATTTTCTAAGAAAACATGTATTCTAATCCAATTGTTTCAGAGTTAAAGCTATGTGAATGTACAGTTGCAGAAATATTAATAAGAAACAGTTAATTTCTAATGTTTATTGTGACAAATTTGTTAGAGTTTATAATAACCTTTTCAAAAATTCCACCGTCAACATCAATGCATTTTGCAAATCACGCGTGAGAACACTACGCATTACGGTAAAGCAGTACGACAGGAGGGATGGAGAAATAATGCGAGCCAAATTCAAATCACTGTAAATTTAAGTAGCTCTAATCTCGGAAACCGAGGATACATATTCATAGAAATTTTTTTTTTTAAATGACTGATACTATGAGTCTCTCAAAATATTGACTTTTTCTTCTGGGACACCCTGTATGTAATACAACTGTGAAACTTGAAAGTAAACTTAAGATGTTAGCTAAGACAATGATCTTTATTAAGTTTAATAGAATATCGGATAAAGATAAGAAGCTGAGACTCAGAAGAGATGAACAATACAATTCTATTCAATAATCATAATAGCCGAGACAAATAAAAACGAACGATACACGAAGCTCTTTTTTTAGTTAATAAACAAAACTGTTTTTTTAAACAGTTTTTATTATTAATGGTTTAGAGTATTAACTCTAAACGGAAAATAGATGGAGAAGAGGTGGAGAGAAGAGAAGAATTCAGAAAAAAGATCAGGGGATTCAAAGGTTTTCAAGAAAAGGCAAAGAAGAAGACGGGAGCAAAATGGACAGAAGAAAGAAGGAAACAACATGGAGAAAGAATGAAAGAATACTGGAAGAGAAGAAAGAAGGTAGAAAAATAATCATGAGTTATTTCACGTGGTCCATAGTCGGCCAAATTCGAAGAAAGAAGAAGTTTAGATTATTCACCCTTAGAACAGAAATAATATTCAAAAGTTGGTGTAATACGTATTTAAATAGTGGGCGAGTCGTAAAGAACCGATGGAATCGTCATCTTTAGACATAAGTCGTCACCTGGATCTCGGCAGTAATGAAAGCGAACGTAACGGGTCCGAATGTTCCAGAGTCATTTATTAGCATCGTTGCGAAAACTTTCGGAAAGGCAGTGAAATCTGGTCTCCCGGTTTTAAGGTTCCGTTGGCCAATCGTCTGATTAGATCGAGGGGGGAATTTTCGCGTCTTCGGAGATAATAATTCCGTGAGAACTTCCAACTCCGCTCCGATTCAAAGTCGGGTGGTTGTAATCAACGCCCTTTCCTTCGATCCGAAGAAGGTAATCGTAATCCGTGGAGTTTTATTTAGGAAGGGATTTTTAGCAGCGGAAAACGAACGTAAAAGTATTTGAAAACAGACAAACTTTGAGTCAGTGCTAACTTAAAATTGCAATGACGGTTTGTATTTCAAGGACCTGTATTCACAAAAATAAATAAATAAATAAAACAAAACAACAGCGTAAATTCCTTGAAAATAATACACCAAACCTAAAACATCTTATAACTTATTAGAAAAAATATTCCAAAAACACCTTTGGCGATATTTCGACTTTTATTTCAAAGTCTTAATCATACTTAACAGGAAGTGAGAACATCTCTCACTTCCTATAAAGTATGATTAAGACTTTGAAATATAAGTCGAAATATCGCCAAAGGTGTTTTTGGAGTATTTTTTCCTTGAAAATAATTTATTTAGGATCTCCCGTGTAAGGAATTTCTGGGTTTTGTTTCCCTTTTTTTAAAGTTCCATTGTCCCATTCACGTGAGTGACAACTGTAGACTAGATTGCTGAATAAACTGTTATCGTAGATAAATCAAAGCAGAGATCTACAGCTTAGAAAGAGGCGATACATAAACAACAACGGAAGCACCAGCAGACAAATCCAAGTTATAAGCAAACCAATAAAACTGCCGAGCTAAGAGTCCAAACCGCTCGATTACGTCTGGATTTATTAACATAAATAAATAAATACAGTAAAACCCCGTTATTACGCTCGTCAAGGGACCATGACATACAAGCGTAATAAGCGGGATAGCGCTATAGACGGGAAATGATTTATGTGATGGGGAAAGATTTGGACACCATTTTACAGGTGTCATACTTGATTCTGCAATAGATGTAGTGCAAATATGAGCTTATTTCCTACTGAAAAAAAAATCTTTGATTGTGGTTTGCCGTGTGTGTGTGCTACTGTTATGAATTATGACATTTTCAATGTGGTTCAGGTAACTATTAACGTCAACTGATACACCACTAGGAGCAACACTAATATAGTTTCATAGCAGCCAAATATTTATTAGCCTAATTATTATTACCTAAGGCCTAATGAATGACTCGCAAATTTTAACTACTAAAAAGAAATGTAAGCCTAATTGAAAATTACAATTAATTTCCGAGGAAAACTTACAAATCACGTAAAAATTAACAAAAGCCTCATTTTAGATACAATATTTATTTCAGGTTTTTTTTTTTTATTTTGTAGCGCGAAATCGTGGGCAGTGCAAACACACGGCAATGAAAAGCAAGTCAACGTGGACGGCATCCAGGCAGCAGCTCTCGGCCAAATTGGAAAATGTGGCTTAGAAAACAGGTGTAGCCCGCGGGCGTGTTTACTCGGAGCCAGTCAATATTCACGAGAGAGAGAGAAGGGACCCCGTAGCCATGGCAACAGGCGGTGCAACACAACAGCAGGGAGGGAGGGACGGTCGGGAAGGCTTCGATCTCCCCAGGGCCAGATGTCACCTGTCCAATTAATCGAGGTAGTTCGTTTTTCAATGCGCACCTAAAAGGCCTTCTAATGAGAGAGAGACGGGGGCGATTCCGTAATGATGAAGCTTTCCCGAAACCGAAACCTTATGTCATTTTTCTCGATAACGAGCGGCGAATTAACGCTATAAGGCGCTTGGACTTCCTCCTTAATTGCCATTAGCGACGCTGTTTTTGTTTACGGGTGCTCAAAAAAAAAAAAAGAAAGAGCAGGAAAAAAAAAAAAAAAGTATCTCGTGCTCATTTGCGTCATTTAAGATTGTAGGGTTTCTGTTTGATTGGAGAAACCCCGATTGGTCCCATTTATCTAAATTAATAATTAAATATTTAGTTATACGCTCAGCTTACCACTGGACCATAGTATTTTGCCAAAAAAAGAATGGTTTGCCATATATGGTCATTACGTAGCGATTGATTTTGTCTGGAACAAACGTCACCAGTCATGACGTCATCAACTTGAACTCGAGCAGTCAATCCAAGATGGCGTCGTTTTGTGATCGCATAAGCTTGACCAAGAAAGGACAAACAATGCTTAGCCAAGCAAGGGGAATAGTGTGGAACGTTTGTAATTATTTCAATTGTAATTATTATTACGTATTCGTAACTGTAGAAAATACAAAAACCAGAATGTTTTCGTAATATGTATAAGATTCAGTTACGGATTTTAGCAATAGATGGCGCTGTTAGGTCCTGGAAACATCAATCTATAAAGAAATTACGTCATCAAAAGCTCTTCTTTCATGAACTGAACTGTAAGCAGACAGTGCTAGGGTGTCATCTTTTGAGGTTGGAAGGCGATCGAAACAATCGTGCTCATTTTTTTTTTTTAGGTTGGACCATAAATTACCGTAGAACCAAATTTTAACGAAATCGGTCCAGCCGTTTAGGCGTGAGATTTCGAGGTCATTTCGTAAAAGATCGGGAATGGGGAGACCAAAATCATTAGGCCTATGATTGAAGTTGGACCAAATTTTATGAAAATCCGTCCGGCCGTTTTGGGGTGATGCGCGTACAGACAAACAAAGAGAAATGGAATCGCAGGATTTCGCACATTCAGTCAATTAGATCAGTAAGAACCAGTTACCTTTTAATTTTCTGGTTTAAGGAAACAGAAACCCCATGCTGACTTGCCCTAAATGATTTTGGGCGTTTGAAAACGATCTTCTGTTAATTTGATGAGAAATTTACAAACTAATCCCCAAGCAAGGGATACAACGTTAGTTGAGTAGAGAACGTTTCGTCATCTCTGCTTCAATTCATTGTGATGTGCAAATAAACGAACACAAGTTAGTATTCGTGTGTAAACAGATCAACTCAATGACAACCTAAATATACTGTAAATCATCGATTTCCCATTCAGTTCTTATTTGTTGCTATTGATGTCGTAAATTCTGCAAAATAAAAAAAAGAAAGAAAATGTGTGCATTAATACGTAGTTGTTTCTCAAACAAAAGGAGATGACCAATAAGATTCCGTTATTGATCGATTAATCTCTCGCGGATGAAAAGAGTACAACAAAGAAATAACCGATCAAAATAATTAAACTATTCCCAGCGAAAGAATGACACTGACCTTGAACTACACCCATGATCTCTTAATCATTCCAGGATTGAAGTTTGTATAGAGAAACTATTCACAATGGCGACTCTCAAGCGAGGCAAACCTATCAGAAGCCAAACACTTTCCCGCCATAAACACTGACATATACAATCGATTCAAATTCTACTATTGCGCCATCTGGTGTCAACGGTCGTTCTTTCGCTGGGAGGACTTTAAGGCAAACTATTCTTATCCAGCCCAGTAAACGTTTGTGATATTTAGCTAAACGTGACCGGAAAGCTACTGAAACTGAAGTATCCTACCTCTACGAATTACTTAAATATCGCGGAGTAACTGCTCCCAAATTGAAAACTCACTCATTTCCGGTATCTCTAGTAACGTAACATTCACGCTCTGGTTTATTCTTGTAAAAGAGCTTTAATCTTTACATTAACTTTTCTTTTTGAGTCATCACTGCGAAGTTTACTTTCGAAATCCCAAATTCGCCATCCCTGTCGCAAAAACAAACGTATCAGCACATACGAGCACGTCTCCGAAGAATCTCGGGAATGGACAATAAACAATTTAAAAAAAAAATACAGATTTCATGGTTCAGTACATTAAAAGCATTTTCTGGAAGGTTCTGAGGCACTCATTAACAATATATAGATAAAAAAAAAAAAAGTTACGACAGCATTAAATTTATAGTGATGAATTTTTTTTTTCAGCAATTTTCACAAATGGTGGAAAGTGCTAGGGATACATTAAAATGGGATTTTTTTTCAGTTTAATTCTGCGATTGAATAGTAAGAAATTGTGGCACATGTAAAACTTATGCTTCGAGGCGAATGACGACGCTTCGAAGACGAACGATTTTCGTGATAGCGAAACGGAAATGTGTCTTCAAGGCCTAAGATAAAGCGCCTCAAGAAACAGAAAAAGTATTTTCCGAAAGACAAGTGCAAAATGGGAAAACAAAAGACAAGCGATGACAAAAACCGACCCTCTAGGACCGAGTCCAGTGCCGCACTTAAAAGGGAGGGTGGGAAACGACGTGGATCCGTCACTGTCACATAACAGACGCCGAATGGACACTTAAGTTCAACGCAAAACTGTCGATCAATCAGATGGAGAAGGCGGGAGGAAAAGCTCAGAAGTCATTTTGCTTTGGTTGACCACCTTCGATCGCCGCAGATTGTGTCCATTGAAACAAGGCAGTGCAGGGATGGGAGGATCGCAGAGACGGCGTCAAGTCGCCCGAGCCCAGCAACTGCTGATTTGATGTACAAAAACGTATCGCTTTGAAAGCAATCATTTCAAAATAAAAAAAGAAAAAGAAAGAAAGAAAGAAAAAAGGATAGCAAGAGAAATTGCCCGAGAAATAGATGAAAACAAACACTGTAAATCGATAGACGTTCTTACTTAAGAACCGAAAGTTTGAAAATCGCAATGTGTAACATTAATAGTATCATAAAGATTTTAAAGCTAGTTTTTGCAATTGGGGCAGAAACACATCCTAGAATTCTGTCGGGTTTTACTTATTATGTTTTCATAGTTCACTGAAAATCTATTGGCGAAGCATGAGAAGCTTCTACTATTCCACTTGAACACTTTTTCTTCTCTGTTTGTCTCTTTCTAACTGTTTGTACGCGCACCACGTCAAAACGGATGGGCTAATTTTCTTAAAATTTTGTTACCATACTTATTTATTGTCGAACTTAAAACATGAGCCCGGTTTATTTTTGTTCACCTCCCCCCCCCCATCTCTGCATGTGCGCTTAACTAATATTCAATATTAGTTTTAAAAAGATGCATAGAGAAATATAAAATTCTTTAAAGTGTTTTGCTCTTGATCATGTGCAATCAGTAGATGTATTTCAGAAGGTCTATCAGAATATGCATCGCAAGTGCAACGCTTGTATCGGAGTTGGTGGCAGTCATTCCGAGCAGCTTCTCTAAACATGACGCAATGAAACACAACAACAACCTTCTGCTGCAATTACCAGTTTCACGTGATCATTATGTGTCGTGCTAATGACAGCAATGGTATACGCAACAATCTACTGCCCAGCATTACATAAAACATGCCACACTGTTCAAACAATTGAAGTTAATAAAAAAAAAGAGATGTTAAAAGGGAATTGGTGTATTTCCGAGCCCGTGTTCCTTAGTAAAAAGTTCAGTTTTGATAACCTATACAACTTTGATACATGTTTTAATTTAGGAGCTTTTTGATCCAGTAGGCATTAAAGATCAAGTTATCAGGGATTAAACCGTAGAAGAACTGAATGTTTCTTGCTTTATTCGCCGTCTTAATTTATGGAGAAACCACTTGGAAAGATCCCAAACAACAACAAACAACAACTTTTCTCTGTTTTCGTGTTTAAAGCAAATGGGGTTAATTCGCGAAAAAATACGGTATTCCTCTGACGCGAAACTGCAATTCATCCGGTGAAAGAAAGAAACGGCCTTTAAAATTTCGCTTTTAAATCAGTAGAACTACTTCAAGTTAACAAACTTCTGTAAAAACAGGAAAACCAAAAAAACTGAGAACGGGGATAGGGGGAACTAAATTAAGATCATTAAAATAAACACATCGAAAACTCGACACAATAAAGCTTTTACAACACACAGCAAAGAGGCATTACTAAATCAATCTGCCACGAATAAAAAGAAATTCCGGATTTGCTGCTTTTGTGTTTCGCAAACGTTAAACTATCCAACGCGATTCCGTATTTATAATGCTCAGTCGTAAGACACGAATAAAAGCGTCGATAAATCGGGCGCAAATGGCCACATGGTGCGCACAGACAGCTGAGCCGAGGTTCCTAATATCGTTAATCCGAATCGGGAATCCGAACAACCCTTTTGTGCGGGCTCTCGTCAAACGTACCGTTACTATATAAACTTGTTTTCTTTTTGCAGCTGCGACACCAGTCTCATTTCACAGAGTAACTGCGCCGAGACTAATTTAGGCATTTATTACTGAGAATTTCCCATTGCTTTTGCTTCTATTATCGAAGTCAATCCAGAAATTGACTGAAGCCGCCGACAACGTATTGTTCGGCGAAATGGAACAAACCGACACGACTCGGAACGCAAGCACCAGACGCAATTAAGCGATAAGCAATCCTGGGAAGATTAAGCAATAATAGGAAGGACGACGTACCTCCTGGATTAAAACTCAAATAAAAACGGCTTTGGGCAATAATAGAAAAAAAGTTTTAATAAGAAAGACTAAGGCTATATTTCGAAGGACTGACAGGAATTCACTACTTCGTGTAATGCCGTGGTAAAGTAGTTCCTTTTCAAGCAGAGCTATTATCCACTAAATTTTTGTATTCCTCACTTTACGATCTATCTGCTTAACGACCATTCGCACTTACGACCTCCGCCCTTGAAGATACAACTTCTATTTCATCGTCGTCATCTTCCTTACCTGGACCCTCGACAGCTCCAGATAACTAAATAAACAAATGATAATATGTACATATGCATGTCTTTTTATCAATAAATTTGAAGTTTGTTGCATAATTTTATAATTTTACAACGATCCTATATTCCTAATTCCTATATTCAACGATCCTATATTCCTCGCTTATCGACCAATTCGCTTAACGACGGAGTTGTCGGAACGGAACTCGGTCGTAAAGTGAGGAGTATCACTTTATTAATCATTGAGTGTTATTCTATTACTTAAGTAAAGAATTATCGGTTTTCTCTTCCACCAATTACAGGACAGAAAATAGTAGAACAATTAAAAATGAAAAAGACGGAAGAAAATGTGACTTCTTTTAAGAAATTGTCTGCAAAAACAAAAAAGAAATAACATGTATGTTATGGTGTTATTATTTAATTTTGATTATTTTTTTTATTTAATAAAGGTAATTTTGTTACCTGTTACATTTGTCTTGTCATGCAAAAATAATAAAACCATAGATATTTTTGCATGATAAGACAAATACATTGGTATGAGGGCAAGTCAGTTTTACTGAAGTAGCTACTTGGCTGAAGTAGGAACTTTTATCCGAAAAGTTTTTATCCACTGTATCTCCCTCCTCCATCTTTTTAACCTCTAAAATCGAGAAAGTGGGCCCCGGCAGTCGAAATGATAGAATGCTTGGATGAGAGTTGGAGGAGGAGGCGGATTCGATGCGGTTTTTCCACGCTCCTTCAAATGGTCTACCCAGCCCTCTGTAGAATGGGTACCGGGCTTCTTTGGCGGGGATGTAGGTGGCCGAGCGTCGGAGTTGGAGCTTTACATTCAGCGCTCAATGAGTCTAGGAACAAACTAATTTAACATCGAGAATAAAGCCTTGTGGTGGGTTTCTCTAAATTGGTCCAATTCATCGAAAGAATATCTAAGAAAACATTATGTTTGGGGAAAAAAAAAGGCATTTAGATTAAAAAACTAGGCCACCTCCCTTCCTGTCTTCTCCCCCTGGTAAGTATGGGATAATCCAAGAAAAATCGATTCCAAGCGGCAAGAAGTGATATTTTATTCCTTTTGGAATGAACTCATTAGTTGAGCGAACAAATATAATGAAAGCAGGATATTTTGGATATTAGGGGACCAGCAGGAGTCTAATGGTTAGCGTTCCTGACTGCGAGGACGAAGGTCCTCGGTCCGAATCCCATGCAAGGCAAAAAAAAAGAAATTTTATAATCTGACTTTCTCAGCAAGGGAAACTAATAATTAACAACTAGGCAATCTCCCGTGTACACGTGCTTGTTTTTCTATATCACATAGATTTGGTTAAGTAAGAATATTATATTTAAAATATTGCAACGTTTCGGCAATTATAGTTTTAATTATCATTTTCGAATTATAAATAAATAGACGGATCGGAAATAAATAAACAATCTTGAGATTCAAAAAACAGGTTGAATACATTCATTATTTAATGGGGCGAATGGGAAGGACACATAAGTCAAAAAAACAAAATAAAGTGTCGTCCCGGTGGCCTAATGTATAAGACGTCTGACTTCGGATCAGAAGGTTGCAGGTTCGATTCCCGTCGTTTCATTGTATAAATTACTTGTATTTTCCATTCTCACAGGAAATTGCGCCGGACAGAGAAATAAAAGCTGTCCTCCCAATGAGAGATGGCCGCCCTGTTTTTGTGAGATCTGCGCATGTATCATCGATAAGTCTTGTCAGGCACTTCCGTCTGATGTTATGACAGGACGCCGCCATTACGGTAAAGGCTTGTTACTTTGCAAAAGAGCATTGTATTTAGAAATAATATATATATATATTTATTTATATAAATACTTATTATTAGCAACTGGTATTGAAATAACGCTAAATAGTCGAGAGAAGTTTTAATTTGGCGTTATCAACATGTCTTTCTCAGTGAAAACAGACTCTGTCGTCCATTGTGACAGGAAAACATAATTGATCAGCTACCGGAAGGGCTGCGCAGTTCAAACTTCCGCCGGCCATCTCTCATTTGGAGGACAATAGTAATACAGATTCAAAAGAACATCTACCCTTTGATATTTTTAAAAAAAAAAAAAAAAAAAAAAAATATGTAAAAAATCTAACCCCTGCAACATTAGAAAAAGAAAAGAAAAGCTTTTCTTTTCTTTTATTACAAAGTACGAAGATTGTGATTGTGAGAGACTGAAAAATCCTTATTTGATAAAGAGAGGCACTACTTTGAAACTGATATCGAAGAGGATGGTATCAAGAGTGAAAGTCTGAGAACCATTGAGCTGCTTGGTTCCACAAAAAAAAAAAAAAAGGAAATGAGACTACGAAGCTGTGATTCTCGAACTTTCTCTGGTACCGGGATGAATCGGAACAGACAGTGTTATCGTTAGATTGCTCCTACAGGATTTGCGAACTGGCTTCGACATCTAATCCTTTCCACTGTGGCTAAAATATTATCTTGACACTTCGGATCTTAACAGTTCATCAACTGCAGCTCGTTATGCGGTTACAATGAGGCTTCGACCAGATCTAGAGAATCTCAAACTGAAATTACAACCGATGAGAAGCAAGGATTTTAAACTGAAACGGCTTAGTCCCAGAAACGTGGCGATCACATCTCGGGCAATGAATGGACCACAGACAGCGTCAATGCACTGCAAAGCGAAATCCAGAGGAGAACTGACAGTAAGAAAAAAAGGAGTACTAAAATACTCTAAAACAGTAGATTCAACCGAAGATGCTTATAAAGGTCTTATTACTTAAAGCACAGTATTATAAGAAAGTTTTCTTATTATATTGAAGATATTTATATCCCAAAAGAAATCCTATCCTTTACATATCTATATCTAATAGTGCTCACATTGCGTAAAATTCACAATTAACTGTGAATATTATAATTATTTAAAATTATTACTTATTTATTTATTTTTTCAATGAATAGAGACGTTTAAATAATCTCATGAACACTCAAGACTGTTATTTATAAAATAGTAGAGATATCATTGTCACGTTCAATTCTGAAGAAGGTGCAGGATTACCCCCCCCCCCAGGGTGTGACGAGTCCTAGGGTTTACCTAGCCCTTTACAGAGCGGAATTAGGTCAGACTAGCCAGCGGTACAACCTTCAGAAACTGGTGGTCGAGAATCGTTGGAAGCCTACACCT
>JAFIDM010010028.1:25391455-25413586 GCA_023159025.1 Thereuonema tuberculata | reverse complement strand
AACGTTTCCATTATTTGGGACTCAGGGTGATGGAATGTATATTTCTGAATTACTAGGAAGATCAACTTTATTTGATTGTGAAAAGAATTGTCAACGAGCGAAAAACGATGCAACCGTAGTTCGTTTTTCTCGCCCTTTTCTTTTTTCTTCTCGGCATTTTGTTTTCCTTGTCCAACGCCTCTTTTAGTGATGGATTATATTTATAAAATTTGAATAATATAAAAATAGTAATAATAATATACAGGTAAGTTAAAGATATAAAGAATTAAAAAAAAAAAATCGAAAAATCTTGTTCTCTTCTACTTTGTTTTGCAGAAATATACAAAATAGTTACGACGCTTTGCAATAGAGGTCGCTGGCATACATGGAATTAGTAATCCATAACCCACGATTTTCTTCTCGTTTTTTTTTTGTTTCTCTTATAATAATAAAGACTGTGCTCATCTATGGTGCAAATAACAAAACAAAATAAATCCACAATATCTTAAACCAGCCTTTATAATTGTCAAACACAAATGCACTGATTTAGTCATGAATTGCTACAGTCATAGGTAAATGTATCTCAAAACAGAGAATAGAGAATTTTTCAATTAAAACTAAGCCCATTACAGTCGATATTACGAGCCGATTTGCAAGTTCGTTCGTATTAACGAATTTGTAGGGGTTGTTCCTGCATTTAGAAGATTCACATTCAATTAATAAAAAGAATTCTTTCTATTAAATCATGAGGGGAGGGGGGGAAAGATATTCAGTTTCTAACATTTTACCTTACCGTCAGTAACTAGCGTCACCCAATCGATGAAGTGAACAGCTTTGCGAGGAAGGGAAAATAAGTTATTTCTGTTTCGGCTTTCGTGCAGTTTTCATCAAAATTCAATTGATTCTTGCACACAGGGTGATTCAGAACAGATCATCATAATTTCAACACAGCATTCCAACGGCCACTGAAAATCATTAAGTCCAATATCAACAATGTCTAAATCGTGAAAAGAGAGAGAATTTCAAGGAAGGAAATAAATATATACAAAAATACAAAGGATCTTCATTTTCAATAATTTCAGGAATTCAAGAAACGACCAAGAAAAGAATTCTAAGAAACTAATATCGTAAGTCTCACTACAAGGCCCTTTGCTACAGCAACTGTGAACAGTTTTAATAGAGCTGTCCATTCGGAAGAAATCCCAAGTAATTACAATATAATTTCGTTTGAGGCGTCAAGTATCTTCTTTTCTAGCTGTGGACTGTAATTACCGCCAGAAAGCTATGTTGAAGTTATGATCGCTCCATTCTGAATCTCACTATACATTTCCTTCAATACAGTGCCTTGCAGTAAAAAATGCTGAGATGTGGAGATCGAGTGTAAGACTGCCATATTAGCATCATTTTCGTAGGTCGCAGTTATTTATATAACGAATATTTAGGTAATGAATGCTAGTTAGACAGAAATATATCGAAAAACACGACATTACAACACTGAGTGCAAATCTTATAAGGACGCATCCTTTTTAACTTTTTTTTTTTCTTTTTTAGCTGGCTTTCTTCGTTTTCTTGGAGGGGTTTCTTGGTGGTTCTCTTGCAATCAAAACATTGGGATTCGGTTAGAAAATAAGCTTAGCTTCTGTCGATCGGAAAACGCGAGTGAATCAATCGATGTTCAGTCGAATGAAATCCATTCAGGATGTGATCCGATTCAGAAATGATTCCATTTCCCGGAGGAACCCAAACGGTGATTAAAGTCTTACAGGGGCTTCAGAGAAGGTTCTGACTGCATAAAAAAAAGAAAGCAGACAAAGCCGCCATCACCACGGCGCAGTACGACACAGACACGGGTCTCGGCTGTGAATAAAAAAAACATATCACAACCTTTCAAATTAATACAGCGAACATTTAGTTCAAATATTGAAAACTACGAAACTCGCTTACTACGAAACTTTTTAACGAGTGAACTGCATTTTTCGTTTTCAATTTTCGTTGTTCAGGAATAGGAAATGAAAATGGTTTCGGCTGCCGGACAACAGAGGGACACATTTCACCTTCCAGGCAGCCAATCGCAATTCATCTTTATACCTTCGAACTCTCACATTGCTTCAATACAATTGTTATCTTCTTTACTATTGGTCATTAAGAATAGCCAATAAAGTTTGCGTAAAGTTGTATATAATCAAACAAAATTTGTAATTTATTTCGATTGATAAGGAAGCCGTTCAAGGACTTCGAAAGCTTTCGTCCTTTTTTGTAATTATTTTTTAAAGTTTTATTACAATTTTTAAATAACATTCTTGCGTGTTTTGTCAGACTTATTTGTAAACTATAAATAAATCCAAAGAAACTGCCCAGGTAATTCGCAAACGTAAATATAAAATTGATTATATTTTTTTGGTAAACTGTAAACGTTCAGATATGATCGCCTAGGGATCATGTATGTTACTGATTCACGCCGCAAATTAGGAAACTTCCACTAATAGAAGCGCTTTACCGAAAAAAAAAAAAATAGTTTGAGTTTCATTCGCTGTTACGTCATCATTTTTCACTTGCTAAGATAATAATAGTTACAAAAATTTTTTTTTATTATTTTACTTATTTTGAAGGAGGCTCCAACAACCAGCTAACCTACTCCTATTTTCAGTTGGCTCATAAATGAATCCCCTGGCAAATATTGAGAAAATCGTCCACCAGTTTTAGCGTGATGCACACATAAACAAACAGAATCTCAAACCTGAATTAATTTTTTTTAAGCATAGGTCCGGTAAAGGACTATTTAAAACATTGCATCTTCTAAAAAACTTTTTAACTCACAAGGAGACGACACAGCCTGTATCTTTAAAATCTGAGTGCCCTTATGTGAGATGAAAGTACACATGAAGTACTTCAAAAATATGTGTAGGTTTTGGGGCCAACGCCCCATAGATTTCGAGATATTAGTAAACTTCAATTCTTCAAACATTTTTTCCATTTATTCTTTCAAACTACTTCATAAGGTAGATTCATTAAAGTTTTCTTATTGTTTCCACTATCTCATGAGGAACATTTCGGAGATGTGTAATGCTTGCCTCTGTCGTACAATGGCTTTGCAGTAAATACAGTAACGCATTTCATTGTCGGGTGGTTGTCTCAAATTTATTTCAATTTCAAAGTGTGCTCAGACAAAAACTGATGACCTGTGGCTGGTTTTAAAACACTGATGGACGGATTTTCCAGTAGCCTCGACCGTTTCATTGGAAGCGGAGGGAGAGTAAGAAACCAACTGGCTTTCAGGGTACGAATTCATCTTGGCTGAGTTATTAATGGCTTTTACTCGGTTCTCACCGACGCAGTGGAAGAGAGGCAACACGTGGTTGAATGACCGCTCGCCGTCGAGAAGCGGGGAGGGAGGAATGTGGAGTGGATCGGGGGTGGAAGTTGGTCATTGCTCCAGTGCCCTCTCGAGTGGATCGCCAACATGGCTGTGATTGGTAATCTTCTGATTCATGATGATAATCCTGGGGAGGGGGTGGAAACATGCCAATCGAGTCCTACAGACCGTGGACACTAATCACATCAAATCAAGCTGCCTGCCAGGGAGGGAGTCACAAGACATAGAGTGGGACATTCCAATTCCCCTACATTTTCCCGGAAACCAGTAATACGCTCGTTCCCGCTCCTCTCTCAACAAATTAATTATGATATCGGGGTAACAAGAGCCAGAAACGCGACAAGAATGTAGGAGGAGGGACAAGGGGGATCCAACAAACCTTTCACAACGTGTGCAGCCGCTTTTGGAGAAAGGCAGGAGCAAATCGTTACTGAGATTTCTTTTAATCGAAGTACAAAGATTAAGGAATAAAAAGAAAACTGTTAGTAGCTATTTTGACCTTGAGTCCTACTACATTCCGGATGCCACTTCCAAGGTTAAGTTCTTATTCACAGCCATTTGTGCATTACCTCTACATTGGTTGTTATGCACTAGAAAAATTCCTTTTGGACAAATGTACAGTCACACAAGTTAATTGTGCTTCTAATTTTTATCCTTGTTTTTTTATTTGTGCTTTTTTCGAAATAAGGAACCACTGAATTTACCAAAGATGGATTTAGATATAAAAAACAAGAATTGTAGCTTTGTTTAGCGGGAAAAATAGTCTAAGAAAAAAATTCTAAACTTTTTAGATAAGAGAAAAAAAACTCGCATTCTATTTAAAAATTTGCTTTTTAGTGTTGATTGAGTTAAGGTTATAAAGAAAGAAAAAAAAATATAATAGCGTGAGAACTTTCGAATAGGCAATAATTTCGGAACAACACATTTTGAATTTAATTTTTTATTTCATATTATGTTTTTCAGATTGTTTATCAGAAAATATCCTTAACATTGTTTAACATCCTTATCTAACATTGGCAGTTTTTTATAAATTTCGAATAAAAGTAGTTTCCAACTTTGCTTCTTTCTTTCGTTTTTTAATTACTTCTAAAGACGTCACTTTTTAGTCTAGTTTCATGAAACCTTATCTGTGTAAGTATTTGTGTTCCCCCAATAACGCTTGAATCTGTGAACCAATCTTCTTGAAGCATGACATGCATATTTAAGAGAGATAAAATACAATCTAACTTTCGGCAATCCAGATTTCTCCGCATGAGTTGCTTATCGAGATAGTAACCCCAAAAATTCACACAGAAAAGTATCTGAAACAAAAAAAGAAAAAGAAAAAAAAAATTCTCTGGATCTTAACAAATGATAATTTATTATATCTCTTGCCAGTTCCGCGTGCGATATTATAATGACAAGATATTTTCTCGAGCAGACATGATATTTTCAAAAACAAATAGAAAATAGAAAAAGCTGTATTTAACTTAAAAGCTATTTTCCTTAAATAAAGTTATATCAGGCCCGTCTTAATTCTCTCTCTGTATACTAGAAAAGTCAGTCTAAATCTATGGTAATATTTAATAGTTAGTTAATATGTAGATGTAGTTACCATATTTGGTTTTGGTTGGTTGTATGTTTGAATCATCTCTAAGCCTAACTAAAATTAAAATTCCATTCTATTCGTAAACTAATAGTAATATATTCACTGAAATTGATAGCCTTTCACTTGAAGCGAAGTTCCCTTGTGAAGTCACAGAGATTCCAAAGGATTGGAAAGATACTTTCGAAATATCAACAAGTCTTTTGCGTTGCTGCAGGGATACATTACATAGCCAAATAGCTGCTTCAATCCCGGAATGGAGAACATCGGATGTAATGAGAAAGTCTCGTTGTATAGAGCATTCCGTTCTTAACAGTGCATCCGGAGATTTTAATTTTTCCTCCCCCAGACGCCAAGGGGCGAGTCATGTTCTTTCCATCCCCTCCTTTTCTCATTTCCTCGTGTTTACAGAGTCGAAGCAGGGGTGGAATTTCATATCCATCCTCCCCCCCTGCGGAAGTCTTATCGATTCGTTGACGTCACACAGATCGAGGTAGGGGTCGGCCATATTTATGGGAGGCAAACCAATATTATCATTTTGGCTGGTCTCCGCGCGTTGCAAATCGGGAGGAGCCCTTTATCGGCGAAGGTTTAAATCGAGAAATGCGGTCGTCTGTGAGGGTGGAGGATTCTTATTATTAGTATGCCTTCCACCTTTCCTACCCCTCCCTGCCAGAGCAAGCAAAGCATAAGCACTGACGCGTAGAGGAAAATTCACAGACACTATTGTTAATTATTATTGTCACACATCAATAGCCGGGTCTCGAAAGACAACAAACATGGCCGAGGGAGTCGGCACAAAATATCTCCCTTCGGCGTTTAATCGAATTATTTGGAAATTTCGTTGCGGAGGTTCCAAAATACAGGACAAGATAGTTCAAAAGCCGTGATTTTGAAAGTATAGATGTTCAAATAAAGCAATCTATTAAAAAACAACGGTTATCCATGGCTCGATTATCCCTAATCCCCTAAAGTACAAACAAATCTCATTTTTTTTTAACTTCAATAAGTTTAACAAACAAAAATTTATCTAAATAAATTTTAAAATGTTCCAGTTAAAAATAAGCATGGTTATCTTATGTTTTTATAGTTGTGTGTGTGTGTGTGTGTGTGTAATTGTGGTTTTTTTTTTTTTTTTTTTTAATGTATCTACACAAACAAATCGTAATTTTCAATTATTTTACGTCTAGACTCCTCTAATTATCTATTCTCTTGCTTAAAATATTAAGTGCGATTTTTCCAAAATTTGTCATAGTCCACACAGGATTTAAAGCGCACATAGGATGTATAAGAACATATGGCTGTGGGCTCATATTAGTTTTTCTATGTTTACACGTATACATATTAAACATTGGTACAGCTTAAGAGTTCAACTATTTTCATGACTGGTTCTCTGCCCTTATTACTGTAGATTAAATAGAATAAGATAGCGAAAAAAAGTCCTTTTTCATTAACAAACTTTATTAGAAACCTAGGATAGATGTTTCGTCTTTTATCGTACTCATCAGCCAGATTTATCCAGTTGACGAAAAGCGGAGAACGTTTTGGACGCTGTGGTTCTCACTCTCATTCCCGTCATTGGAATCCTCCTCCCCAAAAGAACAAAATGAAAATTTACTGCAGAATATAGATGTTAGCCCTTATCGATCTATTCCAAAGACATTTAAGTGAAGAATATATATATATAAAATTAATAATAGCTAAATAAAATTAAAATTCTGAAGAAGGTGACGATGACCCGACATTTAGCGGGTTGAAACTGTCCTGTTAAGTGTATGTCCTGTTTATTGCTCTTCGTTTTTACTATGTATATACAGTAAAACCCCGTTAATCCGGCACGTTCGGGACTTCGGCAGTGCCGGATTACCGAAAATGCCGGATTACTGAGCACCGTCTAAAAATAGTCGTTATTGCGAGGATAGCGAAAATACCGCTAAAATAGAGAGTCAAAAGGGCTATTAATAGGTATCAGGCCATTTTTCCGTGTTCTATTGTGATTTCTCTGATTTCGGTAGTGATGGAAAATGTTAAAAAAAAAACAAAATATATTTTTATGTAGTATTATTTTAATACAGTACATACCTCAGCCGATTGCCCGCGAACTCTGCCGAACGCGCCCGGAAGGCTTATTCAGTGTAAAAAAAAAAAAAACCTTTAGACCGATGCCGGATTATTGAATGTGCCGGATTATCGGATGCCGGATTAGCGGGGTTTTACTGTATACATAAATTAATAATAGATAAATAAAATTAAAATTCTGAAGAAGGTGACGATGACCCGACATTTAGCGGGTTGAAACTGTCCTGTTAAGTGTATGTCCTGTTTATTGTTCTTCGTTTTTAATATGTATGTATTAATCATTTTTTATCATTATTTTTAAACGTAAGTCCATGCCTATAATAAATAAATAAAAAAGATCAATCACGTAGAAATAAGGTTTCAATAACGAAACGTTGAACGAAGCGTTGAACCAGTACGCGTTAAATTCCATTACAACTGAATGTTTATTTTTACTTCTGTTCTCCTAATCCTTTCTGCTGTACGATACGACATTAAGGGAATTTTTTTTTTTCTTTTTGACTGAACTTCGCTTGAAGGAATTACGATTCCCGCGAGGTTAGAAACACCTTCGGTTCAATCTCCAATCCGTTTAACGGCCAAAAGACTATTAAAAAACGGACGGGTCCAATAAGTGACACGGCCAATAACGTTTCAAAATGAAGTGATTTCAATTGCGACGTGTAGCGGCTTGTCTCGCCCAAATCTGGGCTCCGAATCGGCAGATCCAGAGATAAAGACAATATCTTCTTGATTTACTAAGACTGTCGGGAGATTTAGGGCTCGGGATAGAAGTGGTAGACACTGACGGGCGGCGGCAGGAGCTGCCTGAAGGGTGGTTCGGATTACGACGACGAGATCTCTTAGGAAAAATCGGCGCCCAAATGCGAACGAACTCGTCTTAATGAAAATGAAACTCACAGAGTGTCATTGACACGCGCGCGCGCTTCTCCCTGGATCGATCAATCGATCATCCCAATCAGTGTGTTTGCTCCGGGTTTATTACGATAGTTCATCGATTGCTCTTGTCCGGAGAAGCAAAAGAAAGTGAGAAAAATCCTCTCCCTTCGTTAAAAGAGAAAAGAAGAACAAAAAATATTTAAAAAAAAAATACTGATAAGTGATCTTGAAACTTGACATGCATATTTGTGGACAAGTAAACGTCTAAACTTTGTAACTGGAAACTTTTCCCGTGGTCGTAAAATTTGCGAATGAAGGTGACTCCCAAAACCACACAGAAACAAAGAATTTTTTTATCGATTACAAGTAATTGAATTTAGATAAATTAGTATTTAGGAATCCCCCCCTCCAGAAAATGGACTGCTTCTACTGTTTGCAGAAAGATAGCGTAATTTAAAAATAAACGAAGACTTTGTCTTTCTTTTTTCTGTGCTTGTCTCCTTCACAGAACAACGTGGACTAGTTGGTTGTCGTAAAACAAGTGCAACTACTAAGGGAATCCGCTGATCATTTCACTGTAGTGTTTATTTCGTTTTTGGATATGAGAGTTCATCAATCGAATTGGGCTGAAAAAAAATGTTTACGATCGCTTTTAAGATATAAAATATAATAATCGTACAACAAATTGTTCGATCAGTAAATACTGTTTGTAAATTGATGAATATCGATGTTGAAGAATCCACGCTTTTTACAGATTCGAACACATACACATACAAAAATATATTTTTTGGACCACGAGTCAGTGAGGAACAAATTAGAAATAATGAAAATAAAACTGGAAAATACCCTAGCGACTCCGTGCTTGTTTCCTTTTTCGGCCACTTTTTTCTGAGACAGGAAGTGACCGCGGACCGGAAGTTGTATTTTTCCCTCTTATATAATACGATATCAATTCTGTTTGCATGGCTGAAAGTTTGGGCTTTAAAGACGGCGACGGATAGACAGAACATTCTTTTAAGCTCCCCTTCGACTCCCTTTAGCTTTGTGTACGAGATCGGATTTAACCTGACTATTATCTTGCATGAAGCAAGCTCAATAACAGATTTCCATTGCTGGCAGTGAGATGAAATCAGCTGTAATTATGTTTGCAATTGAATACGAACCATTTGCTGGTGGTGAGGTTTTTAATCAAGTACAACGTATAAAGCCCATCTTCCATCGATCTCATTTAATATGTTCCTACCCCTATCTCTTTTCCTAATCCCTTCTTCCCTAAAAATAGGAATCGTCTTTCTTTGGAAGATAAGAAGAGAGACGGGGGGAAAGGGGGTCTCTCGGGGGAACGCCTGCTTCTATCAAACGCAAGAGTTTGCCTCAAAGGGATTTCCTTCTACTCCAACTTTCCTTCCCGCGTATTTATCTCTATCGGAGAAGTGGTAATTTCAACGACGCCGTTAAATGAGGTGTGTACTAATCACGCGACCGTCCTAAAAACCCTTCCCCCCCCCTCCCAGCGGGTAATGGCTTCAACCTGTCACCGCAGACGTGGCTGTAAAGCATTCGCCATAAAGTTAAGTCGTAAAAAAAAAAAAAAAAAAAATAGAAAATAAATCAGAGAATGTGTCAGAATCGGCCGTCAGCTTTTTCTATGGGCCTATATCTGAAATGGGAGTCAAAGTAATAGCAGAACAACGGCTGGCAATCGACGCTACGTATCAATATCCAACAAAAGGGCGTAGATAGAGGGTGGGTAGAAAGATCCCCGACATTTCACCCATCAAATTACGCCGAAAACTTCTTAATTTTTAAATTTCCTTGTGATTTTCTCATGTAACTCATAAACGCTAATTCCGAAGCATTCAGGATAGGTGTAAGATGTAGATCCTTTGCTTCACAGACATATATTTCGTTTGATTCTTCCGCCAAGTGCTGCTAGCTGTAAGTCATTGTTCTTCACAAGAGCACAAAGCTGTAGACTATTTTGCCGAACAAACCGTTGTCTCGGGAACACAGTAGCCTTTCATTACGTGGAGAGAAACGAACCTGGAAGACAACATCAAAAATCAGCTGCAGGGTTCGAATCCAATGTCACGCACGACCGTCGCGTGGCAGATCGCCGCACCGACCATTCGGCTACGCCTGAACGACACAAATATTAAAGCAAAAATTTCATCATCCTAGGAATTATTCAGAGCTAATCCTCCTCCCATCCCTGTCAAGCTAAAATACTATAAAAATAATAATACTATGTCTTCTGCAGTTAGGGATCCCGGACACTGCAGAAGACACATGAATAGGCAGATAAACATATGCCAAAGTGTCAATGCACGATGAGGGAAGAGATGTTAATCAAGATGTGACGCCGTTTGGGTAGGGATAGTCAAAATGTTGTATTTCATAGTATAAACAGGAAGGGCAAAACTGATGTTATCTATCTAACAAAGATCTGTCCGGGTCTCCTTTTGCACAGGAATCCCTTCCGCATTTGAATCTATCATAAAGAGTAACGCAGTAAGTACATGTAAATGTCTTAAGAGTTCAATATTATCTTTATTTAACAAGGAGATTCTCATCTGAAATTATTCATGATTCGTTAATCAACTTTATATTCTATTTAATCGCAGCACAGGGAGTGTTAAGCTGTTCTTGCTTCGAAGATTAATCGCTCGTAAAACCCTTCAAAAATGTAATGACTTATCCCTTATCTGAAAAGGCTGCCAAAAAAAGCATTCGACCCAAAAGGATATACTATATATTTTTTTACCACCCAACTTTCCATCGACATAAAAAGTATATCTGCACCATTACTTCATTAGTTTTTATTACCCATTTTTAAGGTGGGGGGGGGGGGAGCATGAAGCACTACTTCTTTTATTAGGTCGCCCCTTGGGATCGCCCTTGTCAAAGTGGGTTTTACCATTGACGAGAGTCACGCAAAGTGACGAAGGGGTTTGTACACGACAACGACACGCAAACTCACCCACTACTACACCAACCTGACAAGCACAACAATGCCCCTACATATGCGAGGGGTTAAACACTGTCAACACATGGGTTTCAATTAGAAGGAGGTCAACTACAGTCAATAAAGCCTTTGAAAGTTCCCAATGAAAAGCAATTTCAATGTACACATGTCATGCATTTACATAAATGTTGTGTCTTTTTAGTTTCCCGCTTCTGCCACCTTCATTCAATTGGTAACAAAATCATTACGGACTTCATAATGGTAAGCCAAACTTATCAAAATTTCAGGCTCTAGGGGTAAATAGTTTGGTATATCAAAGATGGATATGTTTAGTTCGACATTTATTTCTCTGCCAAAAGATGTTTATTTTTTTTTTCCTCTTAAATATTACATCGACATAATTTGGAAGAATTTATTTAATTATTTTTTAATCCAAAAAAAAAAAGACTCAACTCTAAATAATCCCAGAACGGCTGTACAATTATGTAGTACATGTAGACCGAAAGAAAAAGACTTAATTACAGCAACTACATGCAAAGACAAAATTTACAATCAAATAAAATATTATTATTACATATTTGATTTGTTGCTTTTTCATTGTCAAAATAAATGCCGACCAAGTTGAAATACGCATTAAATATAAAAAACAACAATAATAATTACGGTTAAATAAAAGTAACAATTAATATTACTTTGCTTTTAAAATATATATAATTTATAAGCTAAATGGGCCTTCAACTCTGACAAGAAAAACTTGTTTTGCAATTGCACGCTTAATGTGGAATTACGAAAAAGCAGCTCGTGTAATTTGATAAACATTAGAAAACGCGCTCAACTAATCAAGAAAATCGACCTCAGTTAAAACTAGATCCGAGCGAAGAAATACAAATATCAATTTTAATTCGTCGCTAGCGAAATTACACACTGGGAGCAACGGAATTCCAAAGCGCGACCTCTAGCGGCAAATTACACATTACAGTAATGAGCACAAACTGAGCTGAAAAACCCAATTCACACAACGAAATGTAAACAGCAAATACACATTAACTATCTCTCTCTCTCTCTCTCCCTGTTTTATATATATATATATACGGTTAATCTATATTTCTTAGTGCGTGTATGTCTTTCTTTTTCCTGTATGCTTAGTGTCGTAGTTGCCATTAACGTTTCTGAAATTTTCTACACATTTATTACCAATTGCATTATTCGTTCTTATTCTCTTTCGAATTCTAACTTTATTATTATTTGAAAACAACAGTTATATGATTAAGGTTCGTTCTCGAATCATACCCGTTCATGTGTGTTATTTGGATCAATTTTCAAAACATTTACAGATGAAATACACCTAAACTTTATATTTCGTCTGAAATTTGCTCCGCTTTGAAAGAATACTTCAAGTATTTCATATCGAATATTGTTGTAACTGCTTCATTTAAAAAATATACTTCACAACCTCAAGATACCAATAAAACAAAAGAAATATTATCATACAACCTATAACAATGTGGAAAAACCATAGTGCAGCAAATCTACAATTTTTCATTATTGTTTCTGTTAAAAAAAAAAAAAAAAAAATGTAGCAACTGAAGCTACCATAACAAAACAGATATTGGAAACGGGCTGCAGTAATTGTTAGAATTAAATTAAAACGTAAAGAAATTATATTTTAAATTTACTAAAATTTAAAAACTGTATTTTTTTTAAATCAATTTCATAATATTACATCATACTTTTTTGAACTAAATATACAAGTCAAAGATAGTAATATATTTTTACATTCTAAAAACTACGGATATAATATCCCCTTGAAATTTTATCTCTGCATATTCTCGCATTAAAAAAAAAAAAGTAAAAATAAAGTTTAATGGTTGTCAATTTGTAGCTTGAATTAGTTTCTTGAATTTTATACAAAAAAAATTATGCAGTTACATTGGGATTCATAGGCTTTTTTGTGCTTTCGGACACGGCACATGTTCAAGGTAAATCATGATATCTGTGAATATTTGTATCTCCATATAAAACAATTCATCTTGTCACAATAGCTTTTACGATATAATTCATAAGTTTCATCATTATACTTATAATACTTATTCACTTATAACCTGATGTGAATTTCTCATGTCCCTAAATTATCACTTCCATATCTTAATGAATGATTTCTCTCTTCCATGTAAATTCCATATTTTACAATGTTCTGTAATTCATTATTATGGATTCATTCTTCTGCCTTGTTTTCTATTCCTTAATTTCGTTCCATTTGTATTTAATAACTCCTTGGGTTATTATAAGTTTTCTTATACAACATTTTCACGTTCCTTTCATGGAAATCCTAACGTCCGTTATATTTCCTTTACAGTCTAAGACATCGGAGATCAATTATTGAAGAACTGCATCTCAGGTTTAATTGTTCACATCGCTGCTGTGACATTACGTTGTTGTTTCTTAACAAATCTTTGATTTTAACATTAATTAACATTAACAAATTTCGTAACTTAAAAATTTAAATTTAATTACAACGAACCTTGTATTTTACAAATTTCTACAAACGGAATATGAGTAAAAGTCAATTATCCAACAAATTTTTATTTTTTTTATTTTTTTTTAGAATCGTGAGAATGTCTTCGTGGCTTAATAACTTCATAAATGATTTGTTGTTGTTTTTTGTAAGAAAGGAACTCTAGAATCTTCCAGATCCCCGAGTTTCCAAATAGACATTGAAAAAGCAGCCAAAATTCTTATTTGATCGTTTCTGGGTTCCTGATAAAGCTTCGTTTTACCTGGGTGTCACCGAGGAGCCTCAGTGGCTATATACGCATGCGCTGTTTACCACTAGGCTTTCGCCAAGGGAAATTGCAAAGAACAATAGAATGAAATAAAAGAGGAAGAAGAAGAAGTAGAAGAAAAAAAAAACAAAGGAAGAGAAAGGGGACAAAACAAAAAAAAATGGCTACATTGGAGACCCCTGTTTGCACGTACATCGCAAAGGGAACTTTTCAAATGCAATTTTCCTTATTGACTTTTCTATTTGCAATGACGTTGCATTGCCTCAGTCCGGAGGTTACCTGGGCTTGCGTCGGCGGATCCAATTCGCGTCGACCGGTCGAAGACGTTCGCCCGCCCGCCCGCCTACCGTGGCGCCGGCTCAGGCCTTCTCCGGCGGCAAATGGCGGTTTAAAAAAAAAAGAAGGCAAGGCCCAATCTTCTTGTGAAACACGGAAGCCTCACCACCCTCTCTTTGATATGACATCTGCCGACAAATAACACAAAAACGTGATCAATTTACAATGGAGATGAAAGCGTAGGTACCCCAAGAGGAAGAATCAATTTTAAATTTGGTGCTGAAAGAGGCAATAAAGGTAGAGGAGACTACTTCCAGTGTAGGCTGGAGAAAGAAAGCAAAGACGTGGGGTTCCTGCTAGGTTTAGTCTCATTGAAAACGAGTGAGAACGAACTGATGTTACCAGCAGACTCCGGATATTACTTTTGCAACAATATTAAAACAAAACCCACATTCACAAGTACTCAGCAAACTTATTAGATAATCAACTGTGGTTTTAATATTTCAACACCATTTATTTCGACAATATAATTAGAAATACTGAGAAGTTATAGACTTTCGAATGCATGGGTTTTGTGTTACAAATTGATATTTTTTAATTGGGATGAAAAAGTAAAAAAACCGATCTTACTTGTTAATGTTCGTTTGTTTTGTTTTTAATTGTGCTTATGTCCACTAGAAGCGCTGTTGTCGTAAGAAATGGCGGATTTAAATGTGCCGAAAATGTTATCTTTTTTGTTAGAGAGACTAAGTCGGTACTGCAGATCGCAATTTATAAATTATCAGAAATGTATAACAATAAAAAGAAATCCTTAAATGCAGTTTTTTGTATTATATTCAAAGCTTTTAAAACATAAGCCTATTTTTAATAAGCCTAATTTCAAAAACTGCATTTGATACTGTCGATCTGTATACAAGAGGTCTGCTTATAATTTTCGGTACTGTTGAATTGTTTCTAGTTTACATCATTTCGTGGGGGGATGCACGAGACTCTTGAGTTAAAAACCTATACTAATGTTTCAAGTGCTATAGTGTCAAGTTTAATTCCAATTAGCATCACAAGCAGATATATTGCATATTGTTAAATTTAGAGTTGAGAAAAGCCTGCCGGCAGGCTGAAACGTCCTGGCATCTTGTAATGTTTTACACGATGCAAATTATATAAGTAATTTTAGTAATCATATATTTTAACTAATGCACTTAAAACCTTAGTACGTAATGTAAATTTTAATAAATATTTACTGATTAAAAAACGCGATTCAAGTAGAAGTGGCTATTCTAGACTTTTATTTGTAGTATAATTATGTGGTATTACCTAAAATGTCATCAAAAATTGTTTAAATTAATAATAAAAAAAAATAATCTTCGTTATCTAAAAAGCTTTTAAGGAATAATAAATTTTACGTGCCTAATAATTCAACAAAATAGTAACTACGGAAGCCACAAAGGAATCAAAAAGATTTCGCACCTCGAGCTGCAAAATCTTTTTTGGTTCCTTTGTGGCTTCCGTAGTTACGATTTTGTTATCTAAAAAGCATTTATTCACGTCATTTTGTCCAACAAAGTTGATGTCTGATGTTATTACAGCTTCTTCCAAAAAAAGAGTCACATTATAAATCTAATTGTTAATATACCCCAATAAATGGCGGAAAAGACTATATAATGGATACCTTTAATTACGGAATTCCCTTAACATAATCTATTTGTAAATGCGTCATAACCAAATCCGCCATTTTTGTACACAGATGCGCAACAGCAGATTTTTACAGGCTAATGAAGATGGCGCAGGAGGAGTTGTGTGATCGATGCCAGTTGGTCTTAAGTATCATTTAAAGGCCAGTTCACTGGTGTCCTAATCTTTTCGATGTATTAACGCCAGTAACACTGAGTCTAATCACATTGGGCGCTGAAGTGCACTATCAAATCAACTGACCTATTTTTGTGCGCAGAGGGTGGGTGCATTGCAGTTCACACACGCACTCGCTCCAATAGATGATATTCCACTCGACCAAGAGCAGATAGCAACACTTCATTAATATCCTTTAAGGTTCAAGTGGCGTTCTGTTTGTGTAACTGCGACAGGCAAACAGTCGTTCCAATCGATAATTAAATATCACTTCAGGTGTGCATTCGTTTAAAAAAAGAGCATATATTGTGTCTAAATATTATGTTAATTATTTCAATGCGTAAAAACATTTGTGTTTTTGCAAACCAAAGAAAACTTGACTAAATTTCAAAATACACAAAACTTAGAAGTGTACAACAAATTTCACACTAGGATTGCTATTGTCCCACAGAACAATGCATCAAATTTGGGACGTACTTTAGATAGAAATTAATCATTTGTAACTCAGTAACATATTGTTTCAGGAAACAGAAAAGAAAAAAATTCTCTACGAAACATCGACAGACACTGACTTCAGCAGAGCCACCAGTGGCGACTTTGAAAGACAGTTCGGTTCCAGATTGACAGTGCTGGAACTTTACATGTAAGTTCGGTCGAGCTATATTAACAAATCTTAGCAATAAATGGAAAACTTCTGCTTT
This sequence comes from Thereuonema tuberculata, assembly GCA_023159025.1. Taxonomy (NCBI): domain Eukaryota; kingdom Metazoa; phylum Arthropoda; class Chilopoda; order Scutigeromorpha; family Scutigeridae; genus Thereuonema; species Thereuonema tuberculata. The sequence continues at coordinate 25,397,121 of JAFIDM010010028.1, read as the reverse complement.
TCTACAAAACAAAAACATAAAAAGCGTTTCAGGATTTGAAGAGAAGACCTTTTCTGATAGATACAAATATTTTTAAGTTCGCAGTTTCGATTCTAGACTATAGGTTGATGTTTGTAGGAAGACAGTGAGGGTCACCTTAAAATAAAAGTCAAAAATCCATTCACATCTTAAATTTAAATAAAAACTTTGTAACACAGTCTTTGGGAAGTTTTTCATAACTCTAGCATAACTAATGGTAGGGTTAGGAAACCAGGCTGCAGTTGAAAATATTAAAAATTCGAAATAGTGAAATATTAAACTTGCTCGTCCTTTTGAACAAGAAAAATCATATTCCCTTCACTTTATTTCAACAAATTCTGAAACAAATTTAATCATTGTAAATCTGACTTATGCCAAATCCAATTTAGATGTGGATCTGATATTTGCAAAAGATCGTTGTATATTCTTTGTGAAAACTAAGCCGCTTTTAGCAAACGCTGAAGGCATTGGATTCAATGATGTTATCGATGGAAGATAAAGGCTTGTACGGTGTAGCGCAACATTCAAAGTGTATGAAGACACTCTTGCTGGTGTCGTCAATATTGCAGCTTCGTAGCAGCGCCCTCTTTCTGCACTGCGTGGTGGCAATATCCTTATGAAATAAATACCACTTCTGCAGATTAAATTATAAATGAACGTGATCATAAAAGAATAGACAACGTTCAGAAATGCCGTCATTTACGTGTCTTTTTTTCCCTTCCTGTTTTGTGTTGGGTTTCTGTGACAACCAACATTCAGCTTCTCGAAGAGAAAGAAGGGGTTTGTATCGAAAAAGAAATGACAATTTTTTTTTTTTGTTTCCTGGAGAGGCCGTGTATTACAGTCCACACCCACTTCGCAATAATTAAGAATAAGGTGCAGACAAAAGAGAGGGAATGCCAAACTGCACTGACAAATTAATGGAGAGGAAAGAGAAAAGAAACGATCTCGTTCCATTCTCATTTGGTCTCTACGTGTTACCGTTCCGAATTAATAAATAATATCTACATTAATTCATCAAAAGACAATAAGCTTCCAATAAAAATACTGGTAACCCCCCCCCCAAAAAAAAAAGTATTCAATTAATAGATTATGGAGATTAATAGAAGACTATGGAAATAGAAGAAAAAAATTAAAACTACTGCAAAAAAATTTGCATTAAGCAAAAAAAAAAAAACCTTTTGTTCTCACCAGCTTCTGCTTGGCAACTTCCGGTATAAGAATATGTAAAAAAAATGACTTAATAAGATTTTATTGAAAATTATTATTATTTTATTTTACGATCAATCGAAATATATTTTATTATAAGAAAAGACGAAAATATATAAATGTGGATTTGTGACAATTACATGTAAAGTTAAAAAAAAATTTTTTTTTAAATTTCAAAAAATTTTTTTTTAAAAAAAACAACAACATTATTTTCTGTGGATCCAATGTAGCCGGGTAAGAAAATGTACATTTTTATAGCTTATGAAATTTCCACAAAATAATAGAAATAATGGGAAACAAACGCAAACAGACAAGGTGATCTCAGAAAATTCTTTAAGAAATAAGATAAAAAAACCAAACACCTTTGGAATGCGTTCGCGAGAGGTATCTCTCAATTGTTAAGATATTCAAGTACCTTGCTTGCATTTTCTATAACAAAGACGATAGGATACCTTTCAAAAACGAAACAGGATTATTCAGTCTTTTACCGGAAATGGAGAATAATCCAACACTGTGATTGGATATCGGGAGGGAATGCTGTGATTGGTCATTCCCAACATCTCATTCATCCATTTTGTTTGCAGCTGTCGAGAATGAATGAGTTCGAAGCAGCCGCATAACATCGCTTCATGTCTCGTTTAACCTTCCAACCAAAGCTCAAAAACAAAAAAAGTAATAAAAGTTTATTTTTTGGAATATTAAATAACATTTATAATAATACTTATGTCTCCTTTATAGATAAGTTCTCCTTCAATGTTTCTTCCTCTAAAATTCCTTAATTTGCATTTGACCTCGGGTTTTCTGTTTTTTGTTTTTTTTTTAAAAATTCATTGGAAAATTAAAACAAAAAACATAAAAAAAAAAAATTTCAGGAGAAATGAAAATGAAAATGGGACGAGAGAGAGAGAAATCACGAACTCAATCCTTATCTAATTAGCTAAAAAGGAAGAAGGAACAGGAAAAAGAAGAAAGAAAGAAAAAAAATCGCCTATTCATCTTGAGATCGATTCGGGGGCCTATTTTTTTTTCTTCTATTTCTTACAAAGGACTATTTGGAATCGATCCCAAGATAAACAGGAAAAAAAAAATATAGCCACCGAACTAATAGCCAATGATCAAACCCTTAAAAGAAAAACAAAGAAAAAAAAATCAGAAGAAGTTGCCATTAGCTGAATTAAAAAAAAAAAAGAAAATTGCAAAGAGGTTTGTTCGTAAAAATGCACACGAGTGTCATCAAATTTAATCGCATTCGTCAGAAGAACAATTTCCATTTGTTCGGGATCTTGCAAAAGCTATCTTTCTCGATGGGAACAAGGATGATCTTTTACCTAGCGGAGGAAGAGAGGGAGGACCTTGATTAACCCTTACCTCTCGTCCCATCCAACAATCCAATTAATACGAGACGACCTCGTAGCGTTTCTTGATGACATTTCGTCGATGTCAGCTCCCACGAACACTTGCTGTATCAATTCGTCACGACCCCAAACTCCAACTCAACGCAAAACAAAACGATGCCATTAGGAGTTAAGTAGGTTCATCCCGACAAACTATCTCTCTCTCTCTCTCTCTCGTTCCAGTAATGAGAACACTTCTTTCTTTCTTTCTTTCTTTCTTTTACTTCACAATTGACGAAAATAAACCCGTGTCGATACATCGAGATTACTTTGAAAGCTTATTAGATCACCGTATCTGTGTGCATGCGTACTCCGCTATAAAAATATCCAAACTAGTGACCAGATCTTTATGAAACTTGATTTACATGAAGTGTAGTTGTTAAAGACAAGAGAGTAAACTTTTTTCCTCCCCTTGAATCAAATTCAATGTAATGGCGAGATGAAATCGTGAAGTTTTAGAGATCTAACTAAAAATATACATCTAAAAATTCTAAAAATCGGTAAAACTCTTAGATATATAGATAGATCTTTCAAAAATCACCAAGCTTTTGGTTGAAACATCTTTTTATTTATTTATTTTTATTCCCCCAAAAAATTAAAATGGAAGGAATGGCGTCCTCTCAGGAAGTTTAAGTCCGACAGATGGTTCTTGACGATCCCGAATTTTCGCGATTTCACGTGATTGACGCGAGAATAGCCTCTATCCATGTCTTCTCACAAAATGGCGAGAAAGAAGGCTTATCGACTCCGGGAAAGAAGCGGCCACGAGCAAGCCCCATTACTGATGTCGACGATTTTGACCGATGCCTTATTCGCCGCTGCATCCATCGCCTCTACGCTGAAGGTAAAATTCCAACTTTAACATTTTTTCTCTAGCATTTTCCTAGTGACAGACATTCACAATACTACATTCCTTGAGACCTGCTGAAGAGGCCAATGGCCAAATCTCGTGATTTTCGTGATTCCCGCGCAAACGCGATCATCAAGAACCATCTGCCGGACAGTAATAACAATTTAGAAGTAATTTCATTTTATTTTGAAAGTAAGCTCTGAAAGCAAGCTCCACGTTCTTTGAAGAACTTCCTGTTTAATTTGGTTTAGGCATCTCTTGGAAGTATTTTCCTTGGAGTGAAAATAATGTAGTAAGAGAAATTGCAATCTAGGAAGGGGGGAAAAAAAGTATATATATTGAATTTTACCAACATTTTAACTGAATGATCTGATGAATTATTAAACTTTAGTTCATTTGTTGTAAAAAAAAATAATAATAGTAATAAAATCTCGCTACATGCAGGAAGACTCGTAATTATGTTTGCTCCCATTACTTCCTGTAAGGAAATACAATATTCTTGTGTTTGTTTTCATTAGTATTAATTAACTAAAATTAGTTATATGAGCCAAACGGTAACCGGAAGTCATCTCTGAACCGGAAATGAGCATTAACGTTATTTATTTTAAAAGATTTTAAAAGTAAAAGCCTATACGAGACACTACATAAAATGTTGAATAGTGTAGAGAGAAAATAATAATAATAAAAAAAAATAACAAACAACACCTTGTCATAAGTAATTGTCGTTGTTTAAGAGTTAATTCTTTGCAATTTCATCTCAATACTGCGGTATTTGGCAAACACTAAAATTCAAATCAAACATGAGTTGTTTAAAATTGAAACAACATCTAATAAGTTACAGCTTAGAAATTCTCTCTTGTTTTGAAAACTGAAACATCTTCCGTCCTTTTTGCAGCTTCTATTTATTTAACCCGTAAAAACCACAATACATTGATACATGAAATTAACGGCGGTGTCTACTTGAATATCTATCCAGAAGACAACCGAGAGAAACCGGCGCTCGTAAAAGGAGGCCGAGGTGCTCTAAGTTCATTAGAAGCCATGAGAATCGATTTTCAGCCCCATCCCTACCCTCACACTCGCCAATGCACGAGCTGATGGTCAGAGTGTCGCTTATAAGTATAAACACTTGGCAACAAATGAGTGTTTTCACAATGATTCACTATCCTATCTAAAGGGGAGAAAAAAAAAAACAGTACATCACCCAAAAGAGGAAGAACTAAAAAAAAGAGTGATCTGAATTAAAAAAAAAAAAAAAGAATAGCTTTGACATTCCAGGAAAAACAGAAAATGAATAGAAAAACAGTTGGATCTATTTATTACATTTGAGCTAAGCTAATGAAATGATGTCTTCCAATAATAAAAAAACATTGAATTTGAAGCAAGTCGTCCTACCCAATTACCCTCCGGAGACATCAGTTATTACTTCAGCGTCCCGTATTGATGGATTTTAAGTACTTTTTAGCCTAATAAAAAGACGGCTTAGTGTTATTATTTACTGAAAACATTATTCGCCGGAGAATAGTCTTCTAACGACAGGAGTTCGTCAAAAGTTATGAACGTGTAATAACAGTGTTTTTTTGTTTGTTTGGTTTTTTTTTTTTGTATAGGAAAGAGTTTTATTGATGGAACAACGTTTTAATGTCTCGCAATTTCTCGTTATTTTATCAGGCGTTTCCTCAGAACAGGTAACAACTGGCAATCAATCAACAAGAAATAGTGGAAGATTCGGAAATTACGATAATCGATAAACAAATAAAAAATAAAGAAAAATGCTTAAAATAGCAATAAAATTAACAAAATGTCTAATTTAAAATTAATATTAAAAGTAAGAAACTTAACTAAATAAATTACAAATTAATATATCGTGAAGTGTTATCTGTTAACAATACAGGCCTAAGTGAAGATTTAATAAGGAAAATATTACAAAGTCGAATTGGTTTCTCCTAAAAATTTAATTTTGTCTCTGGGAAAATATATTCAAAATTCAAAAAAGCGTGTATTTTTAACACCTAATTTTTTTTTGTTTTTGTTTAAAAAAAACAGAAAGAATTTGTTTTTCTATCGTAAAATACTTTTCCTAAATTACGTAAATACCTATTTTTATGTATTTCAAGATTGCTTTACATTTTTCTAGTAAGAAATTATAAAGAATGGAAGAAAGTAAATATAATCAATTCTAAAATAACAAATAG
>JAFIDM010010028.1:25275626-25391445 GCA_023159025.1 Thereuonema tuberculata | reverse complement strand
CATTATTTTACATATTTATATACAGAGAGAGATGAAACTCAAGTTCATCTACATTAAGCTTGACTTTAAACTCCAAATTGTGTGGATTTTCTAACTCATATAAAAGAATATTTGTTTGTTAATTAGTTTTAGTCTTCTGTTTTGTCTGGGGACATATATCATTAAAATCTCATTATCAACAATGACAACAATCACATTTATAGTAATAAGAAAATTAAGGCAATATCAATTATATTTTCATAGACGTATCAGAAGACGTTGCGAAGCACTGTGATTGGTTTACTAAAAATAATCGCTATCCCTACATTGTTTGTTATTCAGTCTCTACATACGCCACATTGTTTAGTTAGATATTCGACAGCAGCGAATAGAGGTATTTTTCAAAGATGTACGTACAACTTAAATTCAGATACATTATTTAATAAATGTATTTTTCTTTATTTTACTACTTACATTGTAACTTTATTCTGTATGTCTATTTTCCCAACATCAGGATTTAAAATTAAGGAATTTCGAAGTGTGGAGTGTAATTTCTACCCCTCCCCCCAAAAAAATCGACAGATAAGCGAATGTTCCAACAAAATATCCTGGAAAAATGAAACCTGACATTTAATGCGTTTTCTTTAATTTTAAAGATTTTCTTTTCGAATCACCCTGTATTTTGCAATTTCCACCGAAATTCCGGTTATTCCGCGTCACATTCCTGCAGGAGATTAAAAATCAATAAGCATTTTCCAAACTACGCCATTTTTCTGGAATCTGGAAGCGAAAGTGTCAAGCAAAGTTCCAGAAAGTAAGGTCAAATGTTAAATATGCCAGTTATGATCTGTTGAAATTCCACGCCAAAATCTTTGGAATAAACTCGTTAACAAAACAGAACATATTTAATAGAGTAATCCTTCTGCCAACTAGAAAGTCTGTCTTTGGGCGGAGTTCGATATAATATCTATATTAGTTCAGAAAAACCTAAGTGCATCAAAATGGCCGATGTACAATTGCAAAGTTCCGTCCAAGAAAATTCCGCTTTAGATAGGTTTCGCTGTAAAAGATTAGAAGTTATGTATTGAATCAACTAAACATTGTACAACTTTCATCCCTGCAATGATGTCAGCAGCGGTATTAGAAGTTGGCGCAGGCGCTGTCAGTGTCTGGAAGATGGCGTTGGAGATGAAGAAAGATGTTAGGGGGTTTGAAATATTTAGAGGAGACGGAATTACAAAAGAGGGTAGAATAAAAGAACGGACGCACACAAATAAAACATAAAAACAATAAAAAAAAAACACACACATCAACACCCAAGTTGGGACACCCGTAATAAGAAGAGAAAAGTGCTTTGTGCTGATAGCAGTTGTCTGATGAGAGATACAGGGAGAGACAAAAGAGGAGACACTTTTTAAGGTTCCGTGATTCTAAAAAGTAGTCATTAAAACGACAATGGCTAAAGAAGGACAGTTTTTTTTTTTATTTTATTATTATTTAGGGATGGGGCTATGTCTCTTTTAACAGATGGGAAGTGATGGAGGAAATCAAAAGAAGTAAATGGGGGATGAGAAGATGGGAGAAAAAAAGACATCTTCCCCTAAAGGGAGCCCATTTGCCCCCAAGTACCAAACAACTCCACATCTGGCGTTCTTCCTTCACAGTCAAAACATCAAAGACCTTTCGTTCTCGATTCGAATTCCAAAGCTTTACAATGTGTGTCTTCAGCTTGAAGTTAAACTCACTTGCAGTTAAAAGTTCAAATTAGTAATATATGTAAATTACGATCAACATTGTCTAGCTACCTAATTATTTTCAAGAGTGTTTAAACCTGTTTAATGTAAATAAATATGCAAATATTTATCAAGATCTTTCCCATTTATATAAACCTTATGGTATCAAACGTATTTCGACATTACATTGGCTTTCAAACTAGAAGTTACGAAAACATAATCTGTATGTTATTGTGCTTTCTTTCTGGAGACGTATCCTTCAGTCTTCTAACTCTGAAAGAGTTCTAAAATTCCTTGTTCCGTGATTGGAGAAAAAAATAAACAGAAAAATTGGCACTCATTGACATTGTAACAGTAAATATGTAAATATTTTTAGAAATCATTCATTTGTATTTTTTGTAGAAATTATTTACCTGTTTTTTATTCATTTTAATCGTTAAATTTTATTTTAAAACACTCGTTTTCTGTTTCCTAATTTCTGATGTTTATTTTTAAATTATTTTTCGTTTTATTTTTGTTTAAATCGTTATGTTTTTATCCAATATGTATACTTTTTAATTACTTAGCCAATCAAATCAAACTATGTACAATCTATAAAAAAACAATGTTTTCATTAAAAAATTAATTCCATTCAGTTCCAGAACATGACTCGTTGTTTCTCCATCCCAACGACTCTCCCACAAACACTATTGCAATATTTGCATAAATATACAAACAAAATACAGAATGCTATAAATCTAAGAAAAACAACCCTGTTATAAATTTTGAATTGGGATTATTTTGTTGGTGGCAGTCCACAAAGTAGTGAATTCCTGCAAGTCCTCCGTGAAACAAAACATAGATGTATTTAATTGCTCATCATCTGTAGATGTAAGAAATCAGATAATTTTTAATTAAAACAGGAAAAACAAAGAAACCTTTTGATACTTTTATGTTAATGGTCCCAGTACGCTTTAAAAGCGTTATGATTCCTTTTTCCTTTTTCAAATATTGTTGTTTGTTTATAAATTTTCAAATGCAACCATTTTGGTGCGGAATATTCTAGATATATCTTTCCCAAACTCACTAAATTTATCCGTTAGCAATAGTAGTAATTTTTTTATGTATTACTACTTCATTTGCTTAGTTTATTTCCACACAGCATAATTAACAAAGGTTATTGTTGGTTTGTTTTAACGTTGTTAGGACCTTTAGTGTATACTATAAAGAAAAACAAAACAAGAATGATTAAAAAGAAAATAAAAAATTAAAATTCACATTTACGATAAAATAAGCATTGCATCTTCTACGCATCTTTGATCAAGATAATTCACAAACTATTTATCGCAGGAGGCTGAAAATTTAGAGGTAGATTTACGGCATGTAAAGAACGATTTCTGTTGATTTTGACTCAAATCGGATCTGCAGGTAAGGTGCTAAGATGGTTCGGTTTTCATGTGGGTTTCGTGATGGTGGACGATCCGCGCTGGGCAGGTTTTCTCGGGGTACTCCCGTTTCCCCTGAACTTCTCCCACCATACTTTCTCAGTCTTTCTCTCCATCTGTTCTTATTTCCGTGGGATAGTACAATAGATCTCAGGTCGCAGTGCTTGACTTCTCTGCCACCCACATTCAATACATAAACATAAATATAAAGGTGCTAAGACCCAGATAACATCAAAAATATGTTGACACATGTATTTCGTATAAAACTGGAAGTTTAGTTCTGGAAGCTGAAACTTTCCATAGTAGATGAAGATTACTGATAAAGCTTCCGACTGTTTTGATTCTTATGTGACTGTTCAAAAGCTGAAAACAAACCAAAAACCAACACATGAATTCCCTTGTATTGTAAGGTACATCTTTCTGTAAGGTTCACCACAGAATTAAGTTGATTTATGGTTTTCTAGCAAATATTTTTGAATTTTATCACTAGGACATTTGAAGGTTGTTGTTTTATTAATCTTTTCGATCTAATTTCCCACCGCCTCCTTGCGAATTCCACTCCAAATTCCATCGTTTTGAAGCGAACAGGCCATTTTGTCACTGGAATCTGGCAGCACGACAGAGACAAATGACCATCCGGGCTTCACGTGTCCTGTGGGAACCTATTTACCAGCGCCTTAACTAATACGCTTCAGCCACAGGACGAAACTAAAGCTAAAGCCAGAACGCCGCTACAAACGACTGGTTATTGAAACTTGCAAAAGAACTTGAAACCCACTTTCCTTGCGTTATACATTTCTTTTTTTTAAAGTCATGAAAGTAATACAAACGCATACAAAAGACTTATTCAATATCGGAAAAAAATAAATGCATACTTAAGTTGTTTCAATCCAGTTAATTTCAATCACATGACAGCTCTCGCAGATATTAGTAGGATTACAAAGCGGATTAATATGCTTTGTTTAAGATATCGAAAGAAATCTAGTGTTTTGTGATTCGGATTTTTTATGGGAACTTTTATCACTTTCTGGCGCTAATTGACAAGGACCCTCTCGGGAAGAAAAAAAAAATCAAAATATAAAAGTTAAATATGCACGCCAAGCTTCAAGAAGAATCATCCAGCTGTTCAGAAGTTGTTCAGATGGATGCAAATGCTCACACCCACACACACGGACTGAATCATTTGATGAGTCTACCAAGGCGAGTTTAGACTAAAAAGGATTATTTTATATTAATCATTTAAAGGTTAACGTGTGTGAATATATACAGGGTGATTCAAAATTCCCTGTACAAACTTTAAAGGTAGATCAAGAATATAAAAACAAACCGTATTCATAGTGGAACGTATGTCCGTAAACGCCACACGAATGTCCTGGAGGGCGCTGTATGGCAGCGCATTAGTTGGGCAGTTGAGCCATCGTCATTTGAGAGTTGACTTTGATGTATCGCTTCACTAATGCTGAGAGGGCAGATTTCCATCTAACCTATAGGAGAGCAAAGGCAAAGGGACCAGCCGCTGTACGATTGTATCATGTTCCCAAAACAGACGTGCACCCAATCATCAAACGTTTGTGCAAATCATTCGACGGATACAGGCGTGATTTGTGGTCAGCAAAGATCGACGCGCACACCTCGTACAAATACACGACACTGTGAGGCATATATTACTGTTGTTGTGAACCTGCAAGTGTACACCTATCTGTCATATTGTAAATATATGGCTAATAAACATGTTGTCTACCTTATTTGTTGTCTTTTATTTCTGAACCTTAGTATAACTTCTAACACGTTCGGGTGGCGTTTGCGGACATACGTTCTACTATGAATACGATTTGTTTTCTGTTTTTTGTATTCCTGACCTACCTTTAAAGTTTGTACAGGAAATTTTGAATCACCCTGTATACATACATAACCTTTGTATATAATATACAAAGTAACCGTCCACATACAAAATAATAAAAACATATTTACTTATATATTTATTCTGGATTCTTCCAAAACGAGAATAAAATAGAATAAATATATAGGAATAATAATAACAATAAAAAAAGAAGTTAATAGCAAAATAATTGCTACTCTTGCACAAATAACTAAAAGAAGAAATGGAAAGTAAAGTGAGTTAGGATGATGATGATCATGTGTTGTAAGAAGTACGAATAGGAAAGAAGGAAGAAGATGATGAGAAGAAAAGGAAGAGAGGAAGGAAAAGAAGGAAAAAAAAATTAGTAGGCAAAAGAAAAAAAAATAAAAGAGAGAGAGAGAATCGGGTGCGTTCGTGTTGCAGTGCCCGCAATCCATTTTTGCTTGTAGCAACGCCATTGTTGTCGTCGAATTGTCGTCTGTCACGGATTTGGAGGAGAGGGCGCTTCATTCTCACGTTCATTATCAGTCCCGAATATGCGAAGAACCGTCGTCCCATTCAACAAAGACCACGCTTCTCTCTGGGGAAAGACGTCATTTCTGGTTTCCTCACCGAAATACCTCCCCCTCCCTCCAAACCCCCTTCGAAACACGGACTGGAGTGGTTTACTAGTGACAGCCGCATTTCTCAGACAAATCGAAGAAATTCTTCTCTTGTGACGCATGCGTAATTTCATTAATCTGATCACGTGACGCGAATCGTCACTTCGATAGTGCGGGGGGAAATTTAGGTTTCGGCAATGTTGTTCCTGCCCCTCTTCTTTAGATTAAGAAACTACGAGAAAAATCCTTGTAAGAAAAGAATATTTATGGGGGAAACAAGATATATAGTTTGCGTGCCAATTTTCGACCACCTGCCTACTAAGATTGCGAAAAAGAGGTAAGAAAGAAATGGATCTTACATCTTTCAAAATAACAAAAACAAGGTTCTCAATTTGATCTCTATCAGAACCCCATGTGTTTAAAATAGGAATGCTTATAATTATTTGAAAGCATTGGTATTTTTTTCCGGGAATGAGCTTCCGGAAGCCTGACCTTCCGGACAACGTCAGTCGAAATCCGGAAGAGACATAGCTACGTATATAACATTCCGAGACAATAACTAGCATTCATAAAGTAACAATTACAGATCAAAAATTCTTTCTTTCCTATATTGATATTATGCATGAAAAACTTCGAGCGAAATGTAAACTTTATGTCGATTATTAAACTGTATATACTTTACCGACTTTGTAATTCACTTCAATTTTCGAATATATTTTGGATCTAGCAAAATAAACATGTATATTAAATAATGCGTTAAATGTTCATAGCAAGAAATCAAGGCTACCACACAAATACATTTATAATAAGTTTGTAAATTAAAAATCACAAACGTTTTCAAAACGATCTGCGTTTCATTTTCAAGTGAGAATTCTCATTTGAAAATGTAATGCAGATCGTTTTGAAAAAGTTTGTGATTTTTAATTTATAAACTTATTGTAAATGTATTTGTGTGGTGGCCTTGCTATAAAAGTTTATATTCCATCTATTTGTGTATTGTATCCTACATCACTGCTATGTACTTCATTTTCGTCTTTCAATGATAGAAGAGCATTATTACGTCATAGCGTTCAATTTAGGATTTGATAATGTTCAATACAGTTATCAATGCGGCAGAGGATGCGTTAGATTTCAGCTTTAATCCACAACCATTTACTCTAAGGCTAAGGAATGTGTCTTACCTTGATCAGATGACCGTTACTCGTGCCCAGAAATGCCACTGTATAATCGTGGGTGGAGGTGGCTGCGACGGCAGTCAGTTGAGGACTGGCGTAAGTCAACACAGGGGTAGCGGCGATGGGGATCTCACCTCCTAACGGAGTATTCACATCAGTACCACAGAAATCATCTTCAATTTGCAATTGCTGAAAAAAATAATAAAAGAAAATCAACTGTCATTATCTTTTGTTTAGAAGAAAGATATCGTTTTGTATATTTATTCATTTATAACAAGACAAAAATCAAAACAAATGAACTACAGCGACCTTAAAGCCTACTTATAATCCTTACAAAATATTCTTAAATATTCTCATTATTCTTTTTCAAGATTAAAAAAAAAAAAGAAGTAGGCTTATTTCAAATTACCGTATTTATATACGGTATTTACGGTATGTTGCATTTTGAGAAGAAATATAATTTTAAAAAGAAAGTTTGATGAAAAGCAAATTTAACGTCCGTAATAATATATAAGTAGAGAGAAAAAGTATTACAACTGGACAAATGGACGTTAAATTTGCTTTTCATTGAACTTATGAGGTTTCCTTTTTGTAATTAAATTCCTTAGTGTCTTTCAGTGAAAAGACAAGGGATTAATGCTATGGATTTCACAGAATTATTTTTTATTTGATTGTTTTTTATTTCGGCGGTCCATTTTCGGGACCGAGAATGCTTTCAGGTTAGCTTTCGCGCAACTGAGCCAAACATCAAGGATAAATTCTGCTGATGATTCCTAATAAGGATGAAACAGCTGTTCAGAATTTACAAGAAAGTTTGGGTCAAAAAAACAAAAAAAAAAAACTTAAAATTTAAAACAAAGATAGTGTACGAGTATAACAAGGTAGAATTTCAGTCGTAAATTTTAAGAAAAAAAAAAAAAAAAACGCGTGTTATACGCCGATAAATACAGTAATTTCATCTGCCAAACGCAAACATTAAGCTTTTCATTTTCTGAAAGAAAAAAATAAAATAAAATAAAAAAAAAGTAATTCCATCCGCATTATCTAATTAATTTTTTTAAATCCGATAAATTTTATTAATAAATCATGCGCAAATTAATGGATTTGCTAAACGATTAATACCCATTGGCTTAAGTCATCGACACAAATCCATTGCTTAGGTTACAACGCTTTTTTAATATATCCTGTAAATAATATTACACATCTAGAAATCCTTAATATAAACAACTCCTTTAATTTCCACGATATTTCATCCTTTCGTGCGAGGAACTTCATCAGGTGGTGACAGAGGACAAGAAACTATTCTTCTTCCTCTACATTTCCTTAGGTTCGATAATGTTTATTTGTTACCTTGAATAGCAAAGTGTCTTATTTATTTCTTATCTGTAATCCTAAAGAAATCTAGAGGAAGAAGAATAGTCTTCTTCCTCTGTCACCACCTGATGAAGTCCCTCGGACAGAAGGTTGAAATATCGTGGCAATTAGAGGAGTTGTTTGTATTAAGGATTTCTCGGAGTGTAATATTATAACGCTTTTTGTTGCCTTGTCGTGCTAATTTATTGACAAGATTAAAACACAAAAGTTAGTTAGATCGGCTACTAGCCCTTCAATGTGCATACTAAATTTCAGGCAGATCGATAAAAGTTACTGGGGAAAGGAAACAAACAGACCGATATGAAAAGCTTCACTGTCTCTAAGAAAGCTGGCTAAAAATAGCAACGAACGAAGTACGAGAAAATCAGATGCTGGATACCTTTTTTCTTATACTTCTGTTACTTTGTTTCGTTTTACATTATCTTCATAAGCCTGATTAAAAAAATGTATATATATTTTTACTTTTATTGTTGTTGTTGTTTATTAGTCAGGTTTATGAATATTACTTTTGTATTTTTACTTTTAATATCATTAATCTTGGATCAAAATTGTCAGATTTATTTTTTTCTTTACGATCAATTGATTTATCTAAGGATGAATGGGGGGGGGGGAAATATCACTGGGAAAATGAGGGGGTCTGGAATAACAACGCCGTAATATTTTTAATAACTAACTCTTAATATAATCAAGTTATAATCGCTGCCCCCACGGGAGACGAAAAACCTCTGTTTTCTAGAGAAATAAAAAAAAAAAAAATCCTTTAATCTGAGGAATGATGCATAAGATAAGTTAATCCCATTTTAATTAGCTTCTCTTAAGTCGTTGGGATCAATGCAGGGGATAAAAACAGTCGAGCGCTGTGGGAATATTTTCGAAAGGAAAACACACAACAAAAGAAGGGAATTTAGATATTAGGAAATGGAAATCGAGAGAGATATTCAATTACTCGAAACACAGAAAATGAAGATTTTAGAGCATGGGGATAAGAAAAATCTTTATTTAAAGAACGAAAACTTATTTTAAAACGACAATGAAAAGATAAGAAAATAATAACCAGTATGTAAACACTATGAAATACGAAATCTGAGACTACTTCAAACTGAGAAAAAAAAAAGTCAACAGTCCAAAGATCAACTGAGAAGAGAAGAATGCATTACAGAGTAGCGTGCTACTGGAATTGGATATCAGTGTAGCTCCTTTGGTCCGTAGCTCCTTACGCATTGATCTGACACCCACGGTTCTAGATTCGATATCTTTCTTAAAAATCATCTAAATTTTCTTTAAAGATCAATAAATTCGGATTGTGAAAGCAATGTTTACACGAATTCCAGCCGAGTCCTTAGGGGTATCTAGTACCCATCAAAGTTTTAGGTAAAAAAGCTCAAAATTCTAAGCATTGTCCCCCCCTAAAAACCGGTGAACAGATGTTGACTTTACTGTTATTTATTTGTAGTTAAATCAATGCCCTAAAAGCTCTAAAAAGTTTGTGGCAAAAGCTCTAAATACAATATGAGTTTAAGGTTTTGAAGGTTAGGAAAAATCGTCAAAAAGTGGAATATATATATATATATATATATATATATCATTGGGGGAAAAAATTGAATGGCATATGCACCCGGGCTCATCTGTTTACGTAGGGGAGAACGCAAAAGTGTATTTTTCCTTTTTTGGAAAGTGCACTAATAATCTATATTACTAAAATCTTTTATTTCTCTATCTGTCTATCCGGCGCAATTGTTGTGATTTGTAAAAATAGAAATAATCTTTACAAGTTCGGCTACGGGGATCGAACCTGCAATTTTTTTGATCCGAAGTTAGACGTCTTATCTATTAGGCCATGGGGACTACATTCTAATCTCTATAAAAAATAAAAATATGCACTCGCTGGTTCTAAAAGCAGTCGTGTGTTGGGAGAATCCACTTTTATCAAGTAGTTGTGAGAAAGCAGTCGCACGTTGAGAGAATCCACTTTTCCCGGGTTGCTAGTAATAAAAAAATATAAAAAAATACATTATCTTTTGTAACAAGCCGTAGCTTCATGCTCTGAATTTGCTTCTTGGACTTTAGTAGGCTTAAGTACTTGCAAGTAACATTTCAAAATGTAAGTACACCGTTCGCACAATTTATTGTCTTCATTTCCTTGCGCTCGCAAGGACCGTTGGCATTCCTGGGTTGTCAACTTGCCACCACCCTCGCTTGCAGCTTACTATCCCCGGGGAGATACGGATCGCCCTTGGATGGGTTGGGGGGGAAGGGAAGGAAGAAGGGAGAGTTGCAATTCATAAAGACGCCCTTCCGGTTGTACAGGTCACCGCCGACCGCTGGAGAACGTTCTGAGATGTCAAAGCGAAGGGAAACCTGAAACCAAGGAAGAAAAGGGGGGTCGTGGACTTAGCGATCAATGGGAAAGAAAAGGATCGGGGTTAGATTTCACACATGTCCACATTATACGATGAAATCTTGTTACTTTCTTCCCCCTGCGGATTTTATTATGAATTCAGAGCTTGGAAACATGACAGCTACACTTTATCCCAAGTTAAAGAAAAGGACCATTGAAGTGATAAAGAGGTCACACATCACGCCTACTTTGGAATGTACTACATCCCATGAGAAATAGTTTAGTATCCATAGCGGGATCTTCATTTTTAATTAGGACAAGTTTTTTGCCGTTATGTTCTGTGTCAATATGTTTGTATGTCTCTGCTCACTACTACGGATCACGTTATAATATATACCCTATGATACCATACGGCTGTCGACAATCATGCACAAAATACGATTCCGACAGGTCAAAGGATTTAAAAAATTTACAAGTATAGACAAACGGACATTCCCTTTTATATATGTATGAACATGATAGGATTTGGCGGTTAGCCATTTAACCTTGTGGAAATCGGTAGCACTTTTGCAGATAGCAAGTCAACATGGTGACAACATCTCTTCAATGAACGCAATTGTGGTACAACAAATTCTGTGTGAAAGTGAAACGATAAAACTCACATGGTATGCTGACAATCAAATAAATAAATAAATAAATAAAAACCCAAGATGTAAAAACAAAAAAGCAAATCAAAACCCTCTCCGTTATAATCGCAAGGCACATGAATTTAACCGAATCGTCACGACCAATAATCGAGCTGTTTCACATGAACGGTCTAAAATACCTAAAAGGACTAAACCATTATTGTCCTCCAAATGAGAGATGGCCGGCGGAACTTTGAACTGCGCAGCCCTTCCGGTAGCTGATCAATTATGTTTTCCTGTCACAATGGACGATGGCGTCTGTTTTCACTGAGAAAGACATATTGATAACGCCAAATTAAAACTTATCTCGATTATTTAGCGTTATTTCAATACCAGTTGCTAAGAATAAGTATTTATATAAATAAATAAATATATATTATTTATAAATACAATGCTCTTTTGCAAAGTAACAAGTGATTACCGTAATGGCGGCGTCCTGTCATAAAATCAGACGGAAATGCCTGACCAGACTAATCGATCATACATGCGCAGATCTCACAAAAACAGGGCGGCCATCTCTCATTTGGAGGATAGTAGCGATCAAAGGATGGGGTATCTACCCTCCAGTAAGAATTAAATCACTTATACCCATTTTAATGAACTAGCAAGCGGTAATAAAGAAATAGAGTCCGCTTTTGATGTAGGAGGAAGTCTCTTTAATCATTACTTGGCTGGCCATTCTTTTATTTACACAATTTCCTCTTCTCTCCTTCTTCCTGCGTAATCTATTTCGTACTGTTATTTGTACTGTATTTTTCGTCTCTAAGATTTCAATGTAAACAGTTTTCTTTTTGATTAAGCAACACGGCACGAGCAGACCTCACGAGAGAAGGCAGTCGACGCGAATTTCTCCAAGTACAAAATCTAATTTCCGTGTGTGGGCTAGCGAAGACTGCTGCTGCTTAAAGCGCCGCAGAATCTGCAAAAGGAAAGCGTGGGTGGATGGGGGATGGGGATAATTTACGAATATCATTCACCGACTAAAGTTTAAGGCTTTAATTAAAAACCCAAACATGGTCTAAGCGGAATTAAGCAACGAGAAAGAGAAAATAAAAAATAAATAAAAGGGTTGGGGGGGGGGGGGATCATATGGAAAAAAATAGATGCAATGTTATTAACGATGCACCCATCACAATAGGGTCCTTTTCTTTTTTGAATCCAACCTCTCTTCCGTGGACACTAAAGGATTGAAAGTAAAAAATTAAACAAAGGAAATTGTAATGGAGTCCTAATGAGGATATTGTTCTAGTCCGGCGGATATAAGTCAATTATAATAATACGGGAAAAGACACGTCATCCCAGCAGGAAATCACTTCCTATCGCCGAATACATAATAATAGTCCCCACTGATAAAATTCAATAAAAAAAGCGAAAACGAAATTTAATTGTTAGTAAATTAAAAAGTAAAAGAAATATTCTTCGTTTGATGTTTTATTTGGATTTATTAGTATTGGTAATGGCTTAAAATAAATAAATAAATAATAAATAAAAAGTTAATCTAGATTTTCCCGTATGGAATTTTTATACTTATTTAGAGCGAAAACATTAACTTTTAAAATTATATCTTCTGGTCATTAAAAAAAAAAAGTATAAATAATTAAAAATATATGTAAGAACAGGCGTTTCGACCTGCTGGTTTCTGCTAGTTCATCATCATTCTAGCTGATGATAGCCAGCAGGTCGAAACTCGCCTGTTCTTACGTAAATTTTGTATTCTTTACATTTTTTTTTAAATATAAATAACTAACATATATAATCTTAAATTGTAAAACGATTTTAAATGTTAATGTTTCGCCCTAAATTAGAAAAAAAATGTTAAATATATAACTTTCTATGGAATTTTAGTGTTTGGAGAATTAAAAAAAAAATTTTCTTGTCTTTCGTGTTGTTGAAATTAAATTGGCAAAGATCACTTTCAGTAGACTGTTTAGTCGTTCATATTTACATAATATTTGTGCCAAATGCATTTCCACCGTTCTGTGGGTGTAGAAAACGATTATGTATTTTGACGGAAATCATATTTTTAGATCATCTATAAAGTTCTACAATAATAATGTTTGCAAAAATCTCTTTTCTGGTATTATTAACATCAGACATTCGCAAATGTTTTCAAATGTGGGATGTCTGCGTTGACTATATTATCTATAAATTTTCTTAAAAATGTGGGCTTAATTTTTTTTAGTGATTTTTTTTTTTTTTTGCTTAAATTTATAGTAAGTAAATGGACAATTTAATTGAATAAAACTTACAAATTCTTAAGTTTTTATGAAATACTTAACACAGAAACTCAAGTGTTGCAAATAAACATTAATGCACCTTTTACACATATATTAACAATTAAAAATTAAAATAGGCGACGTTTCAAAGTTCCAGTATTCGAACGTTTACGTCAGGCACAGAAAACAAAAATGAATATAAAAATATCTTTTGTTTTCACTGCCTGACGAAACAGTTCGAATACTGGAACTTTGAAACGTCGCCTTGTTTTAATTTTAATTGTTAATATGTTATATGTGTAAAGGTGCATTTTTGGTCTCTATGTTTAATTTGTTTTTACCTGCACGTTAAAACTTTAATTAAATGTTACAAGTTTAATAATAAAATATTTTTGAATTAAGGAGCTTCTAAGTTATAGTCGTTGACATTTAAGTTGTAAAGTTAAAGATCAATTTCAAGTGCTGCATTACTTAAAAGAATTAATGTCTGTTTACAATTACTTAATTACTGAACTTTCTTAAGTATTAAGAAATTAAACAATAACATACAAGAAGACGAAACTACTTCATTAAGACGGTAAATATTTAACATATTTGCTTTAATTTAAAGCTTTGTAGCTCACAGTTTGTTCTTCCAACTTTAAAGGCGATTTTTTTTAAAAACACCAAATGCTGATATTCGTTGGGTTTTTTTTTCCCTTCCTTGTTTTTGTGTTAAGCGTCTCTCCAGTGGCTTATCGTTTTCTTCCAGAGTACCGAACTTGTCAAAACATTGTAGAAAAAGTCTTAACGAATTGGCTAGTATTAAAGCCTAACGCCAATGAAGATTCAGTTGAGAAGGAGCTCGAAAGGAGTATTAAGTTCTTCCTAAGATTCATGCATTTACGTAAACCTCAGTACATGTAATAATTCACCAATCCAATTAAGTAAGAATTTTATTTAAGTTTTTTAGTAATGCAGTTAAAAAAAAAAATAAAAAAAAACAAACCTAACGGGAAAAAAAATTGCGATTAAAAACCAAAATACACACTTCGTTTTATTCACTTGTTCTTTCATTTTAGTAAATAAAGTTAAATTGTAATGACTTGATGTATGCAAGAATCAAGGAAAGGTCTAATTTCAAAAATAATCCTCTAATTATCGTCATCTTTTAGGCCTACATTCAATCATTTTCAATATACTGTACGACGACGATGTCTCCAATTTTTATTGGTCTAAAACTGTCTTTTTACAATAATCTCTTGGAATTCAACATTTTATTTTTAACTTTCTATCCATGAACGTTTTCTTTGCCTCTTCTTATTCTTAGGATGGATTTTCTGCGATCGTCTCTTCTTGCTTCAATCCCGCCCAATTCCAAAGGGAAATCAATTTCTTCACGGCGAGGACGATGTCACAGATCGTATTTACTCTCTCAATTTTGTGTTACAGTTGATAATTCCAATATATTGTCGTTGTGAACAATTTTGTGAATTTACGTTGAATTATAATACTTGCATTATTTTCATCTGCATCTAGAAATAAGCCAGAGCTGTTAATTTTACTTCCCTTTTCCACCTTACAAGAAAATTAGTTCCTACAACACTACATTTCAGAACGGAAATAATTATGCAAATTATCATTTCTGTGTTATTGGTTTTAGCCAGAATCAAACGTTGGCTTGTCGATGGAACTAATAGTGATTCTATCGGCGCAGCAAAAGTGAATGTTCATAGTTTGACTTCGAGATGCCGAAGAAACAATTTCGTCTTATCTTACAATTTGTACTACAGTCCGTCTTAGGTTTCTTGGCTCAATGTTAGACAGTTTTCAAATAACGATGTACGATTTCTTATTGTTAGTCCCCTGCAAGAATGCTAATTAAAATTCACAGTTGCAGTAATCAAACAGTAAGAAAACATCAAAATGGGGTAGATAACTGCCACAGGAATTTATGTGGAATGTAGTGAGAATACAGTCAACATTTCAACAATAAACGTAAAGCAAAGTGTAAATATATAGCCTATTAAAAAAAATTCAAATTAATAAGCTAAAAAATTATTTACATTTTTTTTTTCATTATATATTGCAATTGATAAGGAAAAAAAAATCTTTGTTAATGTCGTGTAACTTCAGAAGTACAAAATTAATTATTACCGCTAGATATTTGCCAAGACTTATATAATTCATTATCAATTTCAGGCTACAATTCTGGAAGCTTTTTTATTTATTTTAAAACAAAAAAATCTTTTTCAAAAACTTAGAAAATAAATGCATGTACTCTTTATTTTTAACGCATGAAAAAAAAAAAAAAAATGAAAACGAAATGCGAAAATGAAAAAACGAATTTAATAAAGCTAAAATAACAGTTTTATATCCCTAAATGGAACGTTTAAAAAATAAAAAAAAAGTAAATATGTATTGCCAAGTTTCAGTGGATGAAATTTTATTTTTAGGCCTAATTGTAGACAAGTAGCGCTATTCCATCACATAATTCCTTTCGTTTTCCTTTTTTATTTTTGTCCACATAGTTATTAAGAGAACAGTGAAAATAATGAAGCAAGCACAAAATGAGAGTGAATTAAAAAGATACAAAGGGGAAAGGAAAAAAAAAAAAAAAGTTTTATTTGGCCAACAGTAACACAAAACCCTAGAAGCGGCATAAACGAATGATGTTCCACCGAGTCGAAAGCCTTGTTTTAATCAACCGAAAATTCCAACAATGCAACGCGAGTCGTGATTGGCCCGTTTTCATTGTTATTATTTGTTTCATTAAATCGCGAAGATTGTTGCTTTTAACAAAGGCAGTCGGGCATCTACGAACTACAGGTGAACCAAAAAAGAAAGAAAGAAAGAAAGGCATAAAAAAAAGCTTCTACACATCACGACCACCTTTGCCAAATTAGTGAGAGTGCAACGCAAAACTATCCCTGTAGAATGGCAGTACCGCCTTTTCGCAATCTGGCTGGGGGGGGAAGATGGGAAATTAAAATCGCTATTTCTGTAGCGTTTCGGGTGTTATAATGTGCAGTAATACAGGGAGCGTCGGAAAATTAAACTCCGAGTGCGGTGTGGGCGTGCACGGTTTTGAAAGAGAGGGGGGGAGGGAAATCATCTAATAATATCATTCTGGCGAGGTGTAGATTCGGCGTTGAAAAATTATCAGACATTACAAGGCATTTAAAAGCTTGAAAAGATGGAGTGAGGTGGGGGGGGGGGGGCAAGATTTGAGAAGAACTTTTAGGCAAGAAGCCAAATATAACTCGAATAAAAAAAATATCTAGATAGAGAGATATATATCTAATGATCGTGTAGGCGTAAAAAGGACAAAAATTAGCTTGAACTATTCAATTCTTTTCAACAATTTCTGCAGCTGTGATTGATGCAAGAACAATTGATCATTTTTTTTTCCTTCTTTCTCCAATTCTCTTTGTCTCCACCTTCTTTCCCGTTTCCTTCTTCAAATATGAACGAATTTCTCCCCCTGCAACTATCACATTTTACCCTCCCCTTTGCAAAAGACCCTTTAATGTTTTTGGCACATGTCCTAGTGCTAACGCATGCAAAAAAAGCCAAGTTCCCCTAGGGAGAGCAGTTATATGAAATATATAAAAAATATGAAGGGGGAACTATTATGAATTTTAGCTAAGGGATAATTAGAAATACACTTTTTCTTAGGAAAGAGCGTTACTCAAATAAAGGATAAAAGTAAATTAGATCGCTCGTGCGGGAAACATTTACGGCGCTTCCAAGCCTTCTTTTTATGGTATCTAGCCAACAAGGATGTAAATTATGGGGAACAGTTAATCAATTACCATCATATTAAAATCGCTTCAGATTGCCTGTCTTCAAAGAGGCATCAAACCCAGCTTGGAAATAAAAATACAAAGATAAGGATTACATTCTTATGCACCAATTAAATTCCTTTAAAGCTGAAATTAGAGCTAGCCAAATTTTATAGTAATTCCTTCAGCAGCGAATTTTTATTTGTAATTTCAATTTTGGAGGTGCCACTCCATTTACTAAGTTACGTCTATTTAAGTAGTTTTCCACACCAAATACAAATTACATGTTTTTAAAAAAAACAAAAAAACAAACAAAACAATAACAACAACAACAACATTAATTCCAAAGCTTTGTTTAATTTCATTCCAAAAATAATTATGTTGAAATAAAATTGAATATTTTGGCATATTAAACACATTAACCTAACAATATATCTTTTGGAGTTAGAAACTAGTTGGACAGTAGGTAGTTTCGAAAAGTAGAATATTTACCTGCAGTTATTCGGAAGTAAATTCTGATATATTTCTTTTTGAACGCAAGGAAAACTCTGAATAAAAGCGAATGTGAAGATTTTAGATTGGATTGTAAGAGCCGAGTTGAGGACTCAAAAAACATCTGAATGGAAAGTGGAAAGTTAGGGTTAAGATTGGAAGAAACTTAAAAAGGGAGTAGCCGATGTGAGTCTCCCCTGCACTGATGGAAGGGGTGCATAGAGGAAGAGAAGGACCCCACTGCGTTCGGACAAAGGCTATATCCCTGCATTATTTATTGGTACGAACATTAAGCGAAACTTCTGGAACCACGACAAGCTGCAAATCAATACGGACAGACAGCAGGTGAGAGAGAGAGAGGCCTGTGTGACAAGTCTTAATGGATTCCTCGTACCCTGCCACACGCTCGTCTTCGGAAATTAAACAAGCCCCAGTTCGGATACCCTTTACGACCCCTGGTCGACTCCATCATTCCATTGCAGGTGGGGGATGAGTAGGCAGCAGCTTGTCACCCAATTATGATGCGACTCCTCCCTCGTTATTATGAATGACAAATGAACTCGTCGTACACATTGAAATCTTCCGGCCCGAAATCGTACAACTTCAGGCAGCCCTTCACCATCCCTCTACTCCCACGCTATCACGCCTGCGTTAGATTTCTAAGTGATGACAGCGCCGACTAACGGGGAACAAAATCGTAGAATATCGTGAAGACAAGATTCAGGTGTTCACACGTCAGAGGTAATGGTAAGTTTAACAGCAGAGCAGAAAACGAGACGAATTTATAAGTACAAATCACAAACATTTTTTATTTCATAAAGCAAGTGAAAAACAAAACAATGATAATAAAAGATAAGCTTCATATTAATTATTATTGATATTTGCAGGAAATCGGATACAATTCCATTACTGTTAAAACACAAACTCCCAATTCTCAATGAGAATCAGCAGAAGAGCTAAAGACTCCTCCATCATCATCATCATCTCCAAGTGAAGGGACGGAAGGGACAGCTTTTACATCACTCCTCTGTCTCTGATCCTTCCTTGGGAGTTTTCCTTACACAGCTCTTAAAGCGTAAATAAAAACTTATCCCTCCAAAAAAAAAAAAAAAAAAAAAGTGAATAAGGATTAAGATTAGGATTAGGTAAAATTAAGAGTTTTTCTCTAAAAAGTTCTAAAAGCCTCAAATTTAAATTGATTATGTCATGAAGTTAATTGTGGTATGAAACAGAGAGCATCTCTTCGAGAGTTTTCCAGGCAGCTTTGCGACCTGTTGTACAGTAAAAAAAAAAAAAAAAAAAAAAAGACTATCCTAACGCTTAGAAAAAGAATAATAGATTTTTTAGTATTATTAAAAATCTACTAAAAAACAAAATAGACAAATGTCAAGTAGATATTTTAGATAGTTAATACTTTCTCTTTTGCGTTTTCATTATTCAATTTTCTAAATTATGTATTTCCAACCAGAATAACAAAAAAAAAAAATTACATTTAATTTTATTTAAAATCCGATTTATGTATCTTTGCAATGTTATTTTTTTTTTATCTTTCTAAAATCTATATTTACATTAACCTAAAATTCCAAAGTCTCATTTTGTGAAATTGTTAGCTCATCAACGACGAGGCGATAGTAAAACCGTATCAATTTTAAATGAATTTACTGTAATTTTAACTAAAATTTAGAAAACAGAATTCAATGGATATTGATTACTTAAAAGTTAGTTCCATATCTGTTTTAAAAATTAAAAACAAAAACAAAAAACAAACAAACAAAGAATATATTAATATTTCTCGACTCTGCACCTAGGGCGGCGCCACTGTAGAGCATACCATAAGAACGGTATTTTGCACTTCCTAGTTTTTCCAAGAGGCTTATTATAATCAAATATTCATTGCTGTATTTCAGTCTATTTTTATAAAAAAAAAATTAAGGCTTATTCAATCTATATGGCGCACCTCCTGTAACAACTGTGGAACGGCTGGATTGATCTTCTTGAAACTTGGTTTGCATATTTGAGGACTAGAGACAATCTAAATTTTACATTTGAAAGCAAATAAGTGGAACCTTGTCGAGCGCGAAAAGGCGACAAAAAATTCCCACACCAAAGCATTGGGAATCGGAAAACAATGGATTTGTATCCTATTTCTGTTAACATCTCATTGTCTTATACAAGGAATAGTAATCTTCTTTTAGCTAATCCATTAAATAGCGCTCGGTTTAATATAAAGTTAATTCGATTGCTATAACTTAAGTGATCCTGATTTAATTTTCTCCCCAGAAAACGCAATACATGTATAAGTACGTTATAAAAATAAATTCAGTAGCGTTATTAGAATTTGAAAATACAATGTCACTCGTCAAAGCCTCGTATTGGAGGCCAAACCGGTTTTCTGATGTAATCTTTTTAATTGTGTATACAGTGGAACCCCGCCATTCGTCCGCCTCGCTATTCGTACAACTCGTTATTCGTCCAACTTTTTCAAGTAAAATTGAACTCGCCATTCGTACGCTTGCTCGCGATTCGGACAGCGTGACCTTGTTCCTGGCCGCGCCACGCGGTCGCTTCAGTTCAGTATCGTGCTAGCTTCCGTACGCTACGCATCATCCACGCAAGCTTCATGAAACTTTGTGATATTTTATTGTTATTTTTTGTTATTTTTATTGAAAATAGTGCAGCCATGGGTCCAAAAAAGATTACTGATTCAACTAAGCCTAAAAGGAAAGCAGTGAGAACGACAATTAAATTGAAGAAAGAACTCATTGCGAAGTTTGAAAGTGGAACTCGTGTCTCTGACCTGGCAACTCAGTATGGCATGGCGAAATCAACCATATCGTCTATACTGAAAAAGAAAGACATAATAAGAGAGGCCTATATATTTATTGTTTTCATAGTTTTTATGTATTTAAGGCTTAAAGTATTATTACAAAGGTTTAAATAAGCAATCATCTCTGGGTTCTGGAACGGATTAATCCAATTTACATTATATCTTATGTGAAAAAATGATTCGCCATTCGTACAAATCGCCATTCGAACTGTCTCCTGGAACGGATTCTGTACGAATAGCGGGGTTCCACTGTAAATGTTTTTTTAACTAATTTTATATGTTGGCTGTTCCCAGTTATTCATCACTATTGTCATACGTAAACTTCTGTATTCCACAATGTACTCTTTTCGTTTTTTTTTTCCTTATTATTTTTTTTTTGGGGGGGGGGGGTCATTTTTACGACTGAAAAATAAATAAATAAATTTCAAGTAATTACAAGGAAAGTAGATTTTCAGTTCTTCAAACTTCCTCTTAATGAGTTTTCGAAAAAGTTAAGGAATTAATGCAATTTGTAAAGAAGATAAATAAACTGCGGACTCATAAAAATAATGCTTCCAAACAAAAAGTGAACAAGAATAAGCCGCTAAGAGACTATTTTGTCTACAGAACATCACAAAATGCAGAGCCTTTTAGCTATAATCACTAGTCAAGTCCCTCCCAAAAAAGGGGTAGTTCCATCTAAAAGATTTATACGTGCTCCAAGTTGACGAAATAAATTCTATTCACGCTGAAGCTGGTCTCCATGGAGAAGAGAATAAAGTTGGCTTCGTGTGGGGGAGGTCTGTGTTTTAACTACAGGACAAAACTATTACACCCAAAAGCGCAGGTAAGGATCGTTGTCGCTATGCAGGGTCGGTGACTCTATAATTTTGGACAAATGACGTTTCTTTCTGGGAAAGGATTTGATGGTGGAAAAGCAAGGCCCGGAATGGTTAATTTTTCATGACTTCGCTGCGCCCCCATTTTACCAAATGCGGTTGTACAGGGAGTCTCAGAAAACAATTGGGTCTCCTTCACTGCTGAGAACGATCGATAAAAACATAACGAATATTAAATCTTAGCTAAAGACATTGCGCTTGGTTTGATCCGATTAAAAGTAATCCTTTATTAATCTTAATATATAAATAATGTTGATTTTATTAATTTTTTTTTTTTCCAGACTTCGGAAAACTTATAAAGGGTTTATATTTAAGAGATATTGTAATTTGAATGTAAATACAGGATATTCCTGTTTGTTGTTTTCACGACTTAAAATAAATAAATAAATAAATAAATTCATAGAAATAATGACCAATAACCCACTTTTTAAACATGAAAAAAAAATAATTATAAAATTAAAAAAGTATTGTCATATCTCAGATATTCTTTACAACAGTAATTATGATTACTGATGATGGATACTGTTTTAACGGATATCTGAAACATGTCAATACTTTTTTAATTTTTATTTTTCACTTAAAAATTCAATAAAAAAAAATTTAAGAATTCGTTATGGGTCATTCTTTGTATGTATTCTTTGCCGCATGTTAAAATGTTTTAATAATTAAAAAAATTAAATTTTTGGAAATTCTTGTTCTTTCAAAATTCTTGTTTTATTTTGTTGTTTATTTAAAAAAAAAAAAAAAATGGTTTATGATGAACCTTACATAGAAGGTGATTTCCACTCGAAACACTCGATTGCTTTTCAGTGTAAGTAAAAATTCACTTTCTATTATTCTTGACTTACAAATCGATAATAGAATTGTTTTATTTCTTTGTTTGTTATAGCTTTCAAATCCGATTCGTGTCGATAGCCATCGGAAGCGTAGTCGAGTAAATTGGCATCTAATGCTGAAATGGCAACAATTGCATTGATTTTCAATAGACTGCGATAAAACAACCAAAAATATATGAAATGCGGAAGTACTTGAAAAGGTTCCAAAGATTTCAAAAACATCTTTAAGCTTTTTCCAAATATAAAAAAACAAACACAAATATGAATTATTAGCAGTCTAAACAATAACAATAAAACAAAACCCAGCAGAATCTGGTTAGACCCACGTTAATTAATAGTTAATTAAGAAATTTGATAGATTAATTTCGATTTGTTAAAACAACTTTTTCTTATCCGGGAGCTATAATTCAAGATATCTCAGTTCATTTTATAATTTTATACGACAGAAAATAAGTTATTGTAAAATTAAAATTTTTTGTTTAGTTACCAAAAAGTATTAAACTTTATGTATTGTTTTGTAAATTATATATTGTATTATTATGTATTATAAATTAATGTTTACATGTAAATTTTTATTGAATTATAAATTATATAAGAATTTATTTTTAGATGCTTCTTCTAGTGTTTTATTTATGTATAGGTAAATTGAGTACTTAGAACTATGTACCAATAACAGGAGCACATAGTTAGACAAACTATATCTTAGGATATGCGAACCAAAAAATAAATTCAATACCCCTGTTCTAACAAACGAACAATTTTAAATATAAATTTCAGAATGCAATAGAATGTTGATTATCCTTATTAAATACTTTTCTTTATATACATTTTATGTTAATAGAAATAATCTTCATTTGTCTTTATAGGCGATAAAATCATTTACTAAATCAATGTTTTCTTTTACAATACAGATACTCCTCACGGTCTATCTGCTTAACGACCACTCGCACTTACCAATCAGAATGCTGAGATATGAGCGCGAGAAGCCAACAAAAATTCGCACAAAAAAAAAAAAAAAAAAAAAAGATTAGAATGTAAACATTGCTTAAAACAATGAATATTAAAATTATAGCTAATCCACCGCATATGTGGTTTGTTATAATAAAGGTGAATCCTATTTAGATAATTTAGGTTATTATTTTACTTTATTTTTTTCAGAATAATTGAAAGTTTGTGTTGTAAGTATTAGTGGGTTTTATAATTGCAATCTAAATTCGTAATTATGAAAAAAAAAATATAGTAACATTAAAAAAAGTTTAAGAAATAACTTGTTAAGAAATGTAGGTTTTCAGTTCTTTCAAACTTGTCGTTTATATAGTAATTATTTTGTAAGATGTACTACTACTGATGATGTTTTGTCTATCGTAGAACGGCAAAAAATGCCAGGAAAAAAAAAAGCAGGAAGAAGCAAAGGTCATTTGCTACATTTCATCCATCAAATGCAAACGTTTTACTCTTTAACCGGAGTAGATTCCGAATGGCTTGCTTCCCATTTTCACGTCATTTCCCGGAACAAGTGCGTTAACGCGAAAAGCTGTATAAAAGCTTCAGAAAAATCGCACACGAGAAGAGTTGCAGGAGAGAAGCCGATGTGGAAGCCGGGGCTAATGCTTCGTGCCTACCTCTTCGCCCCGCTAAAACTTATAGTGAATGCAAAGCAATTTGCATAAATTTAATTGAAAGTTATCTGCGAGCATTTCTCTCGCAGCACAATTAGATGGCAAAATGAGGTTGTTTTCCAGTAGCTAAACTGTCAGGAACCCAGTGCTTGCTTCGAGTGTACTTGGCGCGTGTAAACATACGCACCAAGAGGCGAGCGCTGGCCCACAGGCATGCTGGGAAATCGGCAAAACCTCTCCAAATTTCCCGTAGTCTGAATTTGTAAATTTGTTTTGACAAATTACGTTTAGAAATTGGAACAAAAAAAAGCCTTTGTGGACTGCTGATTCTCTCAACTTATCGATGTTTCAAATTTCCTCTATTTTGAGTAGTTTCGTTAAGTTTCAATTACACTCAGCAAAACAACTAAAAATATTTGCCGGAAAATATCTCGATCTCAAGTAATCATTAAAAGATGGAAACAATTAAAATAATGTCTGCCCAACTCTTTGACTACAAATAAAGCAGGATACGTTTACTAATCGTGATTTCTTCTTCGGTGTCTCTGATATGACATCGTATGTATTAGTGACAGTTTAAATTGTTAGACAGCCCAGATAACAACTGGCTCTCTCACTATTGAGCAATGCCCCACGATACTAAACAGTACAGACGTAATTCCTGTTTCGAAAATTACACTATCTCACTGAAGAAAAAAAGGTGCATATTTATCATCATAAATGAAGATATTGGCTGAGATTATTCAGACGCATTGATATTTCCTGAGTAGTCTGAAGTGTGGTTTTAAGGATTCTAGTAAAACAAGACAGGGATAGCGATTAGTAAACCAATCACAATGCTTCGCAACGGCTTCTGATACGTAATTTATGTTGAATTATTGCTTTAATTTCCCATTATTATAAATGTGATTGCTGCGAATGCAAGAGGCGCAATTGTTGCGATTATTGTGTTTGTTGTGTTTTATGATAATTTAATGAGATTTTAATGACACTTGTCCACAGACGGACGGACAAAGCGGGATTAGAAGGCTTTTGATACAAGTACCAGAAGCCTAAAATTAATAATAATACGATATTTCAATTTAATCTAGAAATACTTCTTTCTTAAATGCTATTTCTTAGAAACTCTGTTAAGTTTAAATGAGACAATAAAGTATTAACAGAAATAGGATAGAGATCCATTGCTTAGATTCTACGGGACTTTCTGTCACCTTCTCAGGCTGATTTCGCGACTAGGTTAATTTGAAAAAGATTTCAAATATAAGTTTTATCGTCCACAGTCCTTAAGTATTTTACGATGATCCATCTAGAAGTTTAAAAGTTATAAGAGGAGAGACCCACAAACTGACAGATTGATTTCATAAGCCTTATTTTCCAACAAATTAAACAAATTATATATTCTATTTTCTATTGTAGAACACTACTTTCTTTGCACAAAAGAAGATACTAAAAATAGACATTATCAATAAGAGAATGCAACGTAAGCCATTGTATTCTTGTATGTTTTTTTTTCTATTTCAATTAGAACAGTCACACAGATCTGGGCTATTAAATGTATTCTGGCACACTTCTGGTCAAAAGTAACTATCAATTCCTCTTTTGTACAAGATTTCCAACGAAGAAAAGCGAAAATACAGGTCATACATTACAACTCATCTGTATGTGGTGTCATGTACTACACGGCAAACGGGCTCTTTCGCGGAATTCTGCATTATAATTTAGTTATTTCAGTTTCTTTGTTTCGGACAGGTCAATATCCCCTGAGTTCTTTTTCTATTTTAGTTCCCAAAGATCCTCGGTAATTTCGAAACTCCCCCCCACTTGCTATTTTTGAAACTTTTTTGGAAATTTCGAAATTCTTCTTTTTGTAATGACCTTATTTTCAACTTAGCAGCATTTCTTCTGAGAATAAAGAATCGTTAACTTCCAAGAATGTGGTGTTGGCCATCTGTGCCATCGATTGACCAACCTGGAGCCATATATATATATTTTTTTTTTTTCACTAACAAAAACTACTTATCCGATCGACAAGCAGCCAATCCTGGACTGGTTTACATAAAGCCTTGGGCCGTACCAGAATCGGCTATAACCCAACTCCGCCTCAAAGAACATAACAATTTCTTGGGACTTAATTGATAAATATTCGATTTTTGGGCTTCGTGAGTGACAAACAAGACTTGGGTCAACGGAAATGTTAATAAATAAATAAAACAGAAAAAAAAAGAAAGTAAATACAACGTAAAAAGCCTTTCTTAGAAATGAAGAATGGTTGCAGATCTTTGATGGGCGTTTAAAATGAAAATGTAAATTTGGGGAAAAAACAAAAACAAAATACTATGACTAATAACAAACAGATCCCAGGAAGGACTTTTACATCTTCTTAATAAAAAAAAATCAGAAATATTGGTTTTCAATATTTAGAGAAGTTTACAGAAATGAACAAAAGATGCAAATACAATAACTTTATTAGTCATAATTTTTATCAATTTTACAAAACTGGAATTTTAATTTTTAGGAGATAGATATAGACCGTAACTATAGAAATATAGACAACAGAAATATAGCATGGCCACAAAACAGAACAACTCAAAATTGACTGGGTTTTTTTTTTTGTTTTTTTCCGGGAACATTTTAAATGTTTTTTTGGAGAGATGACATTTTCTGCAAAAAAATTTATCAAAAAGTAGCAAAAGCTTTTTTTTTTTTTTTTTTTTGTAGGTCGAAGCTTGGCTTGATATGACAGCTCTCCCGTGGCCTTACCTCAATTCATCGAGCTTTTTCGTTATCTAATAATTACACTTCTTTTGTTAATGAGATCCAAGCTCTTTACAATATTTTTATTCAGAATGATTATCCTCCTACGTTTTTGAATAAACACATCACTAAGGCAATGTATAACCATTACAAAAACGATAAACCGGAGCAAAAAACTAAATGCAGATAAAACATAGAGAAATATCAAATACGTAAAAAATAAGATTAATAATGCAATAGATTTCACCTTCCAAAGCTTTTTTTTTCCTCAATCCCTCCCACCCCTTTTTGACGAATCATGGAAGAGCTAACACCTCGAACCAAGTGACACATCTTCGACGCAATTCGCTCCAAGGCTTTATAACCCAGATGCGATTTAATTGTGAGTAACTTGAAGAAGATCCTTCTATGGATCGAAACTAGTGGTTCCACGTTTTTAATTGTACATATTTTTATTTTTAAATCAGTGCGTCGGCATGCTAAACTCATTGAAATTATCTGCGCACGTTAAACAACTTATGAATATGACTCAATTGTTACACTAAATGAAATGGTATGTTTACCATAAACTGTCAGATATAATTCTAATGTACTTTTTTCCCCCAGAAAGTTTGTCTTTTCTGTGTGTCCGTGATCTATTTCGAAACTACGAACATAAAAACTTTTATTAAATATTAGAAATGCAATGACTAAACAATCCGTGTGTCAAGTTCTTGAGGTTTCTGGTATGTGACCAATGAATTGATGCGTGTTCCATTTCTGTTAGGTCAATGTAACAATAAGTTTTATTTATCGGTTTTCATTGTTACGGCTCCCTAACAGAGAGAAAACATACGTCAATGTCACTGCTAGCCTCTAACAAAGGTGCAGCGAAATTAGCAACGAACTGTACAAATAATGATGTTTGCGATGAGAAAAAGTGGAAGAGAAAACATAGCTTACATTATGTGGAGAACGTAATTTTATTTGGTTGTTTTAAGATGCGTGTCTTTGATTTGTAATCGGAGAGATGTTCTCTTCTTCAAGGCTGAAGTGAAGTAAAGGGGAATAAATTAATAACATTTATCAGATTTTTTTTCTCTCCTTGATGATTTTAGCAGGCGTAAAAAAAGAAAAAAAAAAAAAAATATGAATTCCGAAACGAAAAGTTTCTTTAAACATAGTATTTTATAAAACAGACAGTTGAACGACATGAGAGGGGAAATAAGGTTAAGCATCGATCGTTCTAAACATGCCAAAAAAAAAAAAAGACCCCCACCCCTCCTCCCTTAGGGGTTCTATTCGTTCATTTGTGTGATAAGATGGAGAAGTGTGCACGTGACGGATTCCATTAATGCTTTATTCTCTGACTGCTCCAATCGGATCTTCAAAAAAAAAAAAAAAATCAACAGATGAGCATCGAACCCTCACATTTCACCTCCCCCCCCACCCACACACTCAATTACACAAGGCGTTGGACGAATGAAAATGTGCTTCATTAGTTACTGCTGGGGTGTAGGGGTAAAAATGAACCCTTCATCCCACACCCCTCGTTCACCAGATGGACACAGGAAGTGCTAATTGCGGACAACCACATGGTCTAGGTGCCTGGAATGATCAAGTGGTTGTTAGAGGGGGGAGGGGGGGTCATCACCACAATCGACAAGGGGCCAGTTCACACATTAGGACAAAATCCAACCACCAATTCATTTTTCTAATGAAAATGGGAAAAAGAAAATTGACTCACAATATCAGCGGTCTATGCTTGGGAAGTTAAAACCCGATTGTCGTTTTATCCGATAACAAACATTTCACTATCAACTCTACAACGGCATTGTCAAAAGTGAAAACCGCTATAACCGAACTTCATTAGTGCTCAGATCGTTCTCTATTATTTCTAAATACAAATACTAAAATTGCAGCCAATTTTAAATTGAGAAGACTGAATGGAACTTATGGATCACACTGTACTGACATGCGCGTCAAATATTCAAGTTTAGGCTTACAGGAGGTCAAGTGGGGTTGACGAAATTCCATTTCACTAGTGAAAACACTAAAATTCTGCAAAACATCAGGTAAACAGATACAAAAATAGCAAGGTTTGGAAGAAATAGCTAATTTTTCAGCATGTAATATTAGCCAGCATGCACGTACATGCTTATTGCGTACGTGTATGCAGGCCCCTACTGAGGGAGGGCCAGTATGACCTTTGGACCAAGATCTCTGACTCCTAGGGCTCTCAAGTCAGCATAAAGGGATTCGATTTCACTTGAGTGAGTTTGTCCATATGTTTTTTGGGCTTAGAGACCCATAACTTTGAAAGGTCCGGAACCATCTCAATTCTCTCAGACCATATGTTATGTAAAGGATAAGATATTACTTTTATTGATTAGATTAAAACTTTGACCACTGCTCTTACTTCGAAGCAGTTTCAGAGGCACTGTTATCTACTTCACGAAAAAAATTGTAGGAGTTCATAATCTTATGTGGCACAACAACAAAAAAGTAGTTCTAATTCAATGCTTACAATGGAGCTGTTGTCCCTGGATTTGCAGCATGCATTTGTTTTTCTTTAATGTTTTCAGCCAATTACAAGACAGAATTTCAAAAAAAGTAGTTCCAAGTTAAGAGGCGGAAGGATATGCACACGATTATTTAAAGTAATTCGTCTGCAAAGCAAATGTGAAAGAAGCTGTAGTTCAACGTCGGGAATAGTGCTTCCGAATGTGGATTCTTTGTACGTGGACTAAATCTTCTCCAATTGATGGTTAACGCTATTTTATTAATTTTTTTTCACAGAACAATTAAATTTTTTTAAGAAACTCTTTCGTCTTGTGTTGTTTTTTTTCTTTTTCTATTTCTATGTTCCTTCCTCTTGAAATGCGAGCATTGCTTTCTCACAAACAAATCCCTTTCTTACGTCGAGTGGGAAGGAGGAAAAGATGGAACGATTCCAAACGATCTGATTGAGAAAAACGGAAAAGAAATATCGAACTTACTAAGAGGAAGAATAAAGTATAATCGCCGTTGAACGCCAATAGAGGGGGCCATCATCGCCAGTGGAGGTGTAGATTCGACAACACCTCGAAAGAGTTGAATTATTACAAGAGAAAGAGAGAAAAAATAACAACAAAAAAAAAAACCAGCAAAGCCGTACACAGAGTCAATGGCCTTGGAGTGGTAGAAATACAGAAACGAACAAAAAAGAAAACGAAAATTAAAAAGAAAAGAAGGAAAAAAATATTTTTTTTTTCTCTCGGATTTTACTCAATGGACGACTTGACTCGGACTACAAATGATAAAACCTTTGATTGTTCTGGATGAAGAAAATGAAGGGAAAAAAAGAATGAAAAGAAAGAATAAAGGACAAAACATTCCTTTTATGTATTCAGATTCGAAATTGCTTCCTGTATTCGTTCTTGCTACTCATCATTTCTAAAGCAGAAAAAAGGCTTAAATACGAAGATTCAATCCCGTACTGACTGACCAAACATATATTTACTAACAGTTTTTTTTTTTTTTTCCCCGCCTCTTTTTATTTTCTCAAAGTTCTCATCAAGTTTTATCATCCTATTAGATCTATAATATTTTAAGTGCAAACCACTTAAATGTTTTTCTAATCGAAATAGACGGTAATTATTAGTGATCTGATTCTCCTGAAATGTTGTATGTTTTTCCTTGGTCTTCATTTCTACTTAGAAGTTGTACTTAGAAAACGTAAATACGTTTTCGGTTATTTTAATGAAAGCAATATTGTTTTTATTACGCTATTTAAAAGCATAGTTTGACCCTTATCGAGTTTTCAACTATATTTCAGAAAATTTTTGAAGATAATCCGGTACTCTACTTAAGGGCCCTGTCACGTTTGATTTTTTGTAGCGGCGTCGAATGTATAGCATATATACAAACAACAATAACTGGACAAATAATAATTTTTTTTTACAGATGTAGAGATACCCAGGTATAAACAAAAATAGCGGACTAATGCTGTACATAAATGGATGAAGGCTATGTAAGTGAAATAATGTTTTTAATAGTATTTTTAATTTGATGAATATCGTAATGATATATCGCAGATATAATAATAATTGTGGAAATTAAGTAAAAACGAATTAAAGCATTGATTGATCTGAACAATGACAGGCAGCACGTGAGAAGATTAGTACGAGAAAGCGAGACGATATTCCAAAAGATAATGAAAGATAAATTCTTTAAAGATCGTTGGTGCTTTTTGAACTAATGAACTTGAATTCCAAAGAATGAACATTATTTAAAAAACTGTTTGTGAACTATTTAAAGAACTATAAATTAAAAATTGCCTACCTTATATAAGCACAAGTGATGTGTGGATTAAAAAAAAAAAAAAAAAAAAGTTAAAATACAAGACGTTTCCGACCATTCTACTATTTAAGGTCCATTTTCAAGTGTTAAATTAAAAACATAAAACTATAAAAACAGCATCCAGGACTGAAATCGTTATTTTTTAAAAGATATTCGAAGATACCACTGTTTGCGAACTGTTAATGAAGCGATAATTTAAAATAAGAATTGTCAAGTGATATTGAAAGTTTGAAGTGGATTCGTATTTCAATATTGAAGAGCTTACGAAGAAGAATAAGTATTTCTTTATCCGATAAGCTTATATATTGTGTTTGTTTACAAAGTGTATACTTGCTACTAAATAAGCTAATAAATTATATATAAAAGTAATAATAATAATAATAATAAATGCAACTTTATTATTCAAATTTAATCAACACTACTTTCTAGTCTTCTTGAATAACAGTGATACCCCTACTGAGGTGGGGGAAGTGGTTACACCGTTAATGTCTTGCGATAGGCCTTTTATAAACTCCTGTGTCAATCCTTTCGTCAATTAGTTGTTCGTTTCTGGTCCTTTTTTCCCTCTCATTATCACCATCGGCGGCCCCAAAATGAGAAGAATTCAAAGATTCGCATAATTTATATATCAGAGATCATAAAACTATCTAATAGGGGAATATAAAATTTTACGACATCTCCTTCACGTGACCTTCAGAAGGCATCCAAAGGAGAGTGAATACCTCGTCTGTCGCTCGTGTGTCGAACACACCGTCAAACACCCAAGTCACGCGATATACAGAGAGAGAAAAAAAAACAGTTTCAACTTACACTAAAATTACAACGATACAATTGCGTAAATATTGTTAATAACACCGAACAAGTGCCATTTTTAACACAGGGCGAAATATGAATGATTTCTGTATTCTGATAGTCCTTTTAAAAGTCAATACAGGTAAGATCAGAGAACTCTTTAATAATTTGCAGTGTGTAATATATCAATTTAATTAACTTTATATAGTTCTATGTATAAAACTAAGATGGCGTGGATAGGAATGTGAGGCAATTAGTTTTAAAGTATGTGGGTTTTTTTTTTATTTACTTTTAAATCGGTGAGTAAGTCTTCTTGAAAATTGCATGTATATTGAAGGGCAGGATGTAACTTTACCAACTTTAGTATCATCTTCAGTATGGAGTGACCGTGTGGTGGAATTTGATCGTGAAGATAACAAAATTCGCATTTTTGGGGAAAAGCAGTGACATGTCTTAACATGTTTAGCAATCTATCGACATTTGCGCATGCTCTGGAATGAATAAAATTAACTCGATTTAGACAGCTTAAGCGGATTTAATTTATTTTAGCTTTATCATTGCTTAATTCACCGAAATATCCAAGAAAAACCGCAAAATCCAAAATTAAAATTAATTCGATTACTGCACTTAACTTCAAAATGTAATGAAGCCGATGTATTTTATTCTATATCTCTTTTACGAAATAAAGAAAAAATAAAATCGCGAATACCCCATTTAAAATCAATGTTAATCCCAGTTAAAGTTGTTTCGTATAATTTGAAATTCATTTATCAGCGGCAATCGATTGCGAGGAACGCGGGCGCATAATAGCAGTCAACGTTGTATGAAAATGCGAAGGAAATTGAATATTTTAGTGGATTTAGCCGTGTTCCATTCTGCGACCAGGCAGGAGTAATCACGTCCAATTGAATATTGATGATGTACTCTTAATACTCCAGAGTATTTGTGACGTTTCATTTGATGAATGATTAACCCTTCATGGATCCCCAGACAAATAAATAAAATAAATAAATTTCTAGTTTCGAGGAAATACTATGTATTTTAAAGAAAAAAAAAGTGTGAAGATCGATTACGAGTTGCAGTTACAGATGAAGAGCAAGAACAAGGTGAAAAATTAAAGTTTTATAACGATTTATGTTGAAGCGCCCTTAAGTCTTTGTTAATGCAGATTTTCGACACTAGGTGGCTCCAGGATTTAGCCATGACAACAATGAAATACAAAGAAGTGATACGTTAGAAGTTGAAAACGTATCAGCTACTAAATTTATTCATTAAACTATTATAAATATTAATGAAAAAAAAATCATGCATGAGATTTGGAATTTGGAATCAAAAAAATAAAATTTTTGGATGAAGATGTTTTCTTAACGAATAGTTTCAACGTTTACATGTAGCTAATTCATCTAGAATGCAAATTTTATCTTTGACTAAACATCTTTTAGCCAGAACGAAGAAGAAGGGGAAAAAAAGTTGCAACAACGATTTATTAGGCAAAATAGTTAACACAACTTAATAAATCATCTTAATAAATTGCTAATAAATCGTTGTTCACGACAGTCTACATTCTAACCAAACAGATATAGACAACCCAGCTAGCTCTGGAATTCGAATCAGGAGTACGAGCAATTTGAACGACATCATCTTAACCATTCGGCTATGCCTGAACGGCTACTTATCGAAAAGTTTTTTATTTATTTTTTATTTAATTATTTATTTTCAGACTCACTGAAGGGCAAATTTACTTATATTCTCCAATGGTTTTCTATACAAACGATGAATAAAAATATAAACTTTTAAAAGTTTTAAATATAAACTAATCTTCAGATTATTCAAAAAAAAAAAAAAAAAAAATACAAAATTCCCAATGAGGTTCCTAAATCGTCGTGATAATTTTTCGACTTTTTTCAAAACTATCATTTTCGATATTGCATTTTTAAGAACGCTTCAATTCTGTCGGAAGAACGGAATCCCGAGGAGTATTTAAGAGCACTTTCAAGAAATAAATCGATAAGTCAATGGACCTCCAATAATTCAAAAGACAGAAAGATTATTCTAATTTTTTCTTCTCTTCTCTCTCTGCGGGAAAAAAAGAAAGAAAGAAAGAAAGAAAAATGGTAAAAGAAAAGGAGTATGCAGCATTTTCCCCTTCTGGCCCGAGCTGATTTATGAAATTAATTTAATTGGTTGGGAACGGTAGGGGGCCGGGGTAGGTAATTAAACTTAATTTGCTGGTCATTTCCTCACTGCCCCCTGGGGGATCTCCCATGGATGAGGCATTCAGAGTCAACTTAGCTGCATGAACTTGGTCTTTGCACTGCACCGGCAGCCATTTTTGTTTTCAATTACTCTGCTTTTTGAAGACCTTGCGCCACCTGGTGAGAACGATGAGCATCACTTTCCCCATTCACTAAAGCATTTGCAGTGTAATTAAAATTTGGGAATGCTTGCTTTCAAGTGGCGAAAGCACTTGGGTTTGAGAATTCAAGGAGGCCTATTCGAAAACTCGTAAACAAGTTACTTGTCTGAAAATTAAATCTACTCGTGCTCATAAACACAGTTTAAAAACTTTAAAAAGTTGTGTGCTCCATCTA
Organism: Thereuonema tuberculata; assembly: GCA_023159025.1. Taxonomy (NCBI): domain Eukaryota; kingdom Metazoa; phylum Arthropoda; class Chilopoda; order Scutigeromorpha; family Scutigeridae; genus Thereuonema; species Thereuonema tuberculata. Next base: position 25,357,184 of record JAFIDM010010028.1, on the reverse strand, counting down.
GGCTTGCCGAGTATGTGCTCTTCATTAGTAGAATTAAATGATCCCGAGCACATTCTTCAGTATAACTCTTATTAATATTAATTACCACAACTACTTAAAACACGAACTATAAAACAAAAATTGATTATAAACAAAACTTAAATGAGATAACGCAGTCTAAACTTATAATTTATGGGATATATAATTTGGTTTAATGTAACCTATTTGCAAACCACGTAAAAAAAATGAAATATTATTATAATTCCTTAGTTTCTTTCGGTTACAATGCATCATAAAACAGTTTTTTAAATCCCCAGAAACTCTTTTTAGGGCTAAAATCTACCAGTACTAATTAGTCGAAATTTCAGCTCTCTAGAAAAACTAGTTTTTCTAAACACATAATTAAATACATTACCTGCTGTTAAATAAAATACAGCAAGCCTCTCTCTATTGCTTATTACAAATAAAGGGATCTGTCCTGGGGATTGTAGACCACTGGTTGATCTACTTAAATTGTATACTAATTTTTACTCTTTCCATAGATTAAGCTATTTCGGCCATTTTCTTGTTGTTAGCTGATGATAGAAGACGAATGTTATTACCAAACTGTAATTTTACGAATATTTTTAAAAGCTGAGAGAATTGATTCATTATTAACATACCTAAGTTATCGTAAATAATCATTCAATAATTCATTTCCGTTCTCCAAATTCATTAATTTTTACTAATTTGCTTTTCTTAAAATCTTTAAGTTCCAGTTCTTAAAGTATTCGTCTACGTATCATTGACAATTTAACCAAAAAAAAAGAACAATATAATAATTTACGATAATAGGCAACAATTCGCGATGATTCGAAAATGGCGGCTAACTTGTAAACATTCAGTCAATATATGGCTTTCGAAAATACTTAATCGCCTTCCTCACACGAGAAACTGAATATTACCACTAGGTAAAATGGGCCAGAGAATCTAATAGACGAATAAACGTTTAAATCTCATGAAATACTAATGAATATGAAGAATCGATGCGATGCGTAGTGGCTAAATGCTTTTAGCCTAATCACATGGAATAGGCTCTAAATATACAAGACAATGTACGTATCAAGCATCTGGGGCTTCCAAACAATGAGTATCGATCTGTAATATCAACTCAGGCTATGGACTTCAATTCAGCGTCGACTCTTTTCAAGTCAATTGGCGAATTTTACGACAAGAACAGGCCGTTCTTCCAAGGGCTTTCAAAAAATATTGTATTAGTTAGTATTGACAATTTTTAAAGCAGATGTCTACCCAAAATTCAAAATCTACACCTTTTGGAAGGACTGGACACTGGACTGTTTGGTCAATGGGCAAGATTTCTTAATCTTTTTAAACTACAGACGGCATTTATTTAACCCAATTTCACGACCCCCTCTTGGAATTCCTGCTTTACAAACGATTAAATGTATATTTTCAATAAGCCTGACAAATAAACTGAAATAAAAACTAATCGTTGTATGGAAAAGAAACTTAAATTTGACATTCAAATTTCAGTACTCTATTGTACAAATGGTACAATTTTCACATTTCTTTCGGCTTTTATGAAATTACAAACGGATGTAAAGAATAAAGAAGGTTTAACGTGCATAAATGTAATATGAAAAGGGTAAGAAAAATCTGAAAATGCACATGTTTGTTATTGTCACACATGGATGATGTCAGGATCCAAAAATTACCGTTACGTGTTAAGCGTTATCTAAAACTGGAGACTGGATTTGACGGTTTTATTCTTTTTGTGCTAGCAAGAGTATAAAATGAAGTTACCGCTAATTTAAGGCCGCGCGGTTGGCGATGTCGCTAAGACACTGGCCTCTCACCTATGAGTCCCGGATTCGGTTCATGTGGGTTTCGTTGATGGTGGCGATCCGCGCTGGGCAGGTTTTCCCGGGGTCCTCCCGTTTCCCCTGCATTTCTCACACCATCCTTTCTCAGTCTTTCTCTCCGTCTGTCCTTCTTTCCGTGGGATAGTATAAAAGATCTTTCAGGTCGACGTGCTCGGCAGTCATGACACCCACTTTCGCTTAATCTAATCTAATCTATCGATAATTTAAATATCTAAGCTTACGTAACAAAACTAATATAAAGAAATATAGACAAAATTACTGACCGAGAGCGCTAAACATGGGAAATCTTACTTTTCAACTTCATATTTCTTGTCTGTAGGCCTAAATCACTATAAAACGGTTAGATCGATTTCCAGTAAGTACCAGCATTTTTTGGGTAGATTTCCTCCAATCCAAAGCGAAGTCCGATTGTTGTATGCCCACCACGCTGAAATGGTTTGACCGATTTTCTTAAAATCTTACGAATCTTATTACGAGTCAGTATAAAATAATAGTACCATGACTTTCTTCTTGACCACCTTCCGCTCACAAACTAAATCTGACTGTTGTATGCGCGCATGCGCAGTCAATTGTACATATTAAAGTTAAAAAGTTAAAGATGCCCACTACAGACCGTGACAGGCCTTTGGGGTTGCGGGAGGTAAGGCTCCCAGCATTGTACATATTATTATATAAGTGAAAAGTGAAAATATTAAACTGTTTATAACTTTCAAAATTTCTTTTTTTTCTTCTTCTTCTTCTAATTAAAATACAAAATAAGTTAATAATGGCAGATAAATGTTAAAAGAAAGTCAATTAGGTATCGATATGTAAAAAAAAAAAAGATTCGCGATCCGACTGTTTTCACTGTACGACAAAGCAACATATCGTAATACCAATGTATGCCTGTACCTCTATTGTGTAGCATTCAAATTGATTATTATTATTCGACTTATATTGCGATTTTAATTACTTCAACGACTATCTAAAGCTCAAACGATGTAATCAACAAACCGACGCTGTTCCATTTGAAACGGTATAAAACTGCTCACGAAGCGGAACGACGAAACCGCAACCCCGAACCCGACAGCAATTCAGACCCGGTAATTAATATTGAAGCAGAAATCGAAAACGAAACTTTTTCAACGACGCTTCAGTGACAAGGACGACGGCAGCGCACAAGGCCCGGAGAAACAGCGTCGCCTCTCAACAGTCAGACAATTTCCTTATCGGAAAAGAAAATTTCCAATGAGGCAAATAAATGAATTCCTTGATAGCATCTGCTCCATTTCCTAATTAGAAGAGCTGTTTTTTTTTTTCTTTTCTTTTCCTCTTTCTCCTTCCTTCATGACTACAAAACGAAGACAGGAAATGAACAGGAAAGAAACTAGTCTAATCACATAAGAAAAAAAAAGTGTCGTCAAAACAATATATCCGCCATTACTCACATAAAGTACGAAGGAAATACGTATAAAATGAAAATTAAAAAGAAAAACGAATTAATGACTATTTATTCGAAAAATAACAATATAGTGGATTTATTTATTCAGAATCTGAAAACATTTATGCTGATTCAAGAACTTAGAAGTCTCCTTTCCCTAAAATGTAAATCTTTATTATTATTATTATTATTATTATTTATTTCTTTTATAAAGTCGCAGAAATAAAATAATATTAACAAAAGAAATACATAAACAATACAGTTTCAAATGAAAACGAAAAGCTTAAGTTTATTTTCAAAATATTTGCTGAATATAAACTATATATTTTCTGGAAAGGGAAGGACTCACGGGTTCCCACAAACTTCCTGATTAGATTTCTTAATTTCTTAGGAGAATAGGGTAATCTCGTATATTAAAAGATTAATTTATTTCAGCATTCATCGTCACTTATTGCAATTCAAAACGAAGATTTCATGCAGATTTCTCCGCAGGGATACATTCGATTTTACCCCTATTCGTTTCCGATTTAACTACAGCCCAATAGAGTAAATTAGATGCATACTTGACACTGTAAATTTTTTTAGTTTCAAAGATGATATATTGTTTTGCTTTACCTAATACTACACAGACGTATTTTTTTTTATTATTATTGTGACAAGAAAAGTTTTTATTCTGTTTTTAATTCTTCTGTATGATGAGCTTGAAAAAGAGACAAATTTTAATTAATAAAATCATAATCTATATTACTAAAAATCTTTTATTTCTCTGTCTGTCTGTCTGTCTACGTGTCTGTCCGGCGCAATTTTCTGTGAGAATGGAAAATAGAAATAATTTTTACAATGAAACATCCGCGACAGGAATCGAACCTACAACCTTCTGATCCGAAGTCAGATGCCTTATCCATTAGACCATAGGGACTACAACTCTCTTCATATGGTTTTTTGACTTATATCTCCTTTCCTTTCCCCCATCAATAAGGAATGCATTCAATCTTTTTTTTGAATCTCAAGATTGTTTATTTATTTCACATCAGTCAGTTTATTTGTAATTCGAAACTGACAATTAGAACGATAATTGCCGAAACGTTGCAATATTTTAAATATTCTTACTTAACCAAATCCTACGTGATATTGAAAAATATGTGGGTGTACACGCCAGATGTTGGAGTAAAGAAAACAGAGTCAAGAAAGAGAGAAGCACTATTTTTTTGAGGTGGAATACCGAAAAAAATCACTATTTGCAACTCAAAAACCATCAATAAATGTAACTCAAACGTCACTGAAAAGTGACAATTATAATTAAAATGAGAGTCAAAAAAGAATGAAGCGATACTTCTATTAGATAGAATACTGAAAAATCACTATCTGTAACTCAGAAACCATCAATATTTGGAACACCAAAGCCACTGAAAAGTGCCACTTAGAATAAAAAAAGAGACTCAAAAAAGAAAGAAGCAGTATTTCTATTAGATAGAATACTGAACACTATTGTAAATCAGAAACCACTGAAAAGTATCATTTGGAATATAAAAAAAAGAGTCAAGAAATAAGAAGCAGTATTTCATTAGGTAGAATACTGAAAAATCACTATTTGTAACTCAAAAACCATCACTATTTCTAACTCGAAAACCACTGAAAAGTATCAATAGGAATAAAAAAAAAAGATAGTCAAGAAAGAAAGATGCACTATTTCTATTAAGTAGAATACTGCTCAGAAGTTAGACGTCTTAGCCATTAGACCACTAGGCCTACATTCTAATCTCTGTAAAAAATAAAAATATATCATAGATATATGATTTACAAGGTGGTTCTAAAAGCAGTCGTAGATTGAGAGAATATAGACATCAAAAATTAAATTAAAAAAAAAGCTTTTAAAAAATGTTAGTTTTAGTTTCCTTGATGTAATTTGTGTGTGTGGTGTGTGTGTTTTTTTTAATAAATAAAAAATTGTTTTCCGTTACATAAGGGAGGCTTCCGGAGCGAAGCGACGGGTAGCCGACCAGTAATTTACTAAAATATCTTAATAAAACAACAGAAATGCGAATATTTAAGGCTACATTTCATATTATAGTGTGTCATTACTGCCGAATTGGAAAGAAAACGTCAGTCACGTGACTACGGAGAGAAGAAAAAAAAAAGGGGGGGGGGGGGGTTGCTATTAAAATGAAATAAAAACATTTTCAGAAGAAATAAACCTGACAAAGATAAATAGCTATATTATTTAATAACTATTTTAGTAATTTGATTATAAATACAACCGTAAATTGGATTACGATGCGTAGTTAATAACCTCAAATTGAAATTTGTTTTAAAACGCTGTAACTCAAGGCGTCTTCCAATCCAGTTGTGGCATGATTCGTGCTTGCTTTTCCGTTCTGTTTGTAAGTATTTTTGATTGTAATTTAAGATTCATTTATTTTTATTTTTTTTTTATCCTCTAGAAACTACGCATGAATTTGTGGATAGACGTGAATTTATAGCAGAGATGTACATTAATATTAATAAGCTAATCGCTGTGAATCACATGTGTCATGCAGGTGAAAAAGAACTCAGGTGAGAGCGATGGGCTTTTTTTTTTTTTTTTTTCCCCAGCGCCAGCAGTCGTAGCGCTATCTGCGGGGCTTATCTGGGCTTCCCGCTAAATGCTGCCTGCGTTTTATGAATCACTAGAGCAGTTTTGTTTTTTTTTTTCCTTTTCTTTTTTTATGATGCCACGTATGGTGGTAGGCCAGAGGGAGGGGGTGGGTTTCTTGAAATATGGCCTCATTTGGAGGGTGTTTGTTCATCTAATCTGATTGTGCTAAGAACATAGGAGAGAGTGCGCGCCAATGAAATGCAGTCACGTGATAAATTTCTCATTAAATTTAAAAAGCACTGAAGAGTATGGGAACGTTTAAACCGAGGGCAGGCAAGCAGAACAACTTCAAGAAGCCTTAAACCTAACTGCTTGTCCTGTTCTACTAGCGCTGTAACCACTCAAGTACATCTACTTGCATTTAAATCTCTCTCTCTGTGATGTTTGTTTGTGAATTTAAATAGATACAGTGCAAAATTTTCATCTGAAATTACAGAGCAATATTATCCGTGATTCATCTGTTCATCTGTTTGTGTTTCTGCATTTATCCACCAGGAGGTCACTTTTATTTAACAGGAAGTCTTCTTGACAAAAATCTTAAATCCACACTTCATTTTCTCGACTTGTTTAACCTTAAATTCTTCGACTTCGGCTACGATTCAGTATACGATGACAAACATGTCTATAAATGATTGCTATCCTTCTCTGAACCTATTGTCTAAAAGATATATGTCATTGTTGAAGAAGGGAAACTTCCCCTATTATAAGTCTTCTTCAATATACTACCTGTTGCGTAAATTTGTACCAAAACTATTTGATTCCCTCCATTTACTTAGTACGGAGTGAACAAAAGCAATTTACAGCAATGTAAATTTCGTGAAATCGAGTGAAACATTATCAATTTTTCCTTTTTCCACAGATTATAAACTTTATCTCTATATTGTAACTTACAATTTTATCATTTTCTTTTAAGGCTTGAAAATAAATTTTAATGCTACATTAATGACAGAAGTGTGTCTTGTTTTTTTTTTTCGTTTTTTTTGTTGAAGGACGGGATTTTCTAAATGTTTTCGACAAAATAACAATAATTACTGTTATAATTTAAACACTATTTAAGTAAAAATTGCTCTTGTATGCTGTAAAGTTGCAGTACTCTGTTATTACGTACATTTCCTTTTCAGAAGTAATGAAAACATTGTATCGTTGTAGCTGTAATGAATCTAATCAATGGAAGCAGTATTTCGAGACGACATGTACAAAAAAAAAGAGAACAAAGACGACGCGGATGGTTTCCTCCAGATGAGTTTTTAATGACTTAGAAGAATTAGACGTTTATTTCAAGTAAATGTGTTTTCGGTTTTGCCTTCAAATATAAACGGGCGTGAAAATGATAGAAATCACTTCAGAACGAAATTAGGTAATAAATAAATAAAATGAAAGGCAGCGCCTGAGGCGCCTCGAAACTCCTGCGCGCGAGTCACGTGGGATTCAACAAGAACGCCAAAAGGCAGAAAGAAAGAAAGAAAAAGAGCATTTCATTACAGAAAATACCAATTATTGGAAGCAGGGCTCGAGTCGCACAGAATTAACACTGAATTTGGTGAACAGCTCCTCACACAGAACATACACCATAGGGACCGTCAGTTTATCGTTTCAGTTTAGGGTTTCCCATACAATAAAACTTATGTTAAAGAACTTTTAAAGTGAAGGAAGGTTATTTACAAAATCTTTTCGTGCTGTTTCATAACAATTAGCTTCAAAAACCGAAATTCTGCAGAAACATCATGACCTCTACATACCAGTAGTATGTGAAGAAAGATACAGTGATGTACTACCACTGTGGCAAAGTACCGTTTGTATTAAACAAACAATACACAGAAATTACCCGAAACATACATACATTTTCTTAGCGACTTTTGCACAAGAAGGGTTTAAAGAAATGCTTAAAAACAAAAACAAAAATTGGTTTTATACGAAATAAAATATGGAAATTTGCTTCACTATATTTCGTAATTCGATACGCAGTGTTTTACTGCACATACAGTGTGTTCTGTAATCTAAGTACAATTAAGTACTTTGAGGAGACAGGATTCGTGTCGTTATATTCGCGGTTCGTTATATCCGATTGCAATAATAACTTGTCGCAAATGTTCTAAACAAATCGTGAGCCATGCTATCTTTATTAGTGTTAATAATAATCAGTTCTGAAAACACTTTAAAAATATTAATTAGTCATATTTAACCTGTCATTCAGATTTATTTAGAAACTGGCGCCGGATAATGAACGGAGTTGTTAGGCTTGATTTGTTGATGGTTTTTCTTAACGTTGAATACTTCGAAAATGATATTGTTTATCAGACAAGCACAATTCATTGCTAATTACCAAATTTCAGTTTAAAAGAAGATAATGCTAGAGTATATGTCTTGGTTCCGAGAGTGCTGCCCTCTGCCAAGACAAGAAAAAAAAACAACAACTGAACAACGCGAAAGATAAACAACCCAATGCTTCGTCTTTGAAAGAATTCCTTTTTCAGGCCGGAAGGGAGGGTAGATCCCCTTCTTGATTTTTCTCGAATTTTCTTCCTTTTAAAGGCAAGTGTCGTGTGGGAGAAGGGGCGGAGGAAAAGGAGGGGGAATTTTTGATTAAAACTTAATTAATGATTTAGCACCGTTATCGCTGTTCGTTGGTAGGGGGGCGATGAATTATCGTGTTTCCACATGTACCAGACCCCTTGGCTAATGGAATTCAATAGCCTATATCACACCGGACGCCTCATTTCCATAGCTATGATTGATCGCAGAAATTTCAACCCACGAGATAGATTAGGCCCGGCCAAAGACTGACAACCACCAATTCTGCTTCCATGGCATCCTAAAATTAATATTCCAAATTCCTAGTGTCTATTATTCTTTTTTTAATCTAATTCGGTGTTCCGTTTCTAAGTTCAATTTCTACGGCAAAGGTGCAGAGCAGTAAGAAATACAAAGGTATCTATGTAAAGCTAGGAAAAAATACGGCGCCTTTTCTGACCTTCACCTCAATCTATTGGTCAATGGGCAAACAAGATACCGGTACAAGATTGCCAACATTAACAGATGGGCAGCGGGGCTGAGGTCAAGGTATATCATGACTAACAATTAAATTACTTACAATAATAGTCATGGTAATGAGAGAAGGGAGGGATTAGGAAGGAAACAACATCTCTTTTTCCACGCTCAAGAATTACATTTGCTAACGTCAATTCTTGCACGTCTTTCTTTGTTCAATGTGAATCATTTTCAGTTAAGGTTGGACTTTGTATGTCAAGGTTCGCTTAACTATATGGAAATGGTTAAGTATTAGAAGTAACTATGGACAATTCTTCAAAACCAACAAGAGCAAAATTAAAAGAAACACACGTTCTGGATTGCATTCTAACTATAGACCGAAAAAATGGTAATTCAACAATATTCAAGACAGAAAATCTATGAAAGATTAATTGATTCAGATACACTATTATACATTAAGATACAGTTTAATAAACCACACCTACAAAAATACAAGTTCTAAAAGAACTTGAAGCTTACTTTCCTCAAATTATTATTTTTTTAAATTGTTTTTAAATAATACAAACAATAAAGCAGCGGTTTTTTTTGTTTTTGTTTTTATAATATAAGTGTAGAAATATAGAAGTAGAAATATAGAGGTGATAGTAGATATTGAAGAGTGATATACGGTCTACAGGCGAGCTGAAATCGTTGTAACTGTTAAACGTTTTTAGTAATTTTAATGTATATGTTGGTCTCTTTATTTCTACATTTCACATACTTTAATTGTATACTTTATTTTTGTAATATCTGCTTAATACAAACTACAGACATTTTTCGCTTTATAAAAAAGAAAAGAATTAAATTAGCATTATTTACTTTAATCTTTTAAATCCCATCAATTTTATTTATATTTAGCTCGCGCAGATTTTAAGAGTATTAAAAGGCGGATTGAATTCATTATTTAAGACTTTGACTTCAAATACAAATGTTTCGTGTTCCAATGCTGTTTCTATGGAACTGCACGCGCTTACATCTAGATACATACTGGCAAAATTTAAATCGATCGGTTAGATCGCCTCTTGTCTCTCAATTTGCAAGCCAAGTTTCAGGAAGACCCGTGTAGTGGTTCAAACGTTATTAGGAATACACGCAAGCACACCACAGACTGATTTATTTGATGACTCTCACTTTAATAAGACAAGAGGCTAAAAATACAAAAATGTTGTTGTATCGTGAAGGGTTTTACTATATACACAGTACAGAAATGGAACAGAAATGGAAGATACAAAAAAGTCGAAGGCAATCAAGTCTTTTTATCTTATAGTAGTTAAGTGAACCTCCAAGCCCAGTCCATTGCTTGTTTCCGCTCTAAGAAACGCGGAATTCCAAGGCCGTTTACAGCAGGTTTGATTGTCCATCCAAAAGCTGAAGATTGGGTGGATTATGGGTCGTTTCGACCAAAAGAAACCCCCCCTTTTGTCAAAACGAAGTGTCACCACTCTGTTCCCCGTAGACACACTCACCTTTGTTGTCTCGAGAATAATCAATATCAAATACCTCAAAACTTTTATAGGTTCCTGCCAGCCATTGCTCAAACCCTTCTCGTAAAACTTTCATAGGCCGTCGGTAAAAGAGAACTCCAAGGTGACCCGGGCGCCAAAAGGGGAAACTTGATGACTCCAGGAGATGTTAAAATGGCTACTATAGTCCTGCAGTTAAAAAGGCCATGGCCTCTTCGTGATCGACCATTACGAAAACGTAGAAGCTTTTCTATAAAATGAAGGTAAAACGTATAGAAGTAAATTCTAAGGAGAGGGTGGAAGATTTGAAAAATCACAGCTAATCTATAATTCGTGTGGTTTCAATAATTTCAATTTTTGGAGGGAATTCAGATACGTATTATTTATTTACTTACAAATGCTTACCAAAATGTGTTTCTAATTCTGTCTAAGACCACACTAAAGCGCTGTAATCAATACTGTTTATGACGGAAAGCATACAGTAGATTTAAGCTACTTAATACGAACTTCTTGTTATTTACACCCATACGACTCAATTTCCAAACGACTTCTGCTTATGCCCTACGTTCTCAATTTTCCTTTTCTTTCAATCAACTGTTTTGCTATTCCCAGTCTTACCGAAAATTCGCACGCCAACTTTAATTTTCCTGTTCCGAAACTCTTCCATTTTTTTATTTTTTTTATTTTCCGCTTCTATTTTTCATTACCAGCCAGCCAATCAACGAAACGCAACCAGGGACGAGGTTTAAAGCTGATTGGCTGAGAGGCAAAGAAATCACTGACACGTGACCACTGACCATGGTTAATCGTCTCGAAGCCCAAGTTCTTCTCAGATGGACGAAAACAATGGAATCACGAGGGGGGAAACGAGAGCTTCGCACCAAACCAACTTCTTTCGAATTTCCAAGTCTTGTAATAACATTTTTGGGCTTCTACACGGTTGATGGGCCGTGAAAATAGTGTTCAGATGCCCGCCCATTCATCGACACTAGGGAGAGAAGATAACCAACTGTGGCAACGACAAGGCCACAGCCAATGATTTACTTGGGAGACAATGAAAAGTTTGTAATGGGAATTAAAAGACTTTTTCATACAAATAGAAACCAAAACTGACTTGCTACATTATTATTTGAGCTTCTGGTTGTTTTTTTCTTTCGTTACTGCTCTATTTCTTAGACAGTCTCTTCAAGAAATTGACGCAGTAAATTCAAACAAAAAAATAGCAGTTTAAATATTAAAATGATGTATTGTGTGTTTTCCTTTAACTAATTCCATTTCCATCCCTAATAACTTTTGAACCGCTGTAAAGATCTTCCTGAAACTTCCTATGCATATTTCAGGAGTAGGAACAATCTAATTTTTCAATTTGAAATCTTTTCCAGATAGTTCCTTGACGAAAAATTAGCAAAAGAAGGCGCCAAAAATTCCAATAGAAAAGCATTGAAATGTAAACAATGGATTTCTATCCTATTTCTGTTGTTTCAATTTCTTAAACAATGAATATTAAATCCTTTTAGCTAACCAATTGCGCTTGGATTTCATCCGATAAAAAAAATATAATCCGACATAGAGAAAAAAGTAAATATCTTATATCTCTCTCTTTTTTTTTACAAATTGAGTATTACAAAAATCAAAGTATTCTGACAAAAACATAATTGCAGTTTATTATTTTTATTATTATTATTACAATGATTTTCAAATTATTTGGTTAATAGAAATTAAAATTGTTAAGGGAAGAAGATAATAAAAATGAATGGAAATGATTTGTTGAAAAATATGTTTACAAACATTATTTTACATCAAGTTTATTGTTATTGTTAAATTAATTTTTATACTGTAGTTTTACTTACTGTATTTAATACTAGAAGTATGTTAAAGATGTTAACGTATGTAATCAACATACAGTATTTTATATGTAAATATATAAATATTTTGATTTATATTTTAATCCTGGTTTTTATGAAATACCAGAACCTCTTCAAAAAGGGACTTAATATTCCTAATAAGACTGAAAACGCATATTTCTAAATTAAAAAAAAAAAAAAGGAATAATTACAATTTTTTTTTTTTTTCCCTGACAAAATGCTGAGATAAAAACCATTTTTCCAGGAAAAGATTGAGTTTTTGTAATTCAGGATTAATCCAAAAAAAGTATTTGTTTCCGTTAGATTTACTAGACAACCATTCGCGTGGCTGGGTATTGTAATATTCACGACACGAAAACCGTAGTAATAGGTTGGAAAGGAACGAAAATAAATGAATGAATGGAAAAGAAGTTGAAACCATCTTTAAAAAGGGAGAGAGAAAAATCGGAAGCCATTGAAAGAAAACATTGAGAAAAAAAAAAGAGAAGACGGAGGAAAAGAAAAGAAAAAAAAAAGGGGTCTATAAGTCTTTCCTGTAATGACGTATTTAGTCACATTCCACGTTTTTCTTGTCTTTTTAAAGAAGTTTTTCGATCAAACCGATATAACAATCAAGTCCATTCAGGAAAAAGGTTCTCAGGGGCGCATTTACCCCCCCCCCTACCCCCAGCATCCACTCAAGGAAAAAAAAAAAAAAAATGGTGAGGAGAGAACCCTAATCACCCGATAGGTGGCGCGATGGTAGCGGATGGATCCAAAATCGAAAGGTATCCATTAATCACACGTGGTAATTCAAAGGAGTCGCATCCACCCTTATTAAAAGCTATTCTTGGGTATTTACTGTCAGGCGAGCAAAATAATGGCCCCCGTCGTTTTCTTTAGCTTTCTTCTCTTCTTTTTTTCTTTTGGCAAAAGGCCCGCGTATTCGGATTTGAAGTTAAGACTGTTAGCATGCAGTGACGCGCGCGCGCGCTCTAACGGCAACCTTCCCTTTTTACCTTTCCGTTCAATCAGCCAACCGAAGTCCGCCATGTTGGGGCCATTTGCAGCGCGAAAATGAAGCGTACGCCCGAGAGATACACACGGAGCTTTTGAAACAGCGCCACTGTGGGAGTATGAAAAGCGATACCGAACAACTATTTATTTTTATGGTATCGAATCAACCATATTAATCTTTTTTTTTTGCATTTTTTTACATACGCAACACAGCAGATGTGCAACGTGACTCGAGTTTCATACATAAGAACGAAAAAAAAATGAAGAGGGAAACCTTGTTCAAAAATTAACATTCACGAAGTGTATTGGAACCTACAAAATGTTCTAAATTAAATCTCATTTTGAAAGCATCAATATCTTTAGTAAACTAAAAAAAAAAAAAAAAAAATTTAAGTTCATAAATATAAAGAAAAGCAACGAAGCGCATTCAATTAAAATGCAATGTTTCATGCTATAATGTTTAATAAATAAATAAATAAAATGTTGTGTATAATCTTGTTTGTTTCTTTGACGGTACACATGTTTCAGTGTGCAATTTTTAATGGTGGAAGAGCGACAGATCCTAAGATGCGCCTGAAACAAGGTATGAAATTGAGGACAAGTCGCTGAAGATTAATTCTTACGAAAGAAAGAAGTAAACATCCAAGTCCATGCCGGGATTCGAACACAGGTTCGCACATCTGAGCCGCATGACCAGTCTGCTGTGCACGAATGGCAAGTTTTTAATTGTTTTAGGCTTGTGAAGAACTACTTAAATGTATAGTCTAACTAATTAGATTAGTTTTATTACGTGTAGTTGAATTACATGGGGTCCTTGGGGGAGAAATAATAATGGTTTTCTTTCTCGGTCTGTCTCAAATCACGTCATGCCCTTGGCTTTTTTTTTCTTTCACACTGTATTGTGTGATTAAAGTCTTTTGAATCCCCAAGCTTTCAATGAAAACACTTCGGATGTTAACACGTAACAAGTTCATCAGTGGTCCTGGGATGAATTTAATATTTATCTTATAAGACCACGAACGAACAACTTAAAATACAAATAAGATACGTCTATCGCTTTGTTAAGCCATCTTAACTTCTAAGCTTCCTCCCACCTTTTTTCCCCCCAAAGACCTTCATTATTAACACAAGTAAACTATATATTTTCAAAGACTGTCGAAGTCTTCCTCTAATCGTATTTCATTGCTGAGAAAAAAATATCGCGAAGAAAGGGGGGGGGGGGGGGTAAAAAAAAAAAAAGTGTCTCTTTCTGATCGATAAAACGACGTTAAGTAATGAATGGGGGGTCCCTTCCCCAAAAAATCGGTCCCCAATAAAAAATGGCGCAACATATGTCGAATTTTTCGTTCTTTAATTAAAACATCCCATTTAGTAGCTGCAAGTCGTAAGTTATCAGGAGAGAAATCTGCCGACTCAACAGTTTCGTGTATGTGTGTGTGTACATAGAGCCCCTTTCATTAATTCCGCCTCCCAACCCCTCTCCCAATCTCTATTCGTCCTCTCTGATTAACGCTGTGCCTTCGATATTAATCTATAATAGGAATCCGATGCAATGCCTTCACTGGTTTACAATTACACGCAGAGATACGTACTAACTTCATTTTATCTTTATTTTTAATCCTGTTTCTATGAAGGTTGCTTTACGTGAATGTTTTTAATTTACCCCTATTTTCTATCAAAAACGAAAAAGCATTTGAAGGCCAAAAAAAAAAAAAAATCGAAGGTTTTCAAAACGTATCTTACATCTATTAACGGAAATGAGAAGATGAACATGTAGATTAAAACGGAGCTCTCGTCAAAGCAATGCAATATTTCAATTCATGTTGACATTATCGACATTTTATTGAAATTTATTAATAAGTGGTTAGGTATTTTTTGTTTTTAATGCAATAAATAAATTTATCTAAATCCATGCGTGTAAAAAGCATTATTTATTTTACCTTTGTTTTTATTGTGTGTTTATTTTTGCTTGCTTTAGTGAAAGGGGTGCCATATTTATGTCTACGATGAAACATTTCTTTATATTGCATTCTAACAGATTTCAATTTTCTAATGCTTTTATAAGCATTTTAAGGAATTAAAGAAAGTTAAACATAATTGTCTAAAGTTTTTGATTTTAAAAAACCATTAAATCAATTAGCAATGATTAAAGCCCTAAATTTATATAAAATTCAAACGCTATTTACCTTAGAACGCTGAGATTTTTAATAGTTGATGAAAGAGACTCAATATATAACCCAGCGTTTTAGGTATAAATTGTGCCTGAATATTCATTTATATATATATATATATATATATATATATGAGAGAGAGAGATTTTGAGATTTTTGTATAAAACCCACTACTCCAAATAGCAGTTAAGATAAATGATTACGATATACCAAAACTAATTCTTAGCAAGCTGAAACACCGCGCTAATCATAAATATTTTAAACACAAAACATTATTTTACAATTTTTTTGTCATTCTCGTTTTTGATTTTAAATTTAATTAATTGCAGGCTATTTTGAAAATTAAAAACAAGAAAATTGAAATTCCAGATGCTTCACCAAGTTCATATTTAAATTTTCAGAATTTTAGTATATTCGAAAAAGAAATATATAAAATAAATAAAAGGTTTGCAGTTGCTTGAGTCATGACCTTAAAAGTAAAAATTAAAAAAAAAAAAAACTGTGGATTTTAAAAAATTAGGAAGGGCAACATACTCCAATAAGGAACCCGAAGGTGTACTTGACGAGTGTCTTTGCGAATTTAAAAAGCACAACGAAGGTAAAATAATTTCCTGTTATTTTTATTTCGCTGTTATACAAATGTCACAAGGTCACAACTGCATTGTTGGTCAACCAATGAACTGTGTTTAACGTATGACGACGAAAAATTAAAACTGCTGGGTTGATGTCTTAAATAAACAAGGCTAGACGCGAAGGCTGCCAAAAAATCTAAATTTATCCTCACTTAGCTTATTTCTTGATGTTTTGATATAAATAAAGCCGATCCATTCCGTCCCTACATCGTGTTTTGGTTTTCATGTATCCGTACATTTCATTTTATGTATTTATAATTTTTGTTATTGAAATAATAGTACTAGTAAATTCGAATTAAGATTCTCAATTTCTTCAATTAAGAGGGGGAGGTGAACTAGCTTTACCCACCCCGCTAGAAACGGACGAAACATAGAAGGAGAAAGTCACATTCCGACACATCTGTAGCCGTTGCCGCTCTAACCGCAAGGCTATAATAGTCTTTTAATGTTTATTTAATAGTCTTTTAATACTATTAATGTGAGATATTAGCTCTTTTTTTGTTTTTTTAAACAAAAAAAATATTTGAAGGAATTCTTTCAAATACAACTAAATTAGTAATAATAATACGCTTATTTTTATTATTAGAATGTGTTTCTATTTGAAATGAAAATGAAAATAATGATCTAAAATTAGATCATTAATTTATTATCTACTTTTACTTAAATTTACTTTAAAACATTTTTAATTCAATCAATTAATACTGATTAATTTCCCTGTAATTTAATTTTTTATAACCTTTTTTATTTTTTTTTTCTATCGCTTTAAGGTTTTCGCTAAATACACTCTTCAAAATTTCAAGAAACAATAAGTAAATTATAGATTTTATTTAGTATTTTCTTGTACTTTATTATGACGATGAGGCGTATTTATGTAATTTGAGTGAATTACGTAATTATTATCTTGTAATACTTTACAATCAAAATATAATACAAGCAAGGCTATGCTGCTATCTAAAAATGTGTCATGGGTTTAGATTCCATATTTAAGTACCCTTTAAAAACATTTTAAAGCATAGAGTACACGCCATTTTATATTGTTGTTCATAAATTCAGTTCCAGTCTCTGCCGTCTGATGGCGCAGTGTAACTTAAAAGAAAAAAAAAGCCACTTTCAAAAATCGCTTAAAATAATGTTAAGTGATCAGGAATAGTGTTTGTTTTTCAGTCAGAAAATTCGAAGTAACTACTTACAATTTTAAGATCGATTTTTACGTTTAGGCCTAAATTTGTGCATTATAATATTTATAAATGTATTTTGTTTTTGGATGAAAAATGAATTTCTTGTCTTGTTTGTTTTTTTTCGGTGAATTGACAAACTTTAATTGGTAGTTACAGAATAAAAGAATGTAATTCAGATGAATAGTGGAAGAGGAGGAAGAATATAAAAAGTAATTATCTAGTAAAATTATATTTATTCAGGAAATAATACAGCGGCATCCTAAAGACATCATTACTCTATGATTAATATTAATGATGTTAGTTTTGTATAGTATTCGTAAATTTGATTTGTCTGGCGTTAACACTTACTAAAGATGGCTGGGGGGAGGGGGTTAAAGTAAGGAGTGTACAGATGAGGAATGTCTCAAACTTATTCAATCCAGACCCTGTTATTAAGAAAACAGACCTTCTCATTTCGACTCTTGGGCCGTGTTTCGGACACCCCTACAGGCACCCAGGAGGGTGTGAGCGGGGCATGAGTTTTAACGAGATGCCAGACAGAGTGGTGGGGTCGTGGTCGTCGAGACGAAGAGGAAGAGATCCGTCTATTCTTGGAACTACTGCTACTATTTGGAGACGTTTGGAAAAGGACCCGGCGGGAGAACTAAAAATAAAAATTACAAAAAAAAAAAAATAATGCTCGACTTGGTACAAGGACGCCAGAGCTGCACTGGGTGACACCAGGTGACAAGAGAAAAAAAAAGAACAACATTAATGGATAAAGGGTAAGTGACAATTGAAAAAGAAGAAAATTACCTACCAGCCAAAAAAAAAAAAGCAGGAACTGAATCAGGTGCTTAGATAATGACACTAATGTACAACACGACACCTTTTTTCCCCGCGAGACCACCAAAGGGGAGAAATTATTACCGAATTCCTAAGACAACACGATTATCAGCTGTATTACAATTTTCAAGACTTTAAATACAGCTGTTGTTTTATTGGAAAACATTTTCGGAATCAGAACTTTTTTGTGGAACAAGCAAACAAGTCATTTTCACTTTAACCTTTCTATATATATAAAAGTGAACGTCTGTTCTTTGTATATCCCTACACACTTTACCTATCGGCACCACATTTTGCACATTAACTGCCTAGGACCTTACGTTACCGGAGTTCACTTGGGGGCTTGGTTATGATAAAGAGAATTAATTATAAATAGCAGTTAGGCTTAAGAATGTTAACGTTACATAATAAAAGATGCGGTTGATTGGGAAAGGAAGTTAAAAGAGAATCTTTTAGCCCGAACAACCACCTCGTAACAGTTGACCTATTATCAATAGTTCCGGTTCGTAAGTTTCGCTGTAACTGCCTCATCATTCAACTGCTTTCTTAACAAATCCCACGTGTTCTTGAACTAGTTTTCAGAAGGGAAAGAAAAATGTAGTTTGCTCGCTACTTTTTAAAAACCTTCCTGTACATGTCTTTCTTTTTATTTATATACGTTTCATATTGACTAATCAGTTGAACCGAAAGAAAGCAAGATTGGGCCATTAAAATTTCAGCTCTCTAGGAGAAATAGTTTAGTCTTACATTTATCACAAACGGATGACTTTTTTTGTTTTACTGGGAAGTAGGGAAAGATTTTAGTTTGTTTTTTTGTTTTACAATGATCTATTTTAAGAAGTTACATGTGCATTTTTAGTAAGCCTATTTCATTATTTTGGGGGTAAAAAATATCTCAATTTAAAACTATCCAATTATAATTTAGGAGCTGGGAAACCGGAATCTCCATATTTGTTTGTCCAGTTTATTTATTTGTTTATTTATTTATTTCCTACTCGGAGCCGGTTTGTAAACCAAAATTTGAAGGGCCATTAATTAGAATCTGGAATAGGTTTTAACTAAGTTTGATTTCGATTCGATCATAATTATCGGATCTAGGCTCAAAAACCGATTAACGGCTAATAACGCTTGAAACGAGACCAGCGAAAATCTAAAAAATTTAAATTTCGGTTTCGATAAACAGTGGCGCTATCACAAAACGGGCTCTTCATTCCTTATGCCTTTGTCTTATATGAAACCCGATAATCCCTTCCGCTAGTATTTAAATAAAAATAAATTAAGCATTTTTTTTTTACACTGGGAGATATTAAAATCCGACATTTCGCGATTTAAAGTTAAAAAAAAAAAAATTGGGGGGGGGGGGGGGGGAGAAAGTAATATTCATAAATTCTAAAATAATCAAGAACTCGGGATAAAAACTTCCCGAGTTTCACTGGGCTGTCATGCAAAGAATTTATTAATATGAAAACTGTATTTTTCGTTTTGGACAGCAATTCATTGTAAATACGACACGACATATATTAAAACCATCTATTCACAGAGTGAAATAAAATAACAAAAAAAAGAAAAATGAGAAAAACCCACATGATTATCATAATAAATAAAACCACTGAAATGTAGAGAAAATGAATTGTGATTACCGCTGTCAGACATGTTGGATGCAATCCAAAGTTGGACGGCCTGAATATAGTATAACAAGACGTAAGGATAACGGTCGATCTTCAGCCCCTTACCCAATCCCCCATGGTTTCCAGGAAAATAGGGTTATTCTCGTAATACCAGTGTGACACAAATTATAGCTGCTAGCTTGCAAATACCGTCACTCACTCAAAAGCTGGGAAGTTAAAGTGATGGTGAATACTGCGTTTTATATCTGATAACTTCATTGCTTCTCAGAACTATTTTTAAGGTTCCCATTAAGTTTTTAGGACCTTAAAATCTCTTTTAATAAATAAATTAAGAAAAATCGAATTAGGTAATTATGTAGTTAAAGTTTTGATATTTCGGCACTTATATTAATGAATATTCGGAATTAATATTCACAATAGCACAGAATTCGATTGCTCTTAATTCTCTGATAAAAAGTTGTGTTAGAAAATGAAAATAAAGCAGCAGCACTTTAATAGAATTGCCTTTTCTGATTCAATTATGGGGAGGATTTGGTAACGGCCGTTTCACCCTGCAACGGGATCGTCAGCCCAAACCCGCCTCCCTCGATAAAAGAACCAGAAAGGCGCAATCCTATGTGAAGATCAACAACCAATCTGGCAGTGACCCCCCCCCCCCCAAAGGAAAAAAAGGCAATAAAAGAAATTGATCATCATAAACTTTTGCCTACGACTCGTAGGGCAAAAAGGCATTAAATTAAAGAACCAAAAACTTCCAACAGCTTCAAATAATCAAAACAATAAATTTAATAATTTACAGCACGTTAAATTTATTATTTTAAAAAGTTGTGTTGATTGATAAATAAGATCAAGGCCGTTAATTGAATAAAACAGGATGACGCACATAAAACCGGTGCCCATAGACATTTCTTTTTGTATTATATTATTATTTTGGGGCCGGTTTTATTTTGTGCGTCACCCTATATATCACTCGTTTCCGCTTATCAAATACAGTAGAGTCTGCTGTTCGGCTTTCCGCTAATACGGCGGTTGTCGTGTTCGTTACTTAGGGCGCTGTCCCCCTCTTTCAACGGATTTTTCAGCTCTTGCAGACAGCAACACTAGCGCAAAACTAGAAACTCAGGATGAAAATATTTAAGATACCGTAAGCAATGTATGTGTGCTGTAAATTCAGTTCACATTTGCAGAAGTTTTTTAGGCCTAGCTATATTGCTTACTCAATGTAACAATATAAACATTATCATCATCAGCCCGTACAATCCCCATCCGGAGCAAGGGCCTCTCCTAGTTTCTTCCATCGTTGCCTATTTTGGGCAGCACGAGTCCAAAGTTCCCCCTGTGCCTTCTTGATAGAATCTTGTAGCTGGGTGACCACGACTTCTTTTACCATCTTGATGATACCACTCTTGAATCAGCTTAGTCCATTTCTGTGTTGACATACTGGCCACGTGTTATATTTATTTTTTACATTCTTAGCAAATTTTTTACGCATAGTTCTGTAGTACATGACACTATAAACATGTTTTCTAGTTTCTAATGCATTTGCAAGTGAAAAAAAAAAGGATATGTTCTACTTCTAGATCTCAAACGAATACCGGCGTCTAACGTGCGTTGAGATATTAAAGACTGGAGAAGCGCATGCGCACGAAAACTTAAATCGGTCCGTTGTCAGCTATCTGCTGCTGCAGTTTAGATGGACTTATAATTAAATAAAACCACCGTAGAGTGACAAGTGGTGTCAATCTAAACGCGTCACTTCATTAGTCAAAAGGGGGCGCCCCTGGAGAAAGACGGAGGTGCCTTATCACCCACCGGGATCGGAAGGGGTGGTCCGAAGGGACCACTGGAAATTGAGCTCTCCTCGTCAAGTGCAAAACGGAACTGTGTTAATGATAAGGCTCCTGTCAGTCCACACACACACACACATTTTCTGTGTTTATGTACATAACCTGGATCTGCAATTAATGATAAGGTATCTTGGCAATTCGCAGCATTGATCGATCAACACGCTGTGGAGACAACGTTATCAACATGACACGCGTACATGCTGGGGGGGGGGGGGGAAATAACTTAGCCCCCAAAGCATTCAAGTCATCAATCATTCATCAAGCTAATTTTTCAATTACATGAATTGATTTCAATAATATATGCCGCACTATATTACATTTTATATTCAGCCTGGAATATTAGCAAACAGAGAATGCCACGTTTTAATCAAGAACTCCATGTATTATAAACTCATTTAGAACCGATTGAAGGACTGTCAAAAACCAGTGTAATTTAACCCAATTATTTTTTAAATAATTCAGCAATCAATATTTAACAATAAACAATTGGAAAAAAATCGCTTGATTAAGATAGATACAAAGAACCTATACAGAGCATCACAGCAAGAATATTTTACAGGAAGTGACTTATAAAAAAATTGTAATTTAAGCCATATCTCGATATTACAAAATGTTAGATTGAGGATGTTTTCGTAAAGCCAAAATCGTCTGATTGCGAAGATTTTTTTTTTTTTTTCCTCACTTATCGATACATGAATTATACTGCAGTTTCATGTACGTGAATAACTTATTTCTCTTTTCAGCCATTTCTGCCATTGTTAAGTTATTTCATCCAAAGGAAATGAAAATTATAAACCGAGCACATAACACACACACACACACACACAGATACCGCGCGTACAGTGTTTGTAAGCCGTTTGGACCCCAAAATGTCATGTCGCAGAAGTGTCTTGTCGCAGCAGTGTTTTGTCGCAGAAGTGTCGTATGGGCGAATCAGCTTTCACAAGATCGGGATTAGTGGCAACTGAAAACTGCCGTAGGGGCATGATTGTATGTTTGAAGGAATTCCGCAATTTCAAATTTAGTTAACAAATGTATATTTTTATGTCATTTTGGTGAAGATGAATAATAACAAAAACAAAAAACTTAATTATTCGGAAAACTAATGATAAAAGCTCCTGTACAATTTTACTATCTGTGGGTGTTTAGAAAGATTAAGGATCGTGAAGGAACGTTTAAAAGATACAGGTGTTCCACAACAGACCATGCGGGCTCTTGGGAACGCTGAAGGGAGCGTTAGTTCCCCAACAATTGTCGACCAACGGACTAAGTGGGGTCGGATGATCAGTCCGCCATCCTTTAATCCCCGGGAACCCATTTGACAGAGAGCTGGGTGAGCCTTGGGGTCTGTCCAACAACTGTAGAAAAATCCCCGACCACCGCTAGAAATTGAACTCAGTCCGGAGTCCAAATGAGTTCACTACTGGGTTACCGGACCCGAAGGGTACTTGACGCTCCAAATAGGAATATCTGATTTAAATTTAAAAATGACAGATAGCGACCTCTGTCGATCTAATCTGTAAACTGTTGACTGAAAGGGAGTAGATATCCCACTTCTTACATTATTAAAATGATTATTTATCGAGCAGTCAATTGTTTTCGTTTTGATAATTCTTTATTTCCAACCCCTACTTCTGACCCTGTCCAGTTAAACAATAAAACTTGGGGTGTGTCCTCTTACTTGCCAAGTGAGCCGAAACAGCCCGGGTAAATGATGACATCACCGACGGAAGCACGTAGGACGGATTCCATTTCTAATGATACATTGTAAATCACCCTCCTCTTGTCTGTCTTCTTCGGCAATATAGTGGGAGGGGAGACGCGAATTATTGTAATTTATGATTGATTATTCCAGCAAGGATTTTTTTTTCCCCGCCCCTCCTACTCTTCTCCGGACGGGCAATTAATTGTCGGGTTATGATAGATTAATTATCTCGTGCGAATAAACAGAGCTGCCAACGACACACTTTCCCTCCAACAAGTGCTTCGTCAGTTGTGAGTGTCCTGACACCTCGAACGCAGTCGGGAAGGTGTCATCTCTCTTCCTGTACTTGACACCCAATTCTTAGGCAGGCGAAAAAGAATCCTGGCTGCAAGAAAAGCAGAGTAATTAGAGCTACAACGTTCTTAAACGACTGAGCTAAATCACACACGGGAAAAAAAAAAAACATCAACCTACATCTAGTAAAGTCTTCTGATCTAACATCTAATAGAAATTAGACTATCAAATTTGATTTAATGATAACCATACACAAAAATAAAAATAAGCAACCATTGAAGAAAACGGCTAAAAAGTAGCAAGATGCTCAAAAGAACTTTAAGCCTACTTTCCTGACATAGAAATAGCAAATTATTTTATCGTAAAAACAAATAAAGACGAAAAGCCTCAATTTAAAATATACTCAAATTATAATAACTGTCGAATACAAACAGTACCAAATCTTCCATTTTCTCGGATCCACATTACATTCTCAAATTGTCAAAATACGATTAATTTTTAATCGTATCGAATCAAGCGAAATGGATCAAGGATTTAACATTCATTGTAATCCTTAATCGTATTGTTGTCTAAAATGGCAACAATACGACAATGAGATATTAATAGAAGTAGGATAGAAATCCACTGTTTAAGATTCCAATGTTTTTCTGTGGGAGTTTGTAAAATCGTCTTCTCGTGCCTAATTTTTCTCGTCAAGGAACCATCTGGAAAAAATTTTAAATATAAAAGTTAGCTAGTCCCTAGTTCATAAATTTGCATACCACGTTTCAAGAAGATCATCCAGCGATTCAAAAGTAATTGAGGGACAAGATCTGATGAGACTCACTTTTCTTTACGAAATACTTAAAACGGCGTTTTTATTACAAAGTGTGTTTTTATTTTGTTAATGGATGTCCATTTTTGTATGTGTGTGTATTTTCAAACCGCCGATTTCGAATCCGGAAGTAACCAATTTCTTCCTGCAATTTCAGATTCATTTTGTAAATTTTCATAAAATAAATTCCTTTTTTCAATTTTACAGAAGTGTCGTACGTTTTAACGATTTATTTCGTCTTAACGAAGCAGAATAAATTAAAAACTGTCGGTGTTCCGGAGTGCTTTGTTTACACCGGAAGTGCGTTTAGATCCCAACCAACTGTAAAACACAACGTTGTAGCGTCGCGTTATTCACTTCACAGCGCTTTCAAAAACTGCCGCGAACTCACTTGACAAAAAAAAAAAAAGTGTGTTTGAAATTAAAAATATCGTAAGTAGCGTTAAATTCAAATATTATTTCTTTTCACTTGACTTTCACTTCATTTCCACATAAACATGATAATAAAACTGATATCCACTTTTCCCGCATTGTTTAAATAACTCAAAATTTTAAAATAAAAGCCCGGTCTTCAGAAAATACTGACTAAATATTGCGTACGACCATTTTAAACCTTCTTTCTAAGTTTCCAACGTTCCAGTGGACGTATGGTTTATAACTTAACCGATAAAGACTTGGGAATTTCGACGTTCGCGTCCACAACATTAATAATTTATTGTTTTCATTAACCGTAACAATAAAATATTAATATTTAAGTTATTTACAGCGATCTAACACAGAAAAAAGCAGAGATCTAACAGTTGCCTCAGGATATCGTGATTAGAGTATTATATTATTCCATCTACGCATCTTTGTTCAATGAGCCTCATGAACATCATTTTGAAATTGCAGATGTCAGCGTCAGCTAATTTGGGAGTCATTAAACATCAAACTCGAAATAAAGAAAAAGTGCCAACGATCGACTGCTAGAATGAAGTACAACGTTTTTATAAAAGCCTCCGGTGATTATGATTCCCAGACTTACTTTGGATTGAAATACACTGATTTCGTTGCTGATATATGAAGAAAACTGGTGGCAGAACTGGTACCACACCCAAAGCAACTCCCACCAGAAATTCATGCATTCGTAATAAAACATTGAAAGATAAAAATACCATTTCAATAAATGCATCTACAAGTTATTCATCCACACAAATCATCCACTCTCAATTCTTAAACAAAAACGAAATCAATATTCCAGCAAATTTACCGAGTTTCTACAATTACAGCAAAGCTATTTTAACAAATTACAGGAATTTATGAGCTTCTGTGATTCCGCGAATAAAAATAGTCCCATTTAAACTGTACAACGGAACTGTTGTCTGTGGATCTGTAGCACGTTTGCTGTTTTATGTACAAAGTTGAATGTCTACTTGTTTTTCTTTTCTTTAAACACGTAATGGACTTTAAATTTGTTTTCCACCAATCACAGAATAATAAATTTTAGAACCGTTAAAAGTTACGGGCGGAACGATATCTGACGTCGTTTCAGTAACTCGTCTGCAAACAGACAGTCAAGCAGCCTAAACAAATAACGTTTATGGGAAAAACTGATTCAATCATAATTTTGAATGATATATTATTTTTAGCTATTTTTCCAAAGAAAAGGAAGGCTGTGAAGATTATCATGTCTGTTTGTATGTTTGTACTTTTTGAGAAATTCTTGAACATGAATCTTCCTAAAATCTAATAAGCATAGTTATAAAGATTACTTCATTTATATTCATAATAATACGGCGTGATGAAATCGTTAAATTACGCCTGTCGTTATTTTTGATGAGTAGACAACAAGTTTGTAAGTGTGGTTTGGTATCAAAGACGCACAATGTGATTGACTTATTAAAGAGAACAGATGAGTGGATTAACAAAATATTTCATTCTATTTGTAATAGTGAAGTGAATCCCTCCCCCTTCCCTATCTCTAATTTTTCTTGTTCAGGGAGTTAAAGAAGTTGAAGTATCCCACTACAGATCTATGTGGCCTTTGGGGTGGCGGGAGATAAGGCTCCCGGCGCTTCGTGATCAACGGGACTAAGTTGAGGCCGGGTGGTCAGCCCGACGCCCGCCCGCCTTTAACTACCGGGAAGAAAGCCGGTACCCATTCTACAGAGGGCTGGGTAGACTTTAGGATCTGTTTTGGAAGAGAATGAAGCGTGGAAAAAATCTCAGCCGAGATCGGGGATCGAACCCGTCACCTCCAACCCGCAGCCAAGGAGCAACGAAAGTGTAAGTAAATACGAAACAAAGCAGATGTAACTAAATCCGCAAAGTATGCTCCATGTTCTTGCAGGAAGTTCTTTGTCAAAATAAGAAACTAAAATAAACGACAGAACATTACGACAGAAGTGTAAAAAAAAAAAAATAGATCTAATTTCTAACTCCCACCAGGAAACACAATCAAAATTAATTTTGATTTCAGGCCCGAACATTTTTTCGATTTCTGATGTAAAAAATCAATTCCTACAAAAGTGTGAATCGTTTAAAATATGTAGCCAGATGTCCATTATACGAGAGTATTTGGCCAAATCTTTGATTCAATTCATTTGCCTGCAGAGGTCTCTGCAGTTGTTGGGCTGCTGCTCACGTGACAAGCGTCCGTTATGCGTGGAATTCTAGCCTTTTAAAAAGGCCTATTAGGAAATATTCTCGTGATGCATGCGTTCAGAAAGATGAGAACATTGTGCTAATCAACAATTCAAAACACCTGCTACGAAGGTGATTTATGAACGTTAAATATAGTCCACCATCGCACTTTGCCTTCTCAATACCTGCTAGGACACTTAGCTAAAGCAGTCGGGAAAGCCACAAATTCGTGCTGACCAGACAATAATACGATATTACTAATGTAATCGGCGATTGTAGATTAAAAGAAAAGAGGGAGAAAAAAAAGAAAAAAAACAATCTATGAGATCGTTATCTATTAAAAGATAAAAACTATCATTTTTTTTTATTCCGTCGGTTTCTTGTGCTTCGAGTCTCGATTCAAACAAATATTGATTTCTGTTCCCCGAAAACACGATCTATACGTAAATAACTGTAGCTTTGAAAGACAGACAAAAACGTTGCATTTATAAAACAAAAAGCAAAATACTTGCACATAATTTATAAAAAGCTTTACGTAAAATGTAACTTTAATGACTGCGTTTAAAAATAAATAAATAAATAAATAAATAAATAAATAAATAAATATTTAGGCGCAAACTAATCTAAGAAACTTGAATGTTTAAACTTTTTGTGTTTGGTAACCGGGACAGCTGTTACGTATTTGGGTCAACATTCAACAGCCAAGCTACTCAAAAGCAAACAGCCCAAAGTTTTCCAAAAATAATATCTTAATATAAAACGGAAAAAAGAAATAATTCTTCTGAAAGTTTTAATGTTAACATATACCACGACTAAGAAAATGGAACGGGAAGAATGGATGCACCGTGAGTAACAACTACGGTTTACTAAATATTGTATTTTAAATGCTAAAAAAGTAATAAGTGAAAAGAGGAATGACACTACACTGAAAGTAGATCCTGCGATCATCAACCGATTAACCGTCTTAACCCCAGGAAAGAATCCCGGTAACTACTTGTCAAAGAAACAGATACATATGCCTCTTAGACAATTAATTAGTTTCTTCTCCAGAACGTCCTCATCTTTAACTGTGAACAGTATGAACAGTGAACTATGAACAGTGATCTTTAACTGTGAGATCTTTTCATTTATCATTTGGGGAGGATTTTCCGGCAATTTTGGCACCATGTTTTCTCTCGTTCACCCGACTGTTTACGCCTTTACAAAATTTTAACCTTCCTCAGAAACGAACAGAGGCACTGCCTCCGAACAAAACATCAGCATTCTGAATTGGTTCCCCACCATGTTCGCCTTGCTTAAAAACCTATTACTAATTTTTCTTTTAAGGGACAGTGGAACGGAATCCGGAATCACTCTGGTGTCACAACGTAGGATTGATCACCTGCAAAATGGTGCTGATTGAAGAGTCGGTGATGTCAAGGGCTGGTGTGGGAATTAGAAGGTGATGTTTCGCTCCAATGACATTCTGTCATGTTCCACTAAAGAAGAGAAGGAGGATGTCTCCCAAGTCCCTACCCTTTTTCTTTTTTTCTTTTCGTTTTTGCTTTCCGTATAACCCTCCGCAGAAACCCCCTCCCATACGTATCGGCATTCCAGACCGGAGGGGCTGAATTTGTTGCCTGACAAAGGCGAGACCCCCCCATTCATAATTCATCAGCGCGCGACTCACTTTCATCCGATGCTTTTGCTGGTCTCAAAACCGAAAATCTCCAATTTCGAAGCGACCGCGTGGGCGGCATGCACGAATAGTTGTCACTCAGAGAAGAAGCGCGGTCACACAGGACAGAGAGAAAGAAAAAAAGAAGGAAGGAAGAATAGGAACAGACAGACGACAAGGGTCCGCCAAAAAAAGACAAACGTGCCCGGATTCGCGCGCAAACTTCATTCCAAAGTTTGGAGACTTCGAAATAATACTAGAGGGCGCTCAACGAAGCAATATTATTATAAACGTATACAGTATTTGCCAAGTGTAAATTAAATGGGATTCACGAGGAATGAGAGGAGAACAAGAAAACGTTTAGAAGGCATGTGGTGAATGAATTCAAAGTTTTATTAAATTCGACTGGCGTAAGATTTGAGAAGATTTTGATCCTGTCATGTGACAAGTCCAACGGCAAATCACGTTGTGACTTTTTTTTTGTTGCCATATATATATTGCAACAGATACTGAGGTGGTTTTCCGTTGCTTTCCTCAGAAAACCATTATGGTATGCCTCCGAACCTGAAGAGAAAATGAAGACGAAGCAGGCAAAGACAAAGAGAGAAAGGAAACATCCATGCCGGTTCCGGGATTCGAACCCGGACACATCAGCCTCGTGGCAGGCCGCCGCCTTGACTATAAGGCTGTACCAGAGCGGCTAAACACCGATTTACGAATATAGAAAGAATAGTAGAACTTTCAAAATTAAAATAATAAAATGATAATATATTTTTTATTATAATTTCTAAATACAAAAGTAACAGTCCCGTTAGGAATTCAAATTATATTTCAGTCCCGTTAGGAATAAGAATCCCTATCAAATAGGTCCTGGAATTAAGTAGTTTTACAAAACAAACACAATAAAAAAAAAATAATGATAATAATAAAATAAATAAAATAAAATAAAATAAAATAAAAAATCAATACAAAAGTAAGCCCAACAGCCTAACCTTATCTTCCAAAATCGACTTTTTGTTGTTTAAAATATCAATTCTCTGGCAATTTTTATAGTTTATTATTTGTTTCAGGTTTTATTTAATAGTAGCAATGCTTGTCACTAATTTCTTGTAAAGTTCTCATAACATAAAAGATAATTCTGTTAACATTTCGCTGACAATTGAAAGGTTTTGCTCAAATTATAGCCTTTAAAAAAGAAACGGTATCTGATTGTAGTCGAAATAAAATTAGCTTGGTATTTATTTACACGACCCCTCCGTCTTCATTAAATTGTAAAAGGCGATCTGGTCGTAGATAGTCCAACTAACCACTGTAATCTGTACAACCATCTGCTATGATATACGGCGCACTTGAAAACATTATTTGGTTGCTGCTCCGAGCACGTGACCTCGCGAGGGCGACGCTACAAGACGATAGCCATCAGACGGCGCTTTCTTGACAACCATCGACCAAGACACAGCCCCCGCCATATCTGAAGCCGTCAGCGCAAAGACGTAGCACCCGATACCATCTGCGAGACGTTCCCGTACTCTCTCCTCCTTGTACTCGGGGAGTACTTATCGACGGACAGATTAGCCGCCATCTCGCTATTCATTGATACGGTGACGCAGACGTGCGGCGCGTAGCAAGTGCGTGTCCGTTGCTCGATTACAACCTCCAGGAAGAGGGAGAATACGTGAAGCAGGCACGAAAAGCAGAGTAAAAAAAAATACACTGAAAGAAGGGAGCGCTTCATATTCCACTAACCTTGTCTAAATACAGGAAAGCTTAATGCTTTTTTTTTTAATGAAAACTACAAAATCGAAACGCCTACATTTTTCAGTTTCAAATGGTAATAAATATCTTGTGAATGCAAACAGTTACAAATGTTGAATTTTCTACAAGAAACAAATCCACATACTTTACATCATTTGTAATCTACGACCTGTAATAGCTTTGTTCGGTAAAATAAAACGAAATTACAGTAAGAACAATGTATGTCTACACCTGGTTATTTACCTCCCTAAGGACAGCTCCGCAGTGAATACGCGCGACATTGAAAGGAAAAAAATTTAAAAAATATTATTAAGTACAATTACTATTTTATTACACGTAAAAACGCGCAAAACGAATTTATTAAGAATAAAATTCAACGAAAATAAAGGAAGAACATTGTAGATAATAACCTGTAGCCAGGTCAATCATTTATCCCCTAAATGATTTTTTCCGAAATCGAGACCTAGCTAAATCGCTTTTTCTCAACAGCAGATTCACTCCATTTCATCGAAAACCTTAGACCCGTTTTCAAGATAAAATTTGCAGGAACTGCTCACTTTGTAATATTTGTTTGATCTGATACTTTTATCCTCAATCTTCAATTTCCTTTTTTTAACCCTCTTTACAACTACAATTGCAAAGGT
This sequence comes from Thereuonema tuberculata, assembly GCA_023159025.1. NCBI lineage: Eukaryota > Metazoa > Arthropoda > Chilopoda > Scutigeromorpha > Scutigeridae > Thereuonema > Thereuonema tuberculata. The sequence goes on along the minus strand of JAFIDM010010028.1, from coordinate 25,326,144 downwards.
TAAAATATTATTGTAATAATACAGTTTTAGAAGGTATTTAAAAGTTGAAATATTGCATGCCTGTTTATCTGTGATCAAGGTGACCGAAAAACTACACCACTTAGGAATCTAAATTTTATGGGTAAATGTGGGCTGTAACCAGAAAAATCTCTGATTTTTTATTTATATCAGACCAATAAGAAAGGAATTGGGAAAAAAAAAAAAAATGTCAAAATATGTTGTCGATAAAATTTAATAATGCGATAAAATAAAAAGGGTTTATTTTTATTTTTATTATAAATTGTTGCTCAATTTTTGACTGGTGGTTTTAATATGATCTCTCATCGGAGTTCTCTTTATTAAGACAGAGATCATATGATATTCTATGATTTATGGATATTACCGTATCGGTATTCAAAAGTTTGGTACGTCAACTATATCTTGTTTAACACCACACTATTCTTACTATTTAAATATTCAATTCAGTTAAACACCAGCTATTCGTCCCTCGCAATTTCAATGTTTGCCAATTAAAACCATTTTAACATTTTTTTTCCCTCCATGTGAAAAAAAAAAAAAAAAAAAGACAGATTTAAGTTGCGGAATTATGCATAGACACGTTGGCAGATTGAAATGGCGATTTCACATCCACACCCCCTCGCCCTCCCCCTTCGCCACCGACTTTCAATTTGTTTCTTGTCTCGTCAATTTCAATCACGGCCTAATATGACAGTGACGCTTCCGAACGAATTTGAATTTCCTCTGTATATTTTTTTTTTTTTAACCACGAGTTCCAACGTCCTGATATTTTTCCAATGCAGCTGCAACCTACAGTGGACTCGTGTGAACCGGTAAGTCAAAAGCAAAATCAATTTCTCTGAGTTTGATTTTTTTTAAATTAATGTTTGTTTATAAATATATTCCAAAGTCTTAGAATATTGCGTTTTTCGTTTTATAAATTGTTTCTAAATTTTGCCCCTAATGAGGTGGAGGTAAATTTGACTGTATCTTCACAGAAACAGTGATATGGTTTTTTGTATTGGCATTTTTCAAATTCCACATCACTGTCCGCCTTTATATAATTTATATATATTTTTAATGTAACTTCACCTTAATTTAAATATCTTGAATTAATGTAAAACAAATTGGATTATGAAAGCACACGGAGACTTCAAATTTTTTAATTAATAACTAAAGAAAAAAAAACTGGAGTTTCAATGATGTAATTTTTTTTTTTTTTTTGTTTTTTTCAATTCTTCAGAATAAATAGATAAGTAAAACAGAGGCGTATTTGCGTGCAAACTTCGACGTACTTGATTATTCTATTGTTGCATTTCAGTTATAATAAGAGAACAGGATCTCATTTGCTAAAAATATATTAAAAAATTTCAGCTCTCAATGATAATTTATTTATTTATTTATTTAATTATTGTGCAGCGTGAAGACAATTAACAAAGTAGAGGCAGTATATTTTTTGTAATGGCGATTCTTTTTTTTTTTACTCATTGGGTCTCGCGAGTCAAAAAATGATATGCGAAACACTGCTATACTGTATCTGCATAACAAAAGAATACGATAGGGTGAATAAGAGACTGAATAACAATTTCATTACTTAGTATGATTCTGTTTTTTGAATCTCTTCAAACTGATACAGTAATTGCTATCCCTAATATCTAGAATTACATACAAAGGATATGATGAGAGGCTGTATCGGAACCTGTCCCGCTAAAACATGTGGGTGGATTCAGAGTTTTCTAACCCCCACCCCCCAAAAATACCGTATTTCTTTCTGATAGGCTCAGCGTCCACCACAAACCGAGTTCTGGACGAATACCGAATAGATCATCTATGCGTAGTCAACTATTCTGCACGCACAAGAATCAGAACATCCGAAAGGACGAGATAAGAACTAATAAGAAAACACGAATAAATGTTTCCCCTATCCTGTGATCATAGTGGGATCGCCCAAATCAATCGACACCCTCCCACCCCCTCTCCATCTCCTTTTGTAGTAAAAGTATGTTTCAATTATGGAACTTGATGTTTGCTGGGATCATTGATTCCCGAGCAAACGATAGCTCGTTTCATCCCATCCCTATTCTTCCTTCCGAACATCGTTTATCCCCTATCTGTTCTTCCCCCCCCCCCTCCCTTCTTTTATGCTCCCCCGGGATTAATTTCATCTGCGTCGTTGTTTGCATTAAATAAGCCTTAAAACATAAAGAACAAATAATAGAAAAAGCATCTTCCCAATCACAACTTCAATATGGTAAATATATTTTTTTTTAAAATTTAAAATTCGATTAAAAAAAAACCAATGTTTTGTTTTAATCTTCTGATAAGGATCAGAAGACTTATATTCCCGTTTTGTCTGTCTGTGGACAAGTATTATTAAAATATCATTAGCAACAATCAGAACAATCAAAACAATCGCAACAATTGCATCTTTTGCATGCGCAACAATCACATTTATAATACAGCCCTACAACAATCACAATAATCGCGACAATTGCGCCTTTTGCAAATAATTTTGGGCACTTACAGACTCATACTTACGTTTCAAAAATACAAAGCATTTTCCAGCATTTTATTATAGAATAAAAGCTATTGATTTCACGATGTTGTTATTATTACAATGATGTATTTGCGTTAAGTATATCTGTAATACTATTTTTAAAGTAATACATTCCCTTTGGGTAAATCGCTTATACGTCTTTCTCCAATTCCATTGGAGGGACAAAATTAAGTCAGCAAAACACAAGTCCGTTAGTTATCGCAAAAAGATAAAATATCAATCACGCGAGAAACCGATTTACTTGTCACTAATTCTAGTGACATTTTGGATTTCGTACGTTAATTACGACCTTGACGAAGTTAGTGTCTGAAAACGAGATTTTGCGAGATTCAACGTGAATGCGGAAATGGAGATAAAATCTTGTAAAATGAAAGATTTTTATGTACATAATAATATTTGAATTCATAAAATCTGAAATCCAAGCATCCTCTTTCAAAAAATACATAAATAATGCACCGTATCTATACAACAATGAACGAAAACAGCAACAACGTAAGCCTAGCTGCAACAAAATCTCCTTCACAGAACCTACATTTAAACATCGAAATTTAAATTAATGTACAAAATCTAAAACACTTCTATTTCTGAACTATTTTCGTATGTTTATACTTACAACGATCTTAGAAAATTTAAAAATTGTAAGTATTGCTAATATATTAATTATAGTGTTCATGTTTTCTTTATAATACAGAAATGTAGCGTAATTATTTATTAGATGTCAATTTAAAGTACGATATATTTTTAAAATATAATTGTTAAGTAATTATTAGTTCGAAATTTAGAAAGTAAATTTTTCCTTAATTTTAAATATTATATGAAAATTTATCTAAAAACGTTTTATGAACTAAAAATAAAAATAATAAGTTTTCATTAGATCACAATGATCCATTTATGATTAATTTAGAGCGGTATTAATATTAGAATTCAAAATATATCACTAATAACAGCTTTATATAATAATTCCAGAATTTTCAACTGTCTGATTTTTGTAAAAGTCTTACTGTAGTGAGTGTTAAAATGAGGTTCCGTGAATTTCATGAGGAAATGAACGGAGGTAGGAGGGTGGGGAGCCGAATAGGTGAGTTGACAAACTCTAGAAGCGACTGACAGGCGGATTAGTCAAAAGCGGATTAAGCAGATAGAAATAGCCTGGTAGCAAATACCACCCGAGCTGATTTGGGCTTGTCCACTGAATGACAATTTTATTAGCACTCGGCAACCAGCAATGGAAGACATTTTTGCCACGAATCGGATTTCTAATAAATACATATTGAATTTTATATTAAGTCGTATTTAACGTACGACGCTAATTCCACCATTCAAATAAATAATAGTAAAGAAAGGCATGTAATCATTAATTGGATAAATATGTCATAGCTGCTCCTGGATACTTTCGATCCGCTTACCGCAAATCCGTCATTAGCGAAAACTGATGGCGTTTTGGCGATGGAACGCCTTGATCACAACTATAAGCCTTTTCAAGCAGCACTGGCAGTTGTGACTTGTAGATATTTTTGGTTTTGCAGTTCAGGCGTAGGCGAATGGTCTAAGTCCTAAAGACTGCTGATAAGAGCAACTCAGTTTTATCTTTTAAATAGTGAAATTATAATGGCAGTGGCAAAGTATCATTTAATAGAAATTGGATTCTTGAGGACGGTAACTGCCAACACACGAATACTTTACCAAGTGTCGTGGGCAAAGGCACTTATTATAAACAAACGCAAATTATACAGGAATGCTTAAAATTTACCATTACCTGTAGGTTATCTTACCAAATATTCGAAAGTTGCGTTGCAAAATTTATTTTCTTTTGGTTTCTGCACTGGCTGAGAGCTCAGAAAGTTAGAAACGGCCGTCTCAGGGTCTTAGCTTCTAAACCCAAAAAGGCAATTCATTTATATATTTTTATATATTTACATATTTTTTTAATAGATATGATAATAATAATAATAATAATAAAAAGGACAAGACTCAAGTAAAAGAAAAGTCATGCTTAAGTTTTTTTTTCAGGACTTCCTGTAATTATGCTTTTGAGGAATAAATCAGGTATTGAATAAGACCAAAACACTGACAGAAGTGATTGTGACCTAATACATGTCACGTCGATACATAGGAATGCTGAAAGTGGTTGAGTTGAGTTTGGTTTTTTTTTCTTTTACCTTTAATGAGGTAAGTGAAAACTCTAAGATAAGAAACGAATTACATGCGAGATAAGATGTTAATTCCAATTAAAACAATGGAAAATAAACGAACAAATTAGGTTAATTGATAACGCATCGACATTCCAAGGAAACGGACCCTGCAATTAGACCACACCTGTTAGCTTTTATGGGCATCTTTCCTGTTATATTTTGTTTGTCTTTAAAAAACATGGTTCATCTACCCGAAAATGCCTCAAAACAAATGGATGAAAGTTGAACGGTTAAATAAATGCTACTAAAATGGAGCAACTTCATTTAGAAATGATAAGAAATAAGCCTATTTGAAATGAACCAATTACTACGACAGTGCCATCTATATCACTACAAAGACAGCAACCACACCTACGGTGGGAATGTTTAGTACTCGGTAATTTACTCATCAAATTTAGTTTATTATTACTGACACGTTTTTATTTATTCAACAATAATTGTCATATTTTTTCTTTATTGTTATAAGTTTTTCCTGGGTTATCTCCTGTAAATCACAATGACTGATGTTTGAGAATTGTCATAGAAAATGATTGCACAATTATTGAAACATGGTGTCCGATTTTTTTTCTCTTTCTTATTTTTTTCAACTATTATGTAAATATTCTTTATAATTGAATTTATAAAAGGTAAATAACTTTTTTACTTTTTAAATTTTAACCATAAAAAAAAATTAGTTTCAAAAATTCAACACCAGATGCCGCTGATGAAGTGTTTGTATATTCGAATGAATGTTAATGCTTTCACAGAAACAGCTTTTTGAAATTAATTTGGTTTTTAAATTTCAGAAAGCTGTCCGGCAAATTATATATATATATATATATATATATATATACATATCATTCTGCTGCATAAGTGATCACAGGAATCTCGACCTCCTCTAATCACCATCATTCCAGGATACGGGCTTGGTACTTTAGAACCGTGTAATTCCGTTTCAAAATTTGGACAGGAAAAAGTATGTGCCCTTTTTTTTTGTCTGCGATCCACTGCTAACATAACGAAATATGGTGTTGTAACATCACGAAATACTTCTGCAACGTTTGAAATCGGCCTCGAAATATCATCTGTTTCTGTCCTGGCTTTCATTCGATTAAAGAATGGGATTCTTTAAGAGTTTTAAATATGAATTACTATTATTATATAATACATAGAAACAAGCACAACTCTATCCATTATTTTAATAAGTAGTTTATGGGAGAACTTTGTTCCAATAAGTCATTTTCATTATATTAATCGCGATATTCATCATTCCAGCAATTTTAATTTCTGAAAAAAAATATTTTAGCCAGAAAATTTAAAAGATTTGTTTAAAAGATCTACCAGACATCGAATTTCAAGTAGGTCATCAGGGAACGATTTCAACTCGCCGCCATGTAAATGTACCAAACAGAAATTAATAAAATCAAATACAAAGGCGCACGCTCCATTCTCCTCCAAACGGGTCCTCGTGTCTACCCAGCTCTCTGTAGAATGGGTACCGGGTTTCTTTCCCGGGAGTTAAAAGGGGACGGGCGTCGGGCTGACCTCCCAACCTCAATCTAGTCCCGTTGGTCATGAAACGCTGGAAGCCTTACCTCCCGCGCGCCCATGGGCCTGCAAGGCCTATTTGTGGGATTGCTTTAACTTTAAGTACAAAAGAGAGATAATCTTTTCGTCCATAAATAAGCCTTTCAAGTAGATCTGTTCAGTAGTTCAGAAATTTTGGATAGAGTCACAAAAACTTCGTTTCTTACGCGGTTAGTCTATGAACTTTAAGAACACGTTTTTATCTAATTACAAAAATTATTAGTGAATCCGGATGTGGAAAAAGTTATTTGAAACATTCGTGATAACAGCGCCGTAGGAAGTCCCTCCCCTGGTGGTATATTTGCGAATTACTGAAAGCCTACATTTCTAATGAATGATAATCTAATTTCTCATTATCGCTTTTATCGCCCAACTGCACTCGACACCGTGCAGTTCGCAAACCTTGCTGGGGGATAACGAGATTTGTAGGGGAATATAAACAACGAGGTGTGTGTGTGTATCACACTGTAACGGATGATCTTATTTTGGAGGGAATCCTGTCCCCGTCGTACAGCAAACATACGCACTCGGGCGGCTTTAACTGTAACAGACATCTGTCACCGCTGTATCCCTTACACCGACAACAATGGCGCGTCGGCCGGTGCGGTTTCAACTCCCCCGCGGCTGCCAGCAAAGTATGATTCACGTTATAATCGTTAATCAAATCGGCTCATGTTTTCATTTGTAATTAATCATCCCCCATGTTTACCTAATCCATAAAATTAGAAACAGATCAAATAGATCTGGTGCATTAATTTATATCTCCGAACCCTTCCTACGCGAGAGCTTTTTATCTGGTGTATTTATATAAACGCTGACCTACATACCTGGCAACTTGCCCTCGCAGAAAAACAAGAGCGCCGTTACAATTTGTGTGTTCGTCATCCCGAGGATGCAATAAATTAAAGATGGATGAAGGTTAAAAAAGAAAAACTACTCCAGCTCTTGGTTTGCGAACACAAACCATCAGCTTATCGCAAATCTGTATTCATATCGAAATTTCTTAAGTTCTCAACTAAATAATTCCTGTACAAAAACTCGCGCATGACGGCGACAACAATTCTCCTTACATTGGAAACGAAACAATGATTTTCCATCTGTGTCTAACCGTGCTTCTTGTATTTGACAACCAATTTAAATGAAGGCTTTTATTCAAACTTAAAAAAAAAATAAACATTTTAATGAAAACAGCTTGAAGGTACTTCAGGAACTTATAATTTTTAATGAATGCAACTGTTTGCGAACTTAAGCTTTAAAACGAGTTTTGTGATGACCTTTGTAGCAATGCATAAAATTATTGGCGCAGGGGTTAAAGAACTGACTAGTTACCATATTATGATGGAAACCCTAAAACTTGTATCATCAACAGTTTTACCACAAAGCATTTTTCAGTTCAGTTTCGGGTTTCTAGCACATTGCGGACTTCGTTGCACAGCTCCTGCAGAAATCTTTTAGGACGCTTTACGTAACGTAGTGTTTCCCATTATTTTTTTTTCATTTGAGCCAAACTTTCGGAAAGAAAATTTGCTGGAACCACACCGAATTTTTGTTATTGATAAGAATACCTTTGAAAAAAAACCACTAATACCTAACAAAAATGATATTGTATTAATTATAATAAAAGTGACTTCTTATCTATAATTTTAATGTATTTATAAAATGCAGGTGAGGTTTTTTTTTTCTTTTTTTTTTTTGAAAATTTCTTCTTGATTATATTTGAACCTTCCCGCTACACCGTTTAGGAATCACTGACTTAATAGGAAAGCACTTTTCGTTTATTCTTAATTTTCTTCAATTCTATTTTGACTGTTGCGGGAAATACATGTCCAGTGGTGGATTTTTGTTTTCCCCAGATATTTCTTTTTTCGAAACGGTTCTGAGACCTCCTCGCCTTCTATCCAGCTTTATTGCAGGCTTAAGACATATCCCAGTCTTTACAGAACCAAGATGTACTATATAGTCTTCGCGGAAAGTGTCCCTAAGCCCCGTAGTCAGTGAGAGACTAATACGTACGAATTCGGTTCCGATAAATAAATAACAAGCAATAAATGTACCGGAAACTAATGTACGTACAATTCGAGGAAGTTTAACTTAATCTTTTGACTTTTTAATGTTCGGTAATTACTTTATCTCGTGTTTTATTTTGCATAATCGGCAACAAGGTCCTTTTATTTAAAACTTCACGTTCTTATCAATTCTCATGAATTTCAAAACGCGGGGAAAAAAAAAGGCCTCTTTCGAAAATTCTTAATTATGTCCTGACAAATCTTTACCTTCATTACAATTCAAGAAGCATTTCCCGAGCGGAAAATTAATTAACAGTGACAGATATAACTCCTGTCCCCTCCTGCAGTCACCTATCACGTGGTACGAAAGCCAACTAACTGCCCTGTCTCGGGGGGTCATCAATTAATGATTCGTCGGATTCCAAGTCACCTTCTCTTCCCGACCCTGAGATTTTGCTAATTACAGGACGACCCTAATAAATGCATTGGTAGAGTTTCGAACTTTCCGTGTGTACTTGAAAAGCTCTCTGACATTAATCGTCCCCAATTAAGGCTCTCGCTGATTTAAAAGGAACTTATTTACATTTTAGAAAGCGTGTCTGTTAGTTGGTCAGTGACGTGCTGTGGAAATACAGTATTGGCAACATGTTTTTCTCAATACGTTGTCCGTGCTGTAGTCTTACTTAGTTGAAAGATAAAAGTTCGTTTTCCTGTAGAGCACGCCGCGTACTTTTTTAGATAGCATGACACTACAACTTTTTTACTTAGGTTCCAAGTATTTATAGATACCCTTTCATAAACCAACGTGTAAACTTTTGTCAATCCTAACAACGTAAGAAGTGCTCCGTAGCCTCAGCGGTTCGTTCGTTCGTCACAATAACTCCTGTAGCGTTACAAAGCGCAACGCGAGCTGAAATGTAAAAGCTTTTTTGGGGAGTTTAGTATCTTACAATATAGTATAAAATAAAGAGAGAAAAGGAAATCTGGAAGATGGAGAATGTCTGTTTCATTTTCAACTGTAAAAGCGTTTTAGAATTACATTCCCTTACTTATTCCTGAATTCAGCTTAATACATAATGAGGAGGTGCAATGGCTACCAAAAGAAGCCAAGAATATTTTTTTAAAGTGTGTATGTATAGTAGACCTCTCGATTATCCGTGTCTTCGTTAGTTACTAAATAAATTCTAGTCTGTTGTGGTGGCGAAAGCGAAAAAAACAAACCGTATACACAGCTTACTGACTGGCGAATTTTCACTATTCAACGAACTGAATTCTTCTCCAGTTTGGCCGCTAATCACGCCAAAACGACTAGGCCGATTTCTATAATATTTGTCATGATTCTTATTTAGGAAGAAATTTAAAACGTAAATATAATTATTTTGGTCTTAATATCCCTCCTAACAACTCAAAAAATAAATACATCCATGAACATCTTAGCAGAAGAAAGACAACGAAAAGCGCACTATGAAACCGAAACTTTATTTTCAGCAAAGCGCTTCTATCTGTGGAAGTTTTCTAATGCTAACGATGTCCCAAGCCATCACCATTATTTTATAAATTTGAGTAATTTTTTTTTACAAGTTATTTCTTGTATCTTTCTGAAATTAGAACTAATTTTTAACGGTTCAGTAAGGTTTTTCGCTGAAGTCTCTGTAGTGACTGGGAGATCGGATAATCGAGGTTCTACCGTATGTAAATCTTAGCTATGGTTGATATTTTTAATAAGGAAATTGTTGTCTTACCGTGTTGACGCACTTGACGCTCGGATTGATGAAATCGAGCCCTCTGTCGCCTTGCCCATTGAAGCAGTACATGATATTCTGTGTGAATTTACGGTGGATGGCTCTCATAGAGTAGACGCACAGCGCCGAGCGTGTACTCGGTTTATCATAGACATCGCTCTCGTTCTTGCTCTGCGAGAACACGGCATAGAGCACATCCTCCTGGGCCGTAATGCCCAGGTCCACGGCGAGCTCCGACCCTGGCTTTCCCAGATATGCTGCTTGAACTAGGTTGTAGTCGATCCGATCGGAGCCTTCCGTGTTTTTGCACTCGATAGGTATCTCCGTGTAGGAGTAGTAGTCCTGATCCTTGTGGCATATGCGAATCAGCTTGGAGATGAAGGGGTAAGGTTTCTCCACAAACCTCTTCTGCACTGTCAGGAAGTAGCTGAAGCCGCGGGAAGCGAAGCCGTAAATGTAGTTGATGGGGTAGCGCTCCCGGGCCAGGCTGTTGACTGAAATGCGGGTGCCGGTGGTGACCGAAACGGATGCAATGCTCAGCATCTTGTTCGGATCCAGGCTGCGACTGCTCACGGCGGGCACGTCGGTGCGGTACGGCCCGTTTGCCGTGTAGCTGACGCCGACGTACAACACGTGCGAGGTGGGCGGGTTGGGAGGGCCGGGAGCGATGAACGCGACGGTGGACGCCGTCGCATTATTGGCGGCAACGGGTTCGTTCACCAAGGTGTCCGTCAACGAGATATTCAGAAGTTTTCGAACCACGCAGATGCCCTGGAATATGCTGCCGCACGTTATAAGCCGTCCCTCCGAATAGTCGACGACAAGCACCTTATTTACATTGTCGGTCGGCTTTTTCAGTATAGCCGGGCAGTCCCGGCTCACTGGGCAGTCCGGGCTGTCGCTTCGAGGCCCGGTCTCCTCGGCGACCTCCATGTGGAGATTGGGCAGTAATTGGTAAATCCGATTGACAGCACCCACATAGACCCTCCCTGTATTACGGTCCACAACCATATGGTTGAATTTCGGAGTCTCCGATTCGGGGGGCGCGAACACCTCCCTCGTGTGGACCCCAGGGGGCTGAAGCACCACGAAGAGAAGTAGCAACATCCCACACACATTACAATGTGACCACACAACCCCTTTTCGCCTCTTCTCCCTCTTCTTCATCACGGTCATCATCCACTTCAACCAATCTACAAAGAAAAAGAAAAGACAAACAATTAGAATAGAACGGAATAAAAGTCAACAAACAAACAAGCAATACAAAAAAACTGCCTTAAAAACAAATCAAATACAGATATATCTCGCACAGTGCGATGCGAGGTAATGCGTTTGAAAAAAAAAATACCCGTACTGATTGAATCCGCACAAAACGAGGTATTACCTGTAGTATCATCGTATGGGAGATTGGTTAACGGCCGGCGAAGAAATTACTTCATAGTAGAAGTAAAAATGGTTGATAATTAGGGAAAATATAAAACCCTTTATAAAGTAAAAACAACGGAATATTTAGTGAATCCGTACTGTTTGAAACCCGCACTGTGCGAAGTATTCCTGCACATAGCTTGTTGCACAAGAAAGTATTTTGAAGTTGGCTTAACAGATGATTTAAAGAAAGTATTTTGTTCTCCAATTGCATAAAAACATCTTTATTCACAGTAAGAATAACAAAATTTCGCCCCATAGATTTTACTTGCCCAGGGCGTCGCAACCGATAGAATCGGCCCTGCTAAACGAAAGGCTCAGAATTCTTAATTATTATCATCTTCAGTCAGCAACAGAAAATATCGGACACTTAGATTTAAATTCTATTCTAAGGTAAATATACGAGTTTTCCCTTCTAAAAAAACTTAATTTGGTATTTGTGTCATAACAACTTTTCTGCGAATACATGGGCGAATACATGTAAGAGACAAAAGGATGGGTAAGTGCCGCTCCACCCACCCCCCCCCTTGGAATTTTTCAATTTTAATGTAATTCACGTCATGTCTGTCTTTGAAGAAAAAGGAAATTGTAAGTTTCTACATACATTATTTATATTTTTTGGACACTGCCAAATTAAAAAACCCCCCCCCCCCCAATAAAAATTGCTTCATATATAAATGTACCTGGAAGGTGGTCATGTAAATTTATGTTTCATTTTGGGAGTCACAAAATGATAGTTTGAGAAGCTCTGTGTTAAACAATGAAAAAGGAAGATAAAAAGATTAAAAAAAAAAAAAAAAACTTATGTATATTATACACATATGTTATATTGTAGTTGTAATATTTCATGTAATTGCATAACTAATCAGTTAACTATGAAAATAGAATTGAACAGTTTCTGAAGTCTCTAAATCTAGCCAATGTGACTGTGGTTTAGGCTTATTTGCACATATTTTTAAAGCAACAAACTACACTTTTTTTTTTTTTTTTTTTTTGTTTCTCCTTTAAAAAAAATAAATAAATAAAACACTTGATGAAGGGTTTGCTCCTTCTTTAGTTGATAGATGACCACCCTCTTAACTTTTAGCATTCGTTCTATCTGGCCAGAACTCTATCAACACCAAAAAGAACGCTGAGGCAAAAAAAAAAAAAAACCCACCACAACAACATTGATTTCATAAATAAAGCAATAGCGTGAGTATGAGGTTGTGTGGCACCGCCGTGGCGCACCGAGTAGCCTCCTTCCGGGGGCTGGGCACCACCCATTGCCCGTTGCTTTCACTCCCAGCTCCGCTATCGTCAGTCCCACAGTCGACAAAGCAGCGCCTAATTTCATTTGTACAGCCTTAGCTTTTAAAAAATTCAGTCGTTAACGTATAATTCGAGAACTGTAAAAGCAAATTAAATTACAAACTACCATATAAGTTATACGCCTTTAAACGTAGAACTGCAATTTATTTCCTGTCGTTTTTTGGCTTATTATTTAAAACATTCACTGTCTTTTTATCATTTCGAGCTTTAAGTCATCAATATTAACAGTATTTTTTATTAACATCCGTGTAATTTCACTTTATACTAGATGTCTATCAATCATTTCACAAGAAAACTACAATTCGAAGACCTAGCTTTGTCTCAAGGCTGCGTTCGATTTTGTTTCACCGGACACTAAACAAAGTAAACTCAACAATGAAACGCTTCGGTTATGTGAACACCAGAAAGAAGTAATCGACGAAATGGCTACTATCAGAAATGCAAAATGAAAGCATAAGAACAAGGTAAGGATAGCGATTAGTAAGCCAATCGTAAAGCTTCACAACAACTTCTGATACGTATAAGATAATATAATAATGCTATCTCAAAGTTAAACCATAACATCTGAAAATTTCATTGCTCCATATCTACCCTTAAACTGTGATAATGTTCCCTAGTTATTCCAGAACTTCTTCATTTTGTTTAATTTATGTTGAATTATTTGTTTAATTTCCTTATTATTAATGTGATTGCTGCGAATGCAAAAGACGCAATTGTTGCTAATGATACTGTCCACAGACGGACAGATAAAGCGGGAATGTAAGGCTTCTGATATAAGTATGATAAGCCTAAAAACGTTCATACGTTTTATTATTATTGTTATTTTAACTGCTTTACAAAGGCACTAATAAAACTCAAACAGGTTAATTTCCAAATATTATTTAGGCCTGTAAATTTTAAAGATTCAAGGTTTTTCTTTTCAGTAGTTTTTGGTATTCTTCCGCCAAACAGCTGAACATCACAGCTTCAAACCACGTGAGTGAAGTTCATTCAAAATGCTTGTTGATCCATTTTATCTGTTGTCTTCTCTTCGTTTCTTTCCACCTCATTGAATAGAGGCGCACTCGTAACACATGCACTGTTAGGCTTAATTGTATTTTTTAAACATTTTTGGGCTGATCGAACGCTAGTTTTATCTGTTTTTTCCCTCCTGTACCGTTTCTCGTTAAAGGTGGACGGTGCTGCACTGGGGCTGCGGCCAGTTCAACAACGGGAATCAATATCCACTCCCACTCTTTGTTTATTTCTCCCAGAAGTCTCTCTCGCCCCGCGAACATAAAAAATAATTTACTTGTCGGCTCTAAATCATCCTGGCTACATCACGAAGGAAAGGAGACACTGAAAACCAGGAATTCGATTGAAAATAACATTAAAAAAACGAAATAAATAAATAAAGTTGCAGACGAACTCTTACCGACTAACTCTTTCAAGTGAGATTCACAATCGTATCGAAGGTCGCCGGAAGTGACTCATCACCTACATATTCCCGTAATCCAATAATCTAAGAGCAGGTAATGCAAGAGAAGGGGAAGAGCGAAGAAAAAAAACAAACCAAAAACAAATCCCTTCCCACGATATAGGGAGTCAAGAGTGTGAAGAAATGGTTTTAAATGACTTATCATAAAGAGACAGTGACAAAAATGAATTTTTCGCAGTTATTCTACAGTATTTAACTGTTTTAAAAGGAAAATTAAAAAGTAGTAGAGTACGTTTTTAATGTATTACTGCATTTTCGGTTTCACAGTGTCTGTAATTGATTATTTTTAATGTTTTTATTTGGAACTTATTTTGAAATGGTTTTAAATTAGGTAGTAACTAACAAATACGAAATTTCTAAAAAATAAAAAAAGTATTTATTTTTCTTTCTTTACAGATTTTATTTATACTTTAGAAAAATTGTCCTGAATTATTTATTTCTCGAAGATCAGGGTTTCTGAAATAGGGTCGCGACCCCTTGAGACTGAGGGGATCGCAGACAATGTGGATAAAATGGTTATGCAGGCTGTGATGATTAATAATAGTCTAATAATAATGTAAAAAGTTTGTCAATAAAGTCGGGGGGGGGGGGTCAAAATTGGAGACCCATGGAGAATCATTAAAGTCTAAAATGAATGATAAATGCACGAAAAAAAATAAGTCTAAAAAAAAATCTACAACTTCAATTCAGATATAAGGAGCTTGCATCAAAACAGGTAAGAAACATAAAAAGAAAATTATCATTATTTGCAGTACTCAAACAAAAGTACTGGTAATTATTTCCCCCCAATTTTTTAAGAAAATAAAACAAAGAAAAAACGTGATTAACAGCTATTTTGAAGGCAGTTAAGATATTAAATAAAAGAATCAAAAAACAATTAAAGAACTCCGTTAACATGTATATTTTAAATACGAACGGCGCTGTTAATATCTTCTTTCAGTGTCACCACCAAAAAAAACATGGCCGACCGGCTGCTTGATATTCGAGCCACAAATACGATGAATTTTCATTAAAAGACTGGATGTCGTAGCAGCTGCACTCCGTAGTCATTAAACCAAATTGTCAATTTGCCAACAACATCGATTTGGCACTGCAGGAATCCACAGCACTGCGTTTGTTTTAAAAAAATTTAAACATTAGCAATGGCGAAGCCTCACACCACACATGGTATTTTGATTATTAGGCCCTGACGACAGACAGATAGCCATTCCTCTCCCAATACTAAACGCCCTGCCCTCTCTCTCTCGTTCGTTCCCAACCCCCTTCGCCGTAAGCAAATCCCTCACTCCCAAAAACGAATCTGTATTACAGATTCATGGCTACACCCGGAAAAAGTTATTGAATTTCAGATTTTCGAGACCGCAGGCGACTGTTAAATAAAGCAGACACATCAACGGAACAAGTCATACAAGAAACATGTTTTCTCCGAAGTTTAACATAATCTAAACTAAAAATTGTATTATCCATTCAGTTTTAATGTTTACAATTTAAAATTATTATCCCCTACTGAATTCTAAATGACTCTTTCTTCAGAATAAATATTTTTCAATCCAACATTGTATTTTTTTTTGTATACAAAAACTTCCGTTTAAAAAATATTTATAGAATAAGAAAGACGAAAGACGGCGATCGGCAGGATTAAAACGAGACCGTGACACTTACTTGTAAAACATTTTTTTTTTTTTTTAACTAATGCGGTAAGGCAAAAATAAAAAAAAGTATCTATACATAGTTTTTAAAAAGTAACATATATTTAAGGTATTTTATGACATTTCTGCTTTATATGTTTTTTCGTATATTATATGTATGTATGTTCAACGACGTTCCTGAAGTATTTGAAACGATTTTCTATCAGTGTTATACGTTTTTTATCATTAAAAACAAACAAAATAAATAATTAAATAGATTTTTTGCAATGATTGATGTCTGAGGAGACAAGAGACTATATTATTAGGGCCCAGATCTTTACTTTTACTTAAGTAAGTTTGCAATAAACCCAATACAAATATTGCGATTTTCATGGAATACAGAAGTGAATATTTGAATCTTTTTGGATTTAGAGAAAATCTGCGTCGTAATAAGGAATATTTTTTTTATATAGATAATAGGAACTACTCTCTTTACAATGCTGGTTCCTGAACGGTACGTCAAATCGGTTTTTTTTCTTTGGTTGGCTGGTGTGATCAGTGACCTTGTTTCTTTTGATTGGATGTGTTTTTTTATGATCGTAGGTCGTGAAAATGCGGGACGTATTTATTACCATTTTTTTATTGTTGTTTTGGTGGGGTGGCGGGAATTATTCCCAAACACGAATTTCCGTCGAGGAACGCCATTTTAACTTTCCGACTACAGTTTTGGGTTATTGAGGAAAACCACATCGGGAGGAATGGATGGGATGATGATGGATGGCGAACCGGTCAAGAATAGGAATGGAAGGAAGAGAAGAAAGAAAAAGAAGAAAAAAAAAATCCTGCTGACCTTGACATTTCCCATCGCGGTAGACTTTTTCTCCTTTATAAATTCAGTGGTGGGTGATTGTTGGAAGGCAATGATTACGAAAAACGTAAGGAAACGAGGCGAGGCTGCCAATGGCTATTAGATTTTATGGATGATGGGTTATTAGAAGGAAACAGTGGGTGGAGGAAGTAGGGATACGAACTGAAGCATAATGGAACTACCTTAGAATTTATCCAAACAACAAACATGATAAATTAATTCATTTTCACCCACAACACGATTAAATAACAGAATTTACATGCCAAATTATAACACACTAATATTTTTGAGAAAATGACACTGAATTCGGGACAAGAATGTCCCATCTTTACATTAGACTGTTACTGATAGAACAATAGACCTTACCTGTCCAAAATGAAGGGTTTGAAAAATTTGCAAATTTTTTCTGTGTAAGATTAAAAGATTAATCTTCATGTAAATATCTGTTATTTTTCGTATTAAACTGCTAATTTCATACGGTAACTGATGTGTAATGTTGTACGATATTTCTTTAACAATAGCATCCCCTAGCGGCCACTCGACAAACAATGTCAGCAAAACTAAATACAATTTATTCTAACAGACAGGCCTAAAAAATACTAGATCGTTTCAGATGTAGGATGAAAATAAAGCTAATAGAAAGACAAAAACTGCAGAAAAGATACTCAATTTTATCACCTACAAAACCTTCTTTCTGAAATTAGTAATATCTCTGAATTATTCTATTAATTTTCATAATTTTATTTTAACATGAGGTCAGAATAATGCAATTTTTCATTAAGCTGTTATATATTTTCAGTTTTATTTTTGTTTGTTTGTTTGTTTTTTTTTTAGTAAGAGGGGGAGGGGAGAGTTTCTGTCGTGTTTACATCATATTACTTGCGTGTTGTACGAATGGGTAATTTAATTAATTAAAAAAATGAGAGAGAGGAAAAAAGCTGTACAAGCCCTACCACCATGACCTCTGCTGTGTACATGTGAGGTAGAATAGGTTTTTCTGAGAATGCAGGGTCCCAGGTGGACCTCCCACCAAAAGAAGGGGGCTTTGTTCAAAAAGAAGGGCTCCGGTTACATGGGAAAAGGGCAGACTGGGAAGCTGAGGAAGCAGAGGTCAGTCGCAAAATGACGTCACCACACGCACATTAAAATAAAAAAAATGCTAGCATGAAAACAAGGTATTTTTCGAACAACGGTAATAATAATCTACATCAATAAAATTTGAAGGCAACACAAGGGCACAAATTTGCCGAAAATTCTCTTTTCAAGTATAAAGTAAAAAAGACTGCGCCACAATACTAGGATTCTAGAGTGTTATATCAGGGCTGTGGAAATAATAACTGGAATATTTATATTTGAATTTTTGTTACGAGTACTGAGTTTTCATTCAAATTTAATAGTTAAAGTAAATAATAAAAATATACAAAATTGCAGATTACTATAAAGGTAAAGAATTTATAATTTAGAAGCTTATTACAGAATTTCGATGGCTTTTTGTATTTTCTACTCTATCTCTTTTTTTCAAAAACATAAACGAAAAAAAACATTCTGTTTCCTTATCATGTATTCACCCACTCGTCTCTGTCTCAAAACAAAGCATATTCGAGATTCGTAGACTGATGAGAATGGAGAAGAAGAAGAAAGAAAAAAAAAAAGAAAAAGAAATAAAACAATATTTCAACACAAGACCTGATGATCACAGCTGGGTTTAAATCGTCTAAGGCTATTAATCAAAGGTGGATTTCCTTTAGTAATATTATCCATTAATCACGACAAAAATCTGCGTTTTTGTTGGAAAAAAAAAAAAAGATTTTTAAGGATTATTTGTTTTTTTAAATAATCAATAGCAGAAAACCGAGGGGAAAAAAGAGGCTGCTGATTATGTATGAATGAATTTTGCAGTTAATACATAATTCTTGAAAAGAGGATTCAGATTCTGTATTTGGGAAAATTTATAAGAAATAAAGTGATCAAACGTTTTCCAGACTAAAAAAAAAAGGTGTGGAATTTGCATATCGTAAAGTCCAACAGTAGTTGACCAAATTTTAACTCGGTTATAACGCGGTTGTTTATATCGCGAATTCGGATATAACGCGATTTGGTCTTGGACCCCTTCTATTTTCGAAAAGGTGTATAATTGTAAAATTGCAAAATTTACCGTTTTTCGCCTAAAATCAAATTAAAGGTGTAAATTAATATGCTTGTTTCCTTATTACTTACAGTAATTGAGACTCTATACCCACCTTAATGTCACGAAAATGCGTCAAATACAATATATTTTTAAAAAAATACCAGAATCGCGGACTTTTTCGTTTAACCAAAATGAATATCGAGATCTATTTTTCTGCCAATGACAACAAGTAAAGAGGCCCATGTAATCTAATAGGCGTATGAATACCTAGTTTCGATCCATGTGACTCGTCGTTTGTACAAGATGCCAAGATGGCATCGATTTTGGCTAATATAACCCATCAAAGTGTTGAAAAGTTAATGATTTACGTATTTATAAAAATATAAAATTCTCTCACATGGCTCTGAAATGTAGGTAATCGCAAAATGACCATTGGTCAATCGCGATTGGCAATCGTGTTGGCGATAATACGGTGCGACAAACAACATTTAACGTCGCGAAGTAATAAAAGTTCGGTTATATCGCGATCTTCGAAATAACGCGATTTGGTCTTGGACCCCGTCTATTTTCGAAAAGGTGTATGATTGTAAAATTGCAAAATTTACCGTTTTTTCATCGAAAGATCCATTATAACCGAGCTTCTGTGTATTTATTTACCGTGATAGCAGCGCTAAATTTACAGACATTCGTATTTGTAGCTTTGGTATCCTGTAGGTGAACTTTCTATCAAAATCAAAAGCGATGCTATCTTTGGTAGCGCTTACCTATCCACAAAAATTTCGATATTCTAAGACAATTTTGATAGCAACATTTTGACAGGCCTGATTTGTGCCAAACATCAATAGTATGTTTCTTTTACAATTCTCAAACTCTAGACAGGACCCTGGATCTTCAGGAAGAACTAATGGCAATCAAATTTCCTGTTAATAAAATAAAAATGACATACGTTTTACTCAAATCTTGGTGGTGTATTTTTCATTTCTTTGATGATCGATGTCAATATGTTGCTACAACCTTTTGAGCAGGTTCTGTGTGGTTGGCACTCAAGGAAAACGAGAAAAACCCGACGAAAACTACCAACCATCACCTCCATATTTCTTGTCTGACATTGTAAATGACTTTCTTTTCGCACGTGAAATTTACAAGCAGATTTTCCATCTTCATAAAAATTACTCCATTAGCAGATAGATAGTTTTCTTTTTTTTCTTTTCTTTCTTTCTTGTTCGCCGAAAAGTATTATTCTTCGCAAGACGAGAACAAAATGCAAATGAACCTTTAATCGTATTCTGTGTTGACATATTGCGAACTACAAAACCGTTTCAATCACGGGAGCGAAAAAGAAAGACAAACGATCTGAAAGAAGATGATGGTAGATGTAGACACACGGAGATGATGGTAGATTCTTTTTATCTACACTAAAAGAAACACTGTAAAAAAAAAAGAGAGAGAGACGGGGGAGGAGGGGAATAGGAGACTGAAAAATGAATTGTGTATGCTTCTAAAGCCTGACTGAACATCCACTTAGTTTTATGTGTTTTAACAACTTTACGCTTTCTCTAAGTTTTTAAAATTCGAATTCACCTAAGTGGGACTAACATATTTACTTATAAAATCTCAATTTTATCCATTAAGGCGCATCTGCTTCGTGATTTTCACTATTTATCACAAAGATAAGTTTCCTTATAGCCTACTAGGATAGTGAGGCTGATGAATCAGCCTCACTATCTGAAGTTATCCCAACTGACAAGAGACGACATCTGGAAACAAGTCTATCCTGCAACGCTCAAAGGAGATTCCTGATACGGTAAGAGAAATTTGCCGAAAACGAAAATTCTTAAAAGAATTAGACAAGAATACGAATAGCAGAACAACAACTCAAGTTTTTGCAAAAAAATCGTATGAATTCAACGTCACTGTATTTTTTTTTTTAATCTGGATCTAAGTGTAGGTGGATTTCAGAAAATGTAAGTTAATAAATATATAAGGATTATTATTAGTCAATTGTCATTAGGGAAAAGTAAAAATAATACAACGACAAAGCAAAGATTGTATTTACGAAAAAACATAACAGAAACTGCAAACAATTTTTAGGATAATGTTATCACTGCAGATAGTTTACAATCCTGCTGCGAACAACGCCATTTATCGAAGACGAGATTGAGATAAAAGACAACAGAACTGTGCACCGTACACCCTAACATACCTAGACGATAACGAGTGCTGGGAGATGGGACCTACGCTTTAATACATCAATGCGAAGCTCTCGAATATATTATAACATACGAGGCGTACAGCAATGTATTTTAAAAGCCTAATTTATCTGAATTTCCGAGGAGTAGAGGCGAAATAGACATTCGTGGTACGTTTTGCAATGGACCCGATTCCACCAATTTAAAAGCAAAAGTTATCCTCTGCAAAGCTGTCAATGAAGCTGCTAGAAGATTCTGGAAATTTCGAGTTCGGTCTATAATCGGAACTAGCGATACTCAAAGCTACCAATATTAACTTATAGAAAAAAAAAAAAAAAGTTTAGTTTAGCTGCCAACTTTTGCCAAACGTTTCAGGTAAAAATAATCTTTATTTTTTTCATTTTAATCTACGGTTGGGTAGTTTAAAATCCTTGGATTAAAAAAACAATCCAAAATGACAGGGAGCTTACAATGTCTAAGCTACATTATCTTCAAATTTTTCAATTCTGAGAATCAAGTGTCTGCTGTTGTAATGATAGCGCTTTTAATGGCCATGTGTAATTCTTTTTGACGAAGCATTTTACCTTAGGATCAGTTTTTTTTTTCTTTTTAAATAAATATTAACTTTACATTTAAGTAAACTTTGACTTGTGAAATGACAATAGTAATAATGATAAGAAAATTTTGGATTAATTTACATATTTGGCAGCCTGAACTAGGGCGATAGTAGTAGACTCTTTTGCGGAATAAGTCATTATCACTACAGGAAGCAATCGAAACCATACCTACGTAATAAACCAACCAACCAAGAAAAAAATACAAATATCCAAACCAATCCCAGTTTCCGGCGTAGCACCTTCTTATCAGGCTACCGCCTTTACATTGGAGTAGGCCTACGCCTGGACTGCGAAATTATATAAGTGTCAGGCTTAGGAAGTGTACAATCTATATTACTAAAAATCTTTTATTCCTCTGTCTGTCTGTCCGGAGCAACTGTTAATTATTTTTTTCTCTTGCTGAGAAAGTCAGATTTTAAAATTTTCTTTTTTTTTCGCCTGACATGGGATTCGAACCGAGGACCTTCGTCCTCGCAGTCAGGAACGCTAACCACTGGACTACTGCTGGTCTCCCAATATCCAATCCTATTTTAATTCTATTTGTTCGCGCGCTATCAAATAATGAGTTCATTCAAAAAGGAATAAAAATATCACTTTTTGCCAAAACCGCTTGGAATCGATTCTTCTTGGCTTATCTCATACTTACCAGGGGGAGACAGGGGGGGGGGGGGGGACCTAGAACTTTTTAATACATGAACACCGTTATTCCAGAAAAGATATCAGCAGTTAATGCTTTGAGATTAATACCTGTACATAGTGGGTGGAAACAAGGCTTTCGTTACTGTATTGCATAATACGAAAGCGTGCCGGATAATAAGATGCCGGGCAGCAAGATTGTCTGTTGTCATTATAATCGTAGGGACCGAGGTTTTGCAATCTAGGCCCTTGTGAAGCTGGCTGGCGAATATTTATCGGGCGCATCAGGGGAGCTTAAGACCCCTGTCACAGCGCGGGATAATGAATGCAGGTCGTGCAAAGCGCAAAAACCTGATAAATCATAACCCACATGGACACTTGCAAATGAACCAGAGGCCGTCAAGAAAATCTGTCTCATCAATTACAGCTTCAAGGGGAGGGTGGGGTCGCGGGAGGGGTTCCCAGAACTAATTCCTTACTTTGCTTGCACAGAAGATTCCAGAAGATGCAAAAGGGACGGGGAAGGTGTAGGGTAAAGAAAAATCTCGAGGGGGAGTGACAATGCCAAAATTCCTATAAGACAAAATTTGAAATGAAGAATTTAGGTTCTCCGTCTATCGTAAATAAAAGTGGCAGATAATCCTGACACGATTAATTGATAGCACCTAAAACATGTAATCGATTACCTGACCGTATGCAAATGCAACCGATAAATCATACTGACTTGCGTTTAAGTTAATTCGAGCGTTCCATGGACGGTCTAATGCTGATCTAATGGGTTTACGAGAAGTGTGATTTACGGGAACGCCCACGAAGAAAAACTATTCACAAAATTTAAATCAATTTAAATATTAAAACATAAAAAAAATCAATGTTTGTAATGTCTTTAACTTTCGAATTGAAGCAATTATTTTTTTTACATTCATTAAGCCTAACCTTTGTATTTACTTGACGTTCGCAGTGATGTTCAGAAGTGCACTAGAAACTGGGGATTTTATATTTCTCGAAAATTCCCACGTGGTTTAATTTGATTACAATAAATTCATGAAATATTTCGCGAATATTACAATAGTTTACGAATACCAATACACGACTTCCCAAAATAATGAAGAGTTCAAGTTCTTTCAGGCGCTTGTTGAATACTTTCTTCATACTAATGAACATAATCTATCTCATTTTTTTAAGATATGTTAGCAAAATCATAATAATTCTGTAAGTTGTACTGATGTTCCGTTACGCTTCCCTTCACACAGTTTGCCAATAACTTCTTGTCTTGTAATACGATCTCTTCAAAGCATCGTAATGTTTGCTGCTGATCGGAGATTCACCATAACTGGATTACATGCTTCGTGGCAGACGATTAGTTCAATTCCAGTTTCTGGCTGTAATTACAGAGGCAGCGGCAACAGAGCTGACGAGAGTTTAGAGTATGAAACATTCTAATAATCCCGTTAGTTTAAAACAAACATTTTAAATACTGTCTTAATCAAAATTCAAAAAGGTCCAAGATTTAAATACCAAAAACGTAAAGCGAAACAACGCTAAGCGAAGCCTGAAGCTATGTTCTCCGAGTTTACCCTGATTTTGGCGTTTGTCCATTCTTGATCAAATCAGAAAGCACAAGTATTATTTCCTTTTATTTGCTCATTGTTGTCGCCAGCCAACTACCGTTCCAAACATTATTAACATTTTAATGTAACAATAATAGACGATAATCAAGATTAACCTCAACAACACCAAAACTTAAGTCAAGAATTTAATGTTAATTAAATAAAGTTTTGAAATTCCTTATTCGATTGATTGGAGAAATGAACAATATTTTGGGCTTGTTATCCTTGGATCTTGCTCAAATATTAAAAATATTTTTTTATATATATCTCACATTTTTTAGTGTATAGCTAAGCTTTAAATAACCAATGCCGTGAAGGACAATGTATTAAGTTTATCCCAAATCTTTTTTTTTTTTTGATGGGTTCAAAATGTCATTCCTACATTTATTTCCACAGTCCTCTTTTGTACAATTCGCTGATTATAATATTAAGTACAAAACAGACGTAGAATTGTTATTCTTCATGTCGACGGACATCGAAAATAAAAAAGATGGACAACGGATTACAACTTATTAACTGCTATGTAAAAGTTGTACAAGGCACGACACACGAAACGAAACAGTAACATACAAAAAAAAAAACCACCCGAAAAACTTGTTGTAATATGCAGCATCAAGAAGCATGAAACTGAAGACTCCTTTCTGGACGAAAACACCTAAAGAGAAGTAGGTGGGGAAAGGGGTTAATGCGAAGCAGCCCTATTGGAGTCAACAGGGGACTCCTTCCTTTTCTATTACCCTTGAGAATGGCTGCCTGCCATCATCATAATGGACCTTCTGCTATCATTCCATTACGGACTTCAAAAGTAAAAGGGGATGTGGAGGGAGGGTTGCATAAATCAGATAAGGCATTCTAATATGGCGTCCAAAAAAGTTACAACAATTTACTTAAAATAGAGAGAGTGCACTTCTCGTTTTTGCTGCTTTTCTCGAAAATTCGGCAGCCCCTGTAAAAGTGGCTGGTAATTAAAATGGCGGGCTTTTTAAGTTGCTTCGAAGAATGTAATTAGTTTTAACTTCGAGTAAAAGCCCTCCCCCATCTCTCCCACCCCTGCATTTAATCAATGGTCCTTAATTGTTTTGGCCCCGGAAAGACGACAATATTTACGAACAGAAATGAAAGCAAAACATCGCCAATAAAATGCAACAAACTTGAATTATCTTCTGAAAATTGAGTTGACCCCAAGGCATTTTAAGTCGAAGCTTCCATTAAAGAAAAAAAAAGAACATCAACATTGTTATTCGACATTTTTTTTTTTTTTGTTACTGCAGTCGTTTAATTATAAAAAGTTATAAAAAATAATAATTTCTATTATGAACAAATATGTGTATTTTAATAAATACGACTTAAAACGTAAAACGTTCCTTCGATTTCGTAAAAACGTTTACAAATAAATAATAAAATCAACACACTGACGATACAAGAGGAGCTGGAATATATTATTTACTTGATATTTTTAGATACGTGCTGTGTTTTATCCATTTAAATTTTATTATCTTATTTCATCTTAAGAAATGATATAATTTAAAAAAAAAATCGCTTAAGTGCTTAGAATGATTCATATACGATTCAAAAAATAATAAATATAAACCTGCAATGTAGTAAAGAAAGTAGGTTTTGTATTTTTCTGAAACTTTAGTTTTGTATGTCTTTTTTAGGATAGATATGGAAGGGCTTAGATCACACAATGATAATTTTTCAAAAGGACATCTGCTAATGTGCCAAATCACTTATATACTATCCTTTTTTTTTTTTTTTTTTTTTTTTTCAGTTCCCATAGGTACCGATTTCCCCATTGATATCTCCCACATATGCTAAAACTCCCCTCTCACTTCTCGTCCCATTTTATCTGTGGAAAAAAAAAAAAAAAAAAAACCCGAGGCTGTGCCTACGTTTCCTGATGACGTCACGGGTCTTCCCAGGAGGACTGTGGAGTGTGTGATGGTTATCGGCAAACTGAGTCACATGATACACACACACACATACACACACAGGCGTTCACTGACCCAGAGAAAGAGAGAGAGAAGGACGAATCATGAACCTGCCCACAATCTGTTTCCACTTCCATCCAAAGCCCGTGGTTGTTTCATCTGTCAGGTCTTTGCGGCCACTTCAACCCATTGTCCAACATGTAAATTTGGCTCGCAAAGCCATTTTCAATTCTTCGAGACTCATTTAAAGTCATTTTTCAATCTTTTTCTTTCCCCAACTCATCTTCCCAACCCAGATCGTCCCATTCAGCGCCCTCTGGTGTCCGAGTTGGTTATTCAACAAATGGCTGTAAATCATCCGAATGAGGACAACCCGAAATCATCACCTGAAAAGCATTTAAGACACAGCTATTGAGACAAGGAGCATTAATTTCATTTTCAGTTCCCATTCACTCAGGTGCAACTGCTTTTCCTATAAGGAAAAGAAAGAATAAAGAAACATCCACCAGATGGAGACAAGGTTCATAAATCAAACGGATGCTCCGGGCTATGGATGGAACAATGTAATTGAAAGGCATTGATTTAAAAGGAAGACTATAGAAAAAGAAGATTAGTTATTTCATTCAATATTTCGTAAGTCTGCGATATTTAAATGATGACTGTACGCTTGCGTCGTTAACGTTTTAACAACAGAACAACAATATCAAAAAAACTATGGTTTAATAACATCAATACTAACAAATGACCGTTAGTTTAGTAAAAGCTGAATCATACGAAAGGCGTGGAAAACGCACTGTTTACTGGCGATAAACATGAAGTCACTTGGTTACCTCTGTTGAAGCATTATTCACACAATTCATGCTCGTAGATACAGAATGTAAATAATCAGTTAGTTAAAATTACATTCCTTACAATGTTATTTCTTAATTTCTTTTTTTTTTTTTAAGTCGTAAAAAGTACTAAACATAGTATATTCATATTGATAAAATTTAAAGTGTGCATTAAATGTAACTTAAAGGTTAAAAACCGATGAAGAACACAGATGATTAAAAATGAGACTAGTTTCGGACACCCTTACGGTGTCCTTTCTCAAACGTAAGGGTTTCACTACGAAGATGCGCTTCTAAAGGAATCACACGACCAATCAAAAAGCTGATAATCACCAATGGAAAAGTACCATCGACTCGATAAGTTATCAGCTTTTGGATTGGTTATGATTCCTTTATAAGCGCACCTTCTTAGTGAAATCCTTACATCTGAGAAAGGACACAATAAGGGTGTCCGAAACTAGTCATGTTTTTTATTCTCATTTTTAATCATCTTTAGTGTTCCAATTCTGAAGTTGATTAAAACAGAAATGACATTGTAAAATATCGTCTTTTTTATTTAGCTCAGACTTTCCAAGCCATCATTTCGAAAAATAATCATTAATGATAATCTAATAGTGAAAGCAAACGGCTGGAAATACACGTAATCAACTTATACCAATACGATACTTGTGCTAAGGTGACGTAAATAAATAAAAAACAAACAATTCTATCGCAAAAGTCTATTAGGCCTAATAGCTACGGACACAACGGAACAGACAGTAAGTTACAGTAAAAGATAAAGGAATTCAGAGAATTTCGAAACTTAAAAAGTAATTAGTGGATCACGACACACCCAGCCCCGTCATTATCCCCTACCCAGATGACCAATGTCGAGATATACATCTGCCTCTTTCTGATCGACGCCTGACTGAGATCTGACGAAACCGAAACTAATTCCACTTGTGGGAAAAGTAAATAAGGATTTATCCTTAATCCTAGACCTTTCCTCACATCCTCGGGTGAAATCCCTTTCCCTGGTTCACAGATATTCGGTTAATCCCGGCTTAATCTCGACCCAGACTTACTAACCTCATCAGAGCCATAAAGTAAAACTAAGCTACCCTTGCAATTAATGGAGAAATACTTAGGATAAAGAAAGCCCCCCCCCCCCACCTTCCGAATCTATTCACATTGATTTCATGAAGTTTACAATAGTTTTAAATTTTAAATGGAAGTATCAACAATGAAGTAAAATGGAGGGGGGAATTTTTCTTTTTAGCATTGTCCACCAAACGACAAATTGTCAAGAAAAGAGAAAGAAATGACCAGAAAGTTTTAACATCAAACTTAAGCAAAGTTTTCAAGATATTTCTTTTCAGGATTTCTAAAGCTGCAATAAGATTATCGAGAACTGTAAGTAAATCACTGCTCAAAGAGCAATTCCAAATAAATAATTCAAGTTCAGTTAAATTCAAATTAAAAACTTAAAAAAAAAATATCTTTTTAATGTAAAAATTCCTATTTTAAATGTGTGTGTGTGTGGTTTTTTCCCTACATATTTTCCTTCATTATTAGTACTGTAATACATTTTTGATACTTTAAAAAAATTCAATTATTTCAAAATATCTAAAATTTCTTCCAAAGTTTTTTTATAATCATTCTTAAAAATAAATTTGATAGCAATTATAAATTTCGAAAAAAATTCGGTTTAGAAGTTGGTCTTAAGTCACGTAACTTTTTGGTTGACCTAAGTAAATGAAAAATAAATTGTAGCACCCTCAATTTATACCTAATATTTGACACCTTATTTGTATTTCTGTCTTATGGTTTCGGAGGAGTAGTGAGCAGAAAAAAGAAAAAAACAAAACGTTTTGTTATCTTTTATTTATATAGATTAAATATCAGCAGATATATCATCACTAACAAAGATTCTACAAATAAACAAGGTAGTGACAGCGATTAGTAAACCAATCACAATGCTTCGCAACGTCTTCTGATAAGAAAATATCATTGATATTGCTTTAATTTCCTTATTATAAATGTGATTGTTGCGAATGCAAAAGACGCAATTGTTGCGATTATTGTGATTAATGATAATTTAATGATATTTTAATGATACTTGTCCACAGACGGACGGACATACCGGGAATATTAGTCTTCTGATTACCAATCAGAAGACTAAAATAAAAAAATTCTACGATAAAAATTTCAAAGCAGTATAAAAAAACGAAAAATCTTATTCCTATCATTTAGAATTTTTACTGTCTCACTGAGAAATATAAACTTACAAATGTGATGTTACCGTTCCTATCGACAATACTTTAACAGACTCTTAAAGAGTATAAAATGAAAAGTCGTTTTATGTAAACGAAGTCACTGACTCGGAGGTTGAATGTTTCATGAGGACTTGTTTGGCATCAAGATAGAACAGCCTAAGCCCTTCCCAGTCAGTCATTTCTGACAAGTGATTCATCTACAAGAATCCCCGTCTGACTCCAACACATTCTTAAAAATAGCTAACAGCTTATTAATAAGCAGGTTAAATTTCCCTCAAACTCGTATTTAAAGATTATACTGCATTATCCGCTAATAAAGAATACTTTTTCAAAGGAATTTACTTTTCGGGTCGGGTTATAGACTGCCGGATTTCGCCCGAGAGTCACTGATAAGTTGGTGCGTTTTAATTTACAAGATCTACATTAAAAAAAAATTCATGTCGAACTACTTTTATATTTCTCTGTCTCCCAAAATTGATTAAAAAAATGAAATTATATACTACAGACTTACACGAGAAAAATTATTATTTTGTGTAATGTCCAAAATAAAATAATCCAATTTCAAAGATAAGCTACAATGGCTTTATAGCTCCTAAATGTTTTGTTGGTATTTTTATCAGTGTATTAAAAATGTTTTTCTTCATTTTTTTTTAAATACATAATGGACCTTTTAAGTGATGTCGTCACAACCCTACGTCACAGTTCAAAGAGCTGTTGCTAGAGTTTTAGATTGGGAACAATTATGCTGTTTATCGAGGTTTTTCTTGCAGAAAAAGACCCCTAAAAAAATAATAAGAAAATTATGAGAACGCATTTTTTAAGATTTCAAGAAATGCCAACTTGGAGTTTTTTTTTTTGTTTTTTTTCCCTTTTTTTTTGAGAATTTTAGAAACATTAAGACGAAAAAAAAGCTGTATTTTTGCTTATTTTTTCAGGTTCGTGCTGCCACACTGCACCCGATGTCGAGAGCTGCTGATTGGTTCACTCAAAGGCCACTTTCCATTAGCACTAGTACTGAACCTCTTCACTATTCCTTTCAGAAGTAGGGTTGTAGAAGAATAAATAATTTCATTCTTGTTAGCGAATATAAAATTAAATTAAATTAAAACTGAAATGTTCAGAAACAACCGTGAAGTTCACAAAAAATAATAAAAACAAAATAAAACTGCTAAACAATGAAAACAGACAACTGAAAATAAAACAAAGTAACACGAAAGAAGTCTCGGATCTGATTACCAATTGATAAATACACAGATCTATCGTGGATTCAGTTGTATTTGATTAGGTTTTTAGCACATCAACTGCTGAAAAAAAAAATCTATTCAATAAAAAAAAACAGAATTCACGATATTAACGGAAAGCTTAACATTACAACGGAAGGCTTTAGTAAAAGAGCTTTACTCCAACAATGGATTTTGGCACGCCGTACCTCTTCTGCTGTTGATATTCGGGCCAAGGCAATCAGTATTCCACAGCCGACTCAACTCTTTTCACCTCCGTATCTTTCCCCCTTTAAAGATCCCCTCATCCTCCTACCCCTCGCTTTTTTTTTTCCTTCCTCCCTTTTCCCCTTTTTCTCCCTCCTTATTCCCAGGTCGGCGATTGAAGCACCACCTGGTGCTCCCATTGCTAATTCAGGAAATCGGCCATTTTTATTTGCGAGGAGATATAGCGCTGTAAGGAAAAAGGACTTACGGCCCGACCGAATCTGCTGATTAGGCTGGAAAGGCAGCAACAGACTAGATTCGCTCCGAGCCAAAGTTAGATGGGCCGAGCGTAGAACTAGACGGAATCACCCGTCACTCCTAGGCCTTTTCTTACGGTTTTTTTTTTTGTCTCTGATTTTTAGATCGATAGAACCTGCCTCGGTTGGGAATATGAACTTCCCGAAAATGAATTCTCGCATTTTTTTTTTGTTGGCGCTGGTAAGAAAAGTTTTACCAGCTCCGAAAACTTAAAGATGCAGACGATGTAGCACCCAACTTTTCAGATGTACAGAATTCAACTTTTGTGTAAGCGAAACACTGCATCATTGAAGGATCTGCAAATTTAATAAAAAAAAAGTTGAAGGTTTCGACACAATGTCATCTACATCCCGTCTAACTCCGTTTCCAAAATATACTGATAACAGAGCACAAATGAAAATTACCTCTTAAACCATTAATTTCCACAATGTAATTTCCTATTATTTTGATGATTTTCAATTACATGACATTATTTATTTATTTATTTTTTCCGGTACGGTAACTCAACAAAGCACGACACTATACTCGGACCTCAACAGCGATGCCCACGTGATCATTAGAATCCATCTTTTTTCAAGATCTTAATAAAAAGAACGGGCTAAGTTAATCAAAATAAACTGTGCTTATAGTCACAATAACAGCTATTGTTGACCGGGAAATATCGTGAAACATCATCTGCAAAAAGTGGGAGAAAAAAAAGCCACTTCTGAACTTTTTTTTTTCTTAATTAAATTCTTCATTACAATTATTTTCATCTGGAATTTTCCTAAATACACAGAGAGAGATTAAGTTATGGTCTAATTTCGTGGAGATTAAGTCGTACGTAGGTGGAAGTACAGCTTTTATTTCGTTCTACCGCTCTGTGACCCAACCATACACGACCAGAATGCTGACCAGATAAATTAGAGAGATTAGCGGAAAAGAGAAGGAAAAAAAGAAAAAGAGATAAGGAAAAGCAAATAGAAAGAAAAGAGAAGAAAGGCTAAACCATAAATCTGTTCCATGTATCTCAAAGGCAATAATAATGAAACAACTAGGTTATTTAAAACTGCGGAACTACAAATTTTCAAAATTTATTATAATAATTAATAATAATAAAAAAAAAACTTAAGCTCAAATTCGTGAATTTAAGAAATTTGCCTTCACGATATTTATTCTTTTATTTATTTATATCATCTCGATATGTATTTTCATTTATTTTTAGATCAAAACCGCCGTATTGTTGGGAATACTAGAATTTTAGGCCTAAATTGGATGACAACTGTAATTTTCTCCCCTTTACTATTTCAAATATCGTAAAATACGTAATTAATCCTAACTCATTAAACTTCGGGGCTTAGGTTCAGTAAAAAAAGCAGGGGCAAGTCACAAGATATTTAATTCAGGTAGGAATTTGATAGAAATGCGAGTGATATTGTAAAAGGACTTTGGATGGGATTTTGTTGATCTATAGATGTAACATTGATGTTGTACAAATCTTAATAAAAATGAAAATGTTTGTTTGTTTGTTTGTCCCGTATGCGTTCCTACACCGTTCATCAGATTGCGATGAAACTTTGGGGAGTTGTTGTGCGCATGCCCGCGAGGTTTCTGAATTAGTAGAACCATTTTACAATATCTGGTGCGCGAGTCGTTTCAACAAATGAGTGTATGATTTGGTTGAAGTGTTTGCAGTTTCCGGTGCGATCGCATTTGCAATGACCACCAACAAAGCACAGGAACAATCGCTACAAGTGTGGGGACCAAATTTGGAAAATCCATGCTTCACATATGGACAGCTGTATGTGGCCTGCTCACGCGTCGGAAAATCTTCTGATTTATTCGTGTATGCACCAGAGGGAAAAACAAAAAATATTGTGTATCCAAATTGCACTTCAATAAACAGAATTAAAACACAAACACTTTCTTTCTTTGAGTGGCACTACAACGCATGCCGGATACAGATAGTATTCAATAAAATTTCAATTTTAATTAAAAAAATCAAAAAAACTACTGCATACGTAAATAAATCACATTTTAAATCCAAAAATAAGCGTAGGACAATGTTTATTAACTATTTTCAGTACTTTGTTTCAATCAAAGCTTTCTAAAATATAAAATTGCAAGCAAACATTAATTTAAAAATCTATGAAAATTTAATCTTTTTTTTTCCTAGTGACGAAACTTTATCCAATCTTTTCTAAGAACAGTGATTATAACGATACACTGGCCGTTCCACTAATCTCTTGACAGCTCGTTCAATGGCTTGGGTTATCGGAACCTTCGCTTCTTCCAAAAAAGGGCATTTTTAGAAGGACATTCAAGTCATTCAATCACCCGATATAATTATTAAACGAAAATCTGAAACCGCCATTTAATCTGTTAATAGATTACATTCATTTCTGAATCGACATTGAAAAGAAATGGAATATTACATAGCTTTTCCCAATTAAAAAATTAAATAAACTATCTCAAATCCACATTCAGCTTAGAAACAGCTTCTAATAGTCAGTTTTCTCTAAAAATCTTGCACCTGTCATTTTAGACCCGTCGGCCATTTTTGTTATCGAGTGATTTAGCAGGAAAAATATAAACTGTAAAGCTATTTTTCCCTATTAAATCTTACTGTTTTCCTTGAGAGATAAGAACAAAACAAATATTTCCCTGTATTTAAAACATCTAATTACAAATTTCTTAAGTTAAACTGGTAGATTACACAAAACAAAGTAATAAACTAACAAACATACTGATCTATAGAACTAATGGAAGGCAGCCATATTGGATATTAGGAAAACATGAATGCAGACACACAACTGACTGTTTGTTTAGTTTTTCTTAAAATTAAGTCTTAATAAAATTAAAATTAAGAAAATATGTCACACTCGACAATTGAGTAACGAAGTTCTTATTAATTGTGTGACCTTACCTATCCAAATAGTGACTATTACATACATTTTACAGGATTTAAACAAACAAAACTTCATATTCTTCAAAGTTAAGTTAAAAAATAATAATAAAATAACATAAGAGCATCGCACTTTACACGGATTTGTTACTACAAAATAAATACTTTTTTTTTTTCTATATTTAACAATATTAATTTCAAAATTTATTTTAAATATTTTTGTAGATTTTATTGGTAAAGATTAATTTAGGTAATAGTAACTGAACAATTCCTAGTAAATGTTACCAATTTTTCAATAAAAATAACTTTTATTTAAAAGTAAATATGTTAATAAAAATATAATGAGCATTTATATTATGGTAAAAACTTTTATTATTGTTCAGTATTTTAGTTTATTTCTTTATGATACGTTTAGTTATAAATTAAGTTATTTTTCTGTTTTCACTGCTGATTTTATACTGAAATCTCGGTGTATTTTCAAAATTAAATTACACCTTTCTCTGGGAGAAAAAAAAAAAAAGATAAAACTCCTAAGGTGTTTTGCCCTTATTTCCAAATTCCACTGCGAGAGGGCGCTGTTTGATTTTCCCAAGGTTGACAAGTGAAGTGGACGTGCGTTTTCAGCCATATATGGTGTGTGTGTCGCCAGTCAGACTTATCCTCCACCCTTCTCTTTGTTTTTATATTCCACGATTCCAACTAATTGTCATCATAAACTGCAAAAACTTATTTAAAAGAACGTATTTATGTTCATTCTCCATCTTTGCTTTTCCTCATTCCTGTAGCCACACACAGAAATCAATTAACTTCCTTGATTCATTAACGTAATAAAACGAAAAAACTGTAAGCATTGTACAGTACATAAAATTCATTCAGTACTCTTCTCTCATTACATTAATTTTAATTACCAATAAAATATTGTAAGTAACGAACGTTGTTATTTTTAAATTTTATCCGTTACATAAAAATGGATCAAACGTTGAAAATAAAAACAAATAATTCGTTAATTTGTGAATGCAATTAAGCATATTTTAATGTTTTCTTACTATAATCATGATTGTTAAAATTTTTTCATGAAATTCTCGCTCTGTTAATAACAGCTTACAATAATATATATATTTTTTTTACATTTTTGTTTTCCTTTGTTTATGTATTAAACTATATAAAGTTTTTTAATTCTTATTTAAGTTGTGTTAACATTTATTTATTTATTTAAGAATACTATTTTTCAAGTATTGTATAATTAATGTCATCAACTACAATACGGATGTTCACATTATATTTTTTCTTACTATTACTTCAGTGTACGTATGTACTGATTATTATAAAGATAATGCTGTGCTTTTGTTACACTACTTTTCTTAATTCTTTATTAGATCCATAATCAATCCTAGATATATTACAGAAAAAATATTCTGAATAGAATATATCTAGTTACTTAAAAAAAAAAAAAATATTAATATTTAAAATATATTTCACACGTATAATATTATGTGTATTTACTGTTTGTAGGTTACATAGTATATACTCAAAATATAATTCACATATTTTCAGATATATAAATTAATGTTAGTAATTTAAAAAAGTATATCTATATTATAAATAAACTGTGATTTTGAATTTCAAAAAACTGACTTCAAAAGAAAAAAAAAAAGGCTATCATAATAACTTAAAAATTATCGTATATTTTTGTACTTACTAACAGTTAAAATATAAAGTTGATAAAAGATGTGGTAAAATGTAAACATCAACATAGAGCAATCATGATGGGGTGGAAAAATGACAACACTACAAAATGAAATTAAAACTCCTTTTTGCTTTAAGTAAAAATATGTCATTTTTAGTGTAGTTTTATAATTATTTTATTATTATTAATTCCAATGTTAATCAACTTCAAAATCAATGCTTCAAGAATCCACAAACACATACAATCGTACACGAAGAGAACGATAAAACAGAAAAAGCCTATATTTGTTATCTAAATGATATTTTTTTTCATCCCGCCCACCCTCGTGTTTCTATTCTCTTTTTTGTTTAATAAAGAGCACAAAAAAAATGAAGAAAACAGTTTTAATTGAGAGGGAAAAAGGTAACTAGGCAAAGAATTATGTAAAAAGAGAAACGAACGTCTCTTTATTGGTCCCTGAGGGCTCGTAATTAATTTACAGACGAGGTATCTGCAAGCAGGGAACGATGTGATCGCCCCCATAAAATTAACGTACTTCGCCGGATTTTTTTCTTTTCTTTTTATTTTATTATTATTATTGTTACTTTCCTCCAATCATCACTGCGGGAGATCCAGCGGAAATGCACGAGGAAAAACGAAGGAGTTGTCTTCAAAAGAACAATGGAGGAAGCTTCTAGATTTTCATAAAGAAACGAAGGCTTGTAAGTGGTTTAATTCAACCCCCTCCCCCCACACTCTTTTCTTTTTCTACATAATAAGCTTTCATGATTAGCAGCAATGAAAATGTTTGACAGCCCATTTCACTAACTGAGTCGAATTAGCCACGAAATCAATGAAGTAAAAGGACCCACCTATGTTAAATTACGTCTCATTAAATCAATTAAAGTGTTGCATATTTTAAAAATAATTGAACGGTTATTTCTGTTCAATCAGCGTACGTAATTATAAGCCTAATGTGGGTTAGTAACTTTTACATGTTTCCAAAGTCTTATTTTCCTTAGTAATTATTAATATAACAAACGATAATGGATAAAATTACTAATTTTTTTAGTTAAACGGTTCGGGAATTCCACATCTACTAACAGTTACATCGGAATGAATATTGTATAATCTTGCATCATTTAATCTACACTCGGACAGGCGAAACGATGCGTAAGAATGAAACGAAACTCGCAAGACCTAGAAGCAAACACTGATCAGAGGTTTCAAAAAATGTGAATGTTTTTAATTAGTAAGAAAATGCTACAAGATAATTTTATGGCTTGCACACATTTATTTAGATAAATTTTGAATTTTACTCATTTTTTTACTACTTTGCTGTTTAATGTTGTATATTTAATTATATATACATTTTAAAAACAGTAAAACTTCTGGGGCAGTAAAGACCGGAGGTTTTGAGGCGCTTTTTTGTTTTCGTCTGTTTGAACGACAAAATGAAGGCATTATAGTTTTCGCATGTCTTGTTTTAACCTATCCGATTATTTCTTTCGTGTGTCACTACCGATGCAATGGTAGAATGCTTACTGAAAACACAGTGACGAGCCTCTCTGGGCGATCATGTGCATGAGACATGTAGGTATTTATAAGAAAAACTCGTAACGTTAGGAAATTTTCGATAAATTCAACCTTCCTCATTATACATTTTTATTTCTTCAATATAGATTAAAATGCATGTTTCGTATATCTTTTACTTTTAACCACAAATTATAATACGATCGAGAAAATAATGTAAATATAATAATAATAAAGAGTTTAAAATAGTTCCTTTATCCTACTGGAAATATATTTTCAAATAGTCCATTTACCTTCTTTGCTTTCTTTTTCGTAAACAGATCCAAAATATTGAAAATCTTAATTTCACAGCGATGGTTGTTCATTCTCATATGCTTATCGCAGCTGACCAACGGCGCTGCTAGCGGGTCCCATTCCCACCCTAGTCCCATCGCAGAGGATAGCTTACCAGAGACCCTGCTTCCGCTGTACTACTCTGTATTATATTTACCTCGATTTTCCGGGCGAAAAGGGACACCCATGACTGCCTACTAATCTCCCTAACCTATCGTGTGTAGCTACGGGAAGGCGGTCGTGAACACTGGCAAATCCATTAGCCAAGTGAGCCTGATCTAAGAGTGGCGGGAATCGATGGATCAGATTGCCGTCACTGATAAGACCCCTTGGCGGTAGCCCGGTTTCAAGTATTTGTAAACAGTCATCCAACGAAATAAGAGACTTACAACCAACTGATAACACAGTATTTTATCTTGCAAGAACATCTTTCAATTTCGTAGTTAATTATCACTGCAGAGTAAATATGGTCGAAAGAGTTGCTTTAACAATCGAAGTTCTCAAGTGATAATAATGGTCCATGAGAAAGTTTGAAGGTACTTTCGTTTAAAAAAAATAGCCAACCAATCACCTGCGTTCCATTATAACAGCTAAGCTATTTGCCGATAAAAAATTAGAATTTTTTTCTTTTTCTTTTACGTCGAGAGAATAACAAAAAACGTGCCTGCGTGCATTTTCAAAAATTTAATATCCGCTGAATATTACATTTTATTTTTTCCATCTTCTGATTTAAAAAAAAATAATGATACTTAAATTCAAATTATTTAAGTTGCCCTAAGCCGATTACTTTTAACCATGCGCAAATTAGTGAATTGAGGATTTAATATTCATTGCTTAAGATAATGGTATGTTAACAGAAATAGCATAGAAACTCCATTAGGACAGTTAACGTGCAGGAATGTAACATGAAAAGGGAGAATTGATGTGTATTTTTTTCAATTTCCCCCTTTTCACTGAAATCCATTGTTCGGATTCCAGTGGTTTTTTTTGTTTTGTTTTGTTTTTTTATGGAAATTTTTGTCGTCTTCTCGCGCTAAGTTTTCGATAAAAACACATTTGGACGAAAGCTACATCGTATGTAGTTCTTAAACATGCATGTTATGTTTCAAGAAGCTGTAGTTGAAGAAGTTATTGAGAATTGGAGGGGGGGAGGGTGTTTAGGAATGTACGGATAGTCAGAGATTAAGTAATCAATTGATTATCACTTCACTAGGAAAATAGGATTATTCTCGTAATCTAATCTTGAAAAAAAAAAGAAAGATAAAAGGATCAGAATTGGGGAAACGCATTATAAGAGATTTTTAACTGGCAAAATGATAGCCTATTCATTAACTGTTTACATCTCCAATAACGGAGAAGAGTTTTTATTACGTATGTTTTAAGGTTTGTATTTTATAAAGCTAGTAAAATCTTTGCGTAAAGCCTTGTTTTGGCTCATTAATGTCAAAAAATGTCGACGATATTACACTCCTCGAAAGCTGAGGAAGAGGCTACGTTGATATCGTAAAATCACGTAGATCTCGTATTATGCGTTAATGATGAACGAAAGAAAATTAATCACAGACAATTTTTCCAAATTGTCGTAGGATCTTCCTACATTAAGTCCAACTGAACCCTAGAGTAGCGACATGAGCTAATCCTAATACTATTTGGAGAAACCAGCCATTAGTGTAGTCCTAAGTAAGTTGATCATCAAAGAAATTAAAAATCCCAAACAAACAAATGAACAAACGCGAAAGCAAATACTAGCTTTGATTATTTCTGACTGATTTATAAACAGGTTTCCAGGGGCAAGAATTCTCTCCCCTTTCTCCCAAGACGAGGCAATGTAAAGAAAACAAATTAGAGTGCAGGCAGAAGCACTGAGAGCATTCACAGTAATTGCCTTTTTCGATACAACTTATCATCAAAGTACGAGAGGAGGAAAATAAAAAAAAGAAGTTAGGTCTAATAACCCATGGACCGGCCAAGCCAGACGTTGATAGATAAGTCTCATTTAATATCTGTTATGCAACACTGAAGGCAAAAGGAAAGGGGGGGAGGGAAATTTGGAAGGCTAGGAGGAGGAGGGAAAAAAAAAAAGAATGATACACAATAAACGAGTTTCGGATCGCAAGCATTAAGAGGAAAAGGTCATCTATCTTTTACTTCCCACCTGTAGACCTCTCTGGCCTGAGGTACCGTGACGCCATTAATAAACAAAAAAAAACAAACACCAAGAGGGGGAGAGGTCAGAGGTTCAAAAGAAAGGCTTACTTTAGGAAAGTGAGTTTTAATGAACGATGAGGCTATCCAATAGAAGCTCACTATTGATTTTACTTTAATTGGACCCGTAAAGTGAATGTTTATACAGAAATGAATTGCGAGGAATAAGAGGAGGCTAAGAAAGCGTTCACAAAGTAAATGGATGGATGCAATTTTGTTGGATTCGACTGAAAAATGAACACTGAAAGATCTGGAAAGAAAAAATGAACCGAAAGCTAACTAGATATTTAGATAAATAGACATTAAAAACACTGTTACCCAGAACTAGTTAATCTAGACTGCAAAAATTTTTACAAGACATTTGAAAATCGGAACTGCAAATATATTTTTTTTCCTTCCTTTCTTATATCAGCTGAAACACTATCAGTTTCCTTTCTATGCTTGATAAATATTTTATTAATGAAGTTAAAATTTATAAACTATCAGCAAACCTGTGATCACGTCATCTTGGATTGAGATAATTTTCTCACCACCCGTGACCACGACGCGGCCTCACAACGTGCGAGCGCCTTTCGGATACCTCATGTTTGATCGTAAGTCACGTGACTTCCGGTTGACCCACGTTCACAAAAATGAAAATCAATACTATACCTAACATTTGCCACCTTATTTATATTTCTGTGGTCTTACAGTTTTGAAGGACGTAGGGCCAGAAAATAAAATCTTTTAATAATATAGATTTCTGAGCAATTTATAAT
Organism: Thereuonema tuberculata; assembly: GCA_023159025.1. Lineage (NCBI taxonomy): Eukaryota > Metazoa > Arthropoda > Chilopoda > Scutigeromorpha > Scutigeridae > Thereuonema > Thereuonema tuberculata. The sequence goes on along the minus strand of JAFIDM010010028.1, from coordinate 25,286,055 downwards.
AATTTATCTCCATTAGCGGGATATGCAATAAATAATTTAATACCAATGAATAAAAATAAATTAACATGTTTGTATAGTTGTTTGTTTTACACAAGTATTACAAAGCAAAGAATTTAATATACTATTATTAATTTGCTATAACTAAAGTATTGATATAGTATCTTATTAAGTAAAAATTAATTAAATATTTAAAATACATTACATTAAATTCAGTTATTTTTTTATCGGGAATCTATTTTTCTTGATGTCGAAATTTCAAAAATATTACATTATATTAAATTACAAAATGAATATAATACTTTGAGCTATAACTCTACGGCTCTGTTTGTGATTCTATACGTTAATTGTTCGAGTGGCGTGCACCTTCACAGCAAATTTACCTTTGTCGTTATATATACAGATTAAAATTCTTGAACTGAATGTTCTACACATTTATAAAAAAAAACCCGCTTTTATTCTTATTCCAAAAATCTTTTTCTGTAGTAATTATGAAGCAATTTCGTTTCTATATGTAGTTGTCCAAAAGCGAGAATTTCTCGTTGTCAGGTCAAATGAACCAGGGTCTATAGCAATGAAATTTCGACATCAAGAAAAGTAGATTCTCGATAATAAAAATAACTGAATATCGGATTTCGATAATAATAATAAAAATATTTTACACGATTAACCTTTAATAATTTATATTACCGAAATAAAAAAATAAAAAAAAAAAATACCTGTTTTCTCAGATAAAAATAAATAGCTTCTAATTTATAATTATGAAGAATTATCTGATTCAGATTTCCCAGAATAAACTTTTGTTGTTTACCTGATGCTTAAAAGCGATAAAATCTGTTTGGCCCAGGGCGCCAGAAAACCGATTCCGCCCCTGACTTTTCCCAAACTTTTATTTATTTAAAAAAGTTAAAAATCACATTATAAATATTGTATAATATATAAGTTGAAAAATTGAACAGATGAATTGCGGAAGAGGGAGAAACAGGTGAAAGAACAGGTGACTCATGTCTGTTTAAGATACAACAGTATCTTGGATTAAAGACGTTAATAAAAATAATTAATGATAATAAAAAGACCTTTATGTTTGCTTACAATCCACACTGCAAGTAAACTTTACCACGTGCAACTATAAGATACAACAACCAGTGAAAATTCCTTTTTTTTCTTTTTTCAAGTGCTGATAAAAAACCTCCCTCGATAGAAAGAAGGATCACTTTTCACTGGGCGAATCCATTAACCAGAGGGGAAAGAGAATGTTAAAAGTATGCATTCTCTGGGCTTGTGAGGGGTTGCACTTCACTGTGAAGAGGACGTTGGCAACAACGCTTGGGCACGTTCTTTCTGGGTTTAGCTTCGTATCCAAAGAAAAATAAAATAACGCGAAAATAACAAAAGGGCTTATTAATCTCTACTTCCGCAAACAGATTCATAAAATTAACGTACTTTTTAAAGGAATATCTGTTTTGATCTTAACTTTTGAGCCTCGCTGTGATATTGATGTAACTAGCAAAAAGGTGGGCTTCGAGGAGACACTGTTAAAATCACTTCCGAAAATTTGCATAATAATACATATTTATGTTAAGATTGAAGGTAAATTATGTAAAAGTGACTAATGCGCTGTCGGATTATTAGAAATTACAATTTTTTTTTATCGTTTCAGAACTAGTGGCGCTTTTGTGATAGCCTTTCTCATGGCTTTTTCAAAGTTTTAAAACAAATAATTTTTATAAAATTTACTGTTTCAAGTATTAAAAATATGATTGTGCACTTCTATGTGGACATGCAGAATTTGATATTTCTACCCATTGCAGAATTTGAATAAAAGGGTCACAAAATGTGATCAAATTGGAAATGGGGAGAGATTCGCTTCGCTCGTCTAAAAAATCTATGACGCAAAGTTTGTTTGTACCGTTGTTTGTTATGCATTCGGAGCCGCTTTGGGCTATCAAAATAAAAATAAAATAAAAAAAATGGCGGGTAGTTTTTAAAAACCTGGAATAGGTTGTAACAAAGCCTGATTCGGATTCGATCGTAGTTACTATGCTCAAAAATACATTGATTTAACATTAAGTCAGCATTATGATTAAACATTCTTATTTTCGGATTCGACAATTAGCGGCTGTAATGAAAGATAATGGCTAAACTGATAAGATACACTTTTCGTCTGGTATTTCTTCTGTTTCCTATGACCGGGAAATGCCGGGCCCACCCCCTTCTAAAACTATTGGATTTACAACTAAGCAATATACATAGATAAAATGTGTTAAATTTCGTTATACTAAGTAAATTTATATAATAAGAATACTCGGAAAAGTAGATGTGGATTATTCAGTAACATTGTAATGAAATATCCGTTAGAAAGGTATTCGTTGTAACAGGATCGTGCTGTTTCGATACTACAGTTAATATGCAAAGTTTAGAGATCGATGTATTTAGGGTTTGTTTGTTTTGCTATTTTCTTTTACTCATTTTAATAACTATTAAAGACTTACGTAAAGTAAAAACCTGTCCAATACTTTTTAGTCTTCTGATAAGATCAGCAGACTAATATTCCCGTTTTGTCTGTCCTATGGACAAGTATCATTAAAATCTCATTAAATTATCATTAATCACAACAATCGCGTCTTTTGCATGCGCAACAATTACATTTATAATGCAGCTCTAAAACAATCACAATAAACGCAACAATTGCGCCTTCTGCATTGACAACAATCACATTTATAATAATAAGGAAATTAAAGCAATATCAATTATATTGTCTTATCAGAAGACTTTGCGAAGCATTGTGATTGGTTTACTAATCGCTTTCCCTACCTTGTTATTAATTATTAAAAAAGAATAATGTGGTTAACCTAACGACAAATAAACAACTTCCTCTACAGAAAGAAGAACATTTTTAGCTTTTTTTTTTTTAAATTAAAAATCAGATTTAAATGGAGCTTGGAATCATTTGATTCATCAATACTACGTGAAAGTTGAATGGTCCTATTAGTCCCAGAAGCAGCCAACAGTATTATTAATAAATAAACAAGTCCATAACGTGGATTCGCTTTACTTTATGTAAGAAAGTTTTTGAGTCTAATTTACGAGCACGACAGCTCAAAATTCTAAAGATGGCAGTCTACGAGAGGAAGAGAGGGTTCGAATCTCTTCGCGGAACAAGTTTAATGAATTAATAAACATAGAAAAAAAAAATTACAGCGAATTCTAAAGCGGGAACTGGGTGTTTTTAATTATGACTACAAATACAAAGCAGTCTGTTTGCTGTTAAAAGAAGGTTATATTTATAAGGGCCACATTTGTTGTAAAGAAGAAAGGATAGTAAGAGCATATAAAAACTACAAAAACCTAATGTATATATATTTCTGCTTTAATATATTTCAGCTATTATTGGGGTTCAAGGCTTTAAAATTTATACGACACATATAATGTTATTCACATGACTCACAAAACATAAGTTGTATCTTTATGGCAACAGAATTCTTTTTTTTTTTTTTTTTTAAACAGTATAATCAATAACTGAAGTTTTCGTTAAGCTGTTTTTTTCCCTACCTATATTTTTCATAGCAAAAAGACCATAAAATATTTCTTTTGAGGCTGGCAAACAACTAATTTTAAAAAGGACTCAGTATGGCTGCTTCGACATGCAAGTAACAGCTGTTTTCACTGGCAGAAATAGGGGTAGAGGGGGCTAACAGCTGTTCGCCTCCTTCCCCCTCACCGTTGCCTAGCAACCAGGGGTCCAAAAGAAGTCTTGTTTCTTCAAATTTCATTACGCTGCTGGACTGGACTTTAAAAGAGAATTCTTGGGTGCGAAAAAGGAAATTGGACCATCCTTCTCTGTATAAAATGGACACAAACACGCACTATTTAGATCAATTTAAACATGTTTATTTCAAGGATTTTTCAAGAATCTACAACATAAAATTCAAGGAATTATAAATATTATTTGTTTAATTAAGATGTACTGAATCTCAGTCAACTGAAGTTAAGCCTAACGTTGTTCAGACGTTTCGCTTTTAACTGCGCAAGCGTTGTACTCATAGCACAACGACATAAGTTAAACAAAAATATTTTTCATAAGAATCTTCTGAAAGAATAAAATATTTCGTTTCTGTCGTAAGAATAATACAAATTTCTTCAAGGGTTCAGAAACTATGAGGTGAACACACAAACATTATAAAATTATAAGGTTCTCTCTCTTTTTTTTATTATTTAACTCTTTAAAATGTTTGTTTAGTAATGTAAGTTCATTGATTATACACTTAAAAGTTAAACAGAGGAAACGAATTATAATAATTTATTAAACGTGCGATACAAATGTAATTACCTCATAGCACGAAAACAAATATAGAGCGGTATTTAACAGCAATTCAGCATGCATTCAAATGGTCAACTACAGAATGGATTTTTAGAATTTTCTTAGATGTGCTTTTGTTTCTCGCATGCGCAGTACTTCTCAATATATTTCGATTGTAGGCATAGTCTGTCCTCAGGGATACTAAGCTTCCCCTTCTGCCTTGACGTAAACTGAGAAAATATTATATCTCGTAGCGATATCTATGAGTTTCACGTGGCAAAGATTTCGATTAATCATTTGCAATTTAAAAATAATAAAGAATGTAAGAATAATAAATAAATATTTACGTTATTGTATGAAATTAAAGAGAACAAAGTCGTATAATGTCGCGCTTTAGTTTTTCTAAATTAGTTACTTAAATTTCCGTTATCGGCGCTGATGAAACAAGGATAAATTGGCCGTATACTGGCTTTTTTAACAAATTCCACATTTCTGTCCGACAGAAAATGAAAAATTCCTAACTTTTAATATTCAGTAAATATTGTAGTTTGAAAACCAATGCAGAATTTTCATTGTTATAGTTTTCACGAATTTCTTTTTAAAAAAATAAAATAAAAAAAGTATAAGAAACGACATTTCAGAGAAAGTGGGATTTCGTTCTTTCGAATTATTTCAACTCTATTTCAGTTTGTTTTTTTTTTAAAAAAAAAGAAGAAATTCCTACGAATGTCTAACATAAATCATTTTTTTTTTACTTCGTCGCTTTTGAAATGCGTCTTAATGTCGAAATTGCTGGTCTAATTCCTGACATCATCACAGCAGCAGCTATCCTCAAGCACTGCCTTCAACAATTCATTTTAAAGAAATAAGGAAAAAAAAATAAGATTTTTAAGTCATTCACTCGCCGCAGGAGCAAAGCACCGAAGATCATCGTGGTGATAATCAACTACAAAATGTGTTTTCCAAAGATGTCTCTCTCACTACTTTTTTTTTTCTTCTTCTTTCCGAATTCATTTTGTTCCAGTTCAATTTTTCCTCTCATTCTTTTCGTTTTTTTTTTCTTCTTCTTAAATTCGCAATTTGCACAGCTTCGGACAAAGACGACCAAATTCCGTAACAGAAGACATTTCATTAATAATATTAATTTGGCATTTAGCAAATTTCAAAGGCCTTTTAACTACGCCGTTTAACTTAAAAAGATTCCTGATTTTTGTAATTACAATGGCATCGGCGTAGTGAAATTCGGGAAGATTGAAATTCGGAGAAATGATATTTGGTAAAATGAATTTCGAGAAAATGAAGACTTTAAAAAAAAAAAAAAAAAAAAATCAAAAACTAAGTTAAAATAAAGCAAAATTTCATTTCAATTGCTCTCTTATTTTATTTATTTATTTATTTATTTATTTATTTATTTATTTATTTATTTTTAATGTAGATTTCAAAAGTTTCAAAAGCAAAAGGAACTAGCAGAAAAACGTTTTTATTGCTTGTTAGGCAATTTGAAAGATCTGAGCTTGAAAGATTTAGCGAAAGTGAAGATATACATGAAATTTTATAATTCTAAACAAGAAAAACAAAAACAAAAAGACAACGGTGAAATGACGCTCGGGAAAATGAAAATCGGCAAATTTTAAATTCGAGAAAACATAACTTGATAAAATGAATTTCGGAAAATTTCTTCGAAAAATCGAGGAAGTAAAGATTTTGGATGAGGGAAGAAAAATTCGAAGAAGAAATCAAGAATTTAGTTATTATTTTTACTACTGTATTTTTTTCCTGAATGCACAAAGGAATTAAAAGTCGGTAACCGTTATTCATTCAATATTTAGAATTTTTGTTGCTTAGATCTGTGCGCTTTAATTTAAGTAAAGATATTCAAAACTTTATTTTTTTTTTTTTTTTTTTTTTTAAGTACTTCGGGGAAATAAAATTTGGGGAAATGTAAATTCGGCAAAATGAAATTCGAGGAAATAAAAAATCGGCGATACGAAGTTTTCGAATTAAAAAAAAGGAAAACAAAACAAAAAAACAAAAACGATGGAGGTGCTGGATTAGTGATCAATTAAACGCACGACACGAGGCACATCTTTTACTTCTCATCCAGTGAGTCAACAATTCCAGGGTCCAGGCAAGTAAATAGGATTAGGGAATGGACCTAATCGATCGGGATGGCACCAAATTCCCATTTACAAGTGTCAAACTACACCACGAGGAACATTTAGCCCCATTAAGAGTAATAGATAATGCCATTACGTTACTTGGACATTCCCATTTGTTTGTTGCGTATATATTATTGCTTGCCCTCTTTAATTACTTCGTATATAATTAAAGACCCCCAACAATACAGAAAAAAAAATTACGAAAGTAATTTTTGAAAAGAACAATTTCGTTAAACAAGATATCTGATGGAGACAATTGAGACGCGTTGTCAATAGAGCTGCAACATATAATTATATAATTATAATTTAAGAAACTTTTTACAATATTAAGACGAAACAAATCCTCAAGAAACTGAAAGAAAATTGTAAATAACAAAACAAAATTTTAAAAAGTTAAATTATTATTATTTAATGAGTTTATGTTGTTATTGTTTAGTGCTATAAATTAGCTAAATAAAGAAAGGAAAGTAAAAAGACGCTATTTTCTCACTGTGTTTTCGAAATGTATTATTATTTATTAATAATAAATTTATAAAATTTATTTAATCGGGTTAATTAACTTTATTACATTAGATTTTGCAGGAATAATATAAAGACATTCCAGTCTTAACAATTTAAATTGTTTTTTAGAATCACTTACTATACTAAATTAGTTACAAATATCTTATTTATTTTGTATATTTTATTTATTTTTCCTCCATTGCATAACCGGACTTCTATACCTGTGAATTGTGTGTTTTATGTAATTTTCTATTGTATGTAAACTTTCATAAATATAATTTTCAGAACCTGTTAATAAGAACATTTTCCTAATGAGACTTCATATACTAATATGTTAATAAAAAAATAATAAATTATTATAATATTATAATTAATGTTTGATATTATTGCATTATCTTCCTAGCTGAACATATAGATGGTGGGAGTATCAATTTTTGTTTTAATGGTCCTTTATCGTACAAAAACAAAATGGCTTCTCATAAACTAAATATGTAGAAAATAAATTCATTATTGAAAATTGGAAATCAAATAGTCTGACAGCTGAACGCTCACCATGAAACGCATTTGTCCACAAAAAGAAAAAGGGAAATATAAATAAATAAATAAACCTTTAATGGGTCGAACGAAAATGACTTTTCATAAATTTTTTTTATTTAACCTTATTTCTGTATCGATGTTTTTTAGTGAAACTAATTTATTTTTGTTTCTATTGCATCCGATGACAATGGATAACTACAGCTGAAGAGAGAGAAATCTCAAAACAGCTGTCCTGGGGTCTAATTAATAGAAATAGGCTTAAGGTGAACGGGAATCCCCTACTTTCTTTAATTCTAAAACAGATAAAGATGCCTACTACTTGAACTTTAATACCTAACTTCATAGGACTACTACTTAAACCTAGATTTGTTAATCAGTAATATAAAAAATTTCATCAAAATCCAAAGTGTAGGAGTCAAAATGCTTGTTTCGCATAAGTAGATGGATTACCAAGTTAATAAATAAAAATAATATGCTTTGGTAAAAGTTTATAAAACATTTTTTTTTTCGAGAACGCAAATAAGTTGAAAATTACCAATTAACGTCAACATAAAACGAAACTAATAAATATTCAGATAATTCACTAAAAAAAAAAAAAACAAATAAATAAATAAATAAAAATAAATGAGGCTTACCGACATACAAAACCTAAAAGAATTTCAAAGGCATTTCATATATTTCAGCTCTAAATAAAATATATTTTTTTTTTTATTTAGCCTTGTATCTGCTCCTTTTAAAACCTTAACTGATACTTAATATCGTTTAGTTGGAAAATGATTTAACCCTGACCTTCCTACTTCGTTTACACAAACAAGGTCATTTAAATTCTTAACATTTGCATATATCTCTGTTGGATAGCGTTTACTAAGTACTGTTTAGTACTAACTTGCTCGAGTCACATGTATTCCGTTACGTAAGTTGTTATTAGGAGTTGTATTTTCAGTTTTATTGGACGTTGATAATTCTAAATGACTCTGCGAGAAATTATAGAAATATTCAGGGACAAAGTCGTAAACATTCGATTATAAATTTTTATTTTCCGCTTGGTAATGACTGATTAGATCGAACTAAGCAAAACTAAGCAAAAACGATTATTACGTAATCGTAATAAGAAAAAAAAAATACTTCTGCGCACGTTTTATAACGTTTTTAAACGGATTAATATGCCATAAAAATTGCAGACGTCTCTTAATACTTTTTTCTGTAAAAAAATTTGTCAATGTGAATTCATATTTCTCCTAAGTGCCACGCACTTTACATTTTTCAAATACAACATTTATATCATCCATAAATATGAATTTAAAGTTTCAAGAAGAACATTTCGCTGGTTTAAAAATTATTAGAAAGAAAAAATTAAAAGGTTCGAAAATTAAAGAGACCCAAGCACGAACATACATACAGAAGATATACCTGAGTTTATGCGTCTCACATTCTTGCGAGAAATAGAATGATCAAAATTTATAAGGCCATCAGTTCAATGACAATGTATTCTGATTTCCCGTCCCTGCTTAATCAGAGGGAAATAGTTAAAGAATTCAAAAGCCAGCAATCGTTATGTTGTCTAATCTCGACAATGCCTTATCAGAATTAACTAGTTAGTCGAGATAACAGACATCAACGTAAATAATGTTTCTTGATTTGTTTCACTCTACGTGTCTCTCTCAAAACCCTTTACCTTCCCTCCCCCGCATCATCTCTTCTGAATAAATAGCCTCGTCCATTCTAATCGCTATCTGTGAATGCACTTTACTAATAACGAACACAAGACGGGAGAGACGGGGGCAAAGTAAATCCTTCTTGTTTGTTCTCGTCCACTGTTGTCCGAGGCTCTGGGTTCCTTACACAGATACCGAGCTAATTAACAGAAAGTGAGCACAAAAAAAAAAAAAAGCGCCGTCTTCCCCTCCGACTTCCTGTTTACAATGGAGCCAAAGACAAGACGGAATACAAATGGCTGAGAAAGCCTTTCATCAAACGACGCCAGGCGGAGAACAAAAGAACATCAAAAAACAAAAACAAAGAACGGGAAAAAAAAAAAAAAGAAAGATATTGGGAACGCACAATGTCGACAATTGTTTTAGATCTGAATAATGTTTTCCTTTTCAAAAAAAAAAAACACTAAGTGATTTTTCAAAGCATCTGTTAGTAAATTAAAATCTTTTTAATGAAATTCTTTCTTGTTTGAATTAGGAGTAGCAAATACAGTAGTGAAAGAATAAGTCATTTTCGTAGAGTTAGCTTCTGAATGTATTTCTCCGTCCGTCTTTTCAACACAAAATAACTTACCTCCAACTTTTATTTTCTTATTAAAGAAGCTTTATAATCATAACGATTATTATCGAAATTTAATGTATTACCCTAAGATTAGAAAGATCGTCTTGTCCCAACGGCTTTCAAATTGTACAAGTATATATTGGAGGAATTTGTTCGTACTCTAACCTTCTTATAGAATACAATGTTAAATCTTTGTTCCTATCTTTAATGATGCATCTTTTCCTCAATTGATTGCCAGCACAGCACTGTTTTACTACATAAAGTGTGTTCTGATAGAAAGGACCACCATTCTTTTTCTTCTAGAAAAACTTGTCACGCTTTCTGAGACAAGTAAGAAATGCTATTTAATAGTGCTTTACATCACTCTCCTTTATCTACAAAGCAAACGAAAGAATCACTTCACACAACATCAAGTTTAGAATCAGTTTAAGAAAGGCGTGGTTCCTGTGATTCTGTCAATCACGGCTGCTTTTTTCTCATCAAGTTTGTTTTTAATTTACACCTTCCAAATCTTTATTTCTAAACTACCTATATCTTTTTTAATTAAAACTCGAATTATTTTCATGAAAATATTTAACAGATTTTAAAAGAGTTTAACGTGCTGTAAAAATAGTTTAAATTAAATAAAACAAGAAATGAATTTTCAGCACAAATCTAACCA